>JAZDUH010000066.1:21450000-21997500 GCA_036419115.1 Scarus forsteni
CTGCCCCCCTCTTGCCACCCCATAAATATTTTTCTAGATCCGCCCCTGGTTACAGGTAATAAACGTTCTCAGTTACTGTTACTGTCACTAAAGGCCATGGCTCTATTAAATGCTGTATTCTGATGGGTCAGTCACATTACTAATGTTATTTCTGTAAAACAGACTCTTGCTCTGATCGGCCCTGAAGAGCCCAGACATTATTTACACATCACAACAGAGAAGACCCCCTCTCTGTCTTATTTCACTATCAGTAGCAACGGCCCGTTCAGTGTTACTTAGAAGTGAAAGTTAATTCACATCGGGGTTTTAGTTAATTCTCGTCTCTGCAGTAACCCGCTCACTCTACATTAGCTCTTACTAGACTCTATCTAACGCCAGTCGAAGCACTGCACGTCTGCTAACAGACATGCTAACATCGACAACAACAGGGGGAGGGGGAGAGGAACGGCAGAACAACTTTGATTCGTCAACATTATAGCATTGAAGAAACAAACTTTATATACAGACCACTCAGAAACATCCCGGTTTATCCTTGGTCCTCGACTCTCTCCTGGTTCCTCTTATTTTCGGGTTCTGCGTTCAGTGCTGCGGTCCTCATGTAGCAACACAGACGCTAACCGGAGCTCTGTTGACATAGTCACGCGCATGCGCCGACTGCGCCGACACGGAAGTGCGGGGCGGTTTCAGCGGGGGCTCATTAACATATAGTTACGCCCACAAAAATGGAGTGTTCTACAGAGAGGCTCAAAGAGGGCATAGGGATGATACGGCTGTAACTGTTTTATTGAGTTTTTTGACCAAAGCATGCTACTAAGGCTTCATGAAGATATCAAAGATCAATATTACACTGCAGGAAAAGAGTATAATATGGGATCTTTAAAATTATTCCCAAATATTTTAAGGATTCAGCATCCCAAAACAGACCATGTTTTTTTATGTAAAGTTTGTGCTTCACTTCCAACTCAGTGCTCCTATTATTGACGCTTGTTTGTCTTTATGTGTTGACACCAACCTGCCAATGGGACGGGGGATGGAAATTAGACACTGAACTGTAATCCCATGCCTTTACATGTAAATTTCCAATTATGCATACTGCTCCAAATAATAAAAAATCTAAAATCTCAATTGGTTGTCTGTGTCTTTTTGTGGTCCTGTGATCAACTGGTGACCTGTCCAAGGTTCCCAGTCTCTAGCCCGATGTCAGCTGGGAAAAGTTTCAGTGACAAGCCGTAGAGATTGTGGATGGATGGACAAATCAAGGGAACTAAGTGCAGAACAATGGACAGTAATTGATACTATCTGATAATACATGTACACTACCTCAATATTTACTATGACATAATGCAATAAAATCTCATAAATTAAACCCTACACAATACCTTCATATATGAAATACAGTATTCGGAGATGTATAGCCCATTATGATGATCACATCACACTATCCTGACAACTGGACAATGACTTATTTAACTTAGTCATTCACTTTCTATACCCCTTTGTCCCTTTCGGGGTCGGGGGGGAGCTGTAGCCTATCTTGCCCAGCTGTCATTGGGCGAGAGGCGGGGTACACCCCGAACCAGTCGCCAGTCGATCACAGGGCCACATAGAGAGACAGACAACCATTCATGCGCACACTCAGACCTAAGGGCAATTTAGAGTCACCAGTTAACCTAATGAGCATGGTTTTGGTTTGTGGGAGGAAGCTGGAGTGCCCGGAGTGAACCCACGCATGCACAGGAAGAACATGCAAACTTCACACAGAAAGGCCCCTGTCCAACCCGGGGATCAAACCAGGAACCTTCTTGCTGTTAGGCACGTACACTACCTGCTGCACCACCGTGCCACCCTATTTAACTAAGTATCAGCATAAATTAAACACTCCTGAAAAAGACATGCCCCTAAAATTATTAAACACAGGGTTGTGGTATTTATTCATTATGACAGGGTGTCAGTCTCCTCTCTTATCATGTCTCTGAGCTTAACTTCTGTCATCTATGTCTTATAATATCTCGCTCTCATCTCTTTTTTCTTTTATCCTACATTCAACTCTTTTTTTGGCAAATTAACTCCTGCTCATATAATCCATTATCACCACATGACTGCCACTATGAGAAACCATGAAACACTGACACAATAAGTGGGGAAATCTTTCCAGAGCACTACCTTTTTTCCAATTTCAAATATCAATACTTGACACCAGAGACTCAATACTAGCAGCTCCGTCGACTTTCTTCTTCCAGTTTTTGTGCAAAATGGGCCGAATATCTATGGGATGAAGATGTTGTGGAGGAGGACTTTGAATATGATGGGTGTCCTTACAGTTTGGAGCCACAGTATACAGATAAGAGCTCTTAGAAATGAAGAAGTGATCATAGCGCTCCGGAGAGTACTGCGCATGCAAACATGCCTTTCTTCAGATGTCAACCCGGGATCAAACCAGGAACCTTCTTGCTAGAGACATCATGCTGCATACACAGCACTATGAAACACAGGTGGTGTTTATTCATTATGACTGCAGTGGGTCATCTATGCCTCATCTTTTTTCCCTACATTCAACTTTCAAATATCAATCCATTATCACCACATGACTGACTATGTTTGGGAAATCTTTCCAGAGAGACTCAATAAGAGTCAAAAAAGAGGAATGACATTAATATCTTGCTGCATCTATGTCTTGTCCTAACACTAACTGCAATGGACTATAAACCTTCATGTACTTCACTTAACCCATTCATCCACCAGTCAGTCTGAATCAGTAAACCTTATGAAATGAATAAATGCTCATAGTAGACCCAGAATACGTTTTCACAAAACCACATCTACAGTGTGCTCTGTCAGACTAAAGCGTGACACTGTTTAGCTCAACAGTGCAGGCCTGAGTGCAGCTGATTTAAAGAAATGTATCTCAATGATTTACACTTACAGCCTGAGCCCAAAAGGCTTCACAACACATCTGATCATCTGGATCACAAAGACTTGACTCACACTTGCACAATTAAGAAGAAAAGTTTACCTCCTGATAAGAACACATAAGTTAACAGATGCAGACTGCCCCCTTGTGTCCAAACAGGGTATTACCTTGCAGTGACAATGCTCTGCAGAAGTTTGTGGGTTTGTTCAGAGAGGTCAGAGGGCACCAGGATCTCCACAGGGTTGATCTTAAGGACACGAGACTCCAGCTCAGAGCGAGACAGGCCATCTGGGAAGCAGTCCATTAATACGTCTCCTGTGCTGGGCTGAACCGCCTGATCATGCACAAAAAATGATGTACATAAAACTGAAGTTTTTTAGTTGAGGCTCATTGTGAAATAGTTAAAAGTGAGAATTTATATTGTGACCAACAAATAATACAAGCACATTAGGGGTGGGAACTGGTAAGTTTTTATTGATACCAATGCCAATATGGATTCTGTTTATCATTCCAATTCTTTAATGACTCCCATATCAAGTCTTATGGGCTTTTTCTGTTTGGTTAACGTCAGTCAACACAGGTCTTCAGATGAAAAAATGTCGAACACATCCCCCCTGCTCATCACTACACTGCTGTAGAAATGAATGCAGCCCACTAAATGATGTGCTGTAAGCTTTAAGTCATCACAGCACAATTTGGAGCTCTTCTGCCCCCCGTCTGGCATGACATTTGACTCTTATTTCTTTGTTACATTCTGCTGGCTGCCTCTGATGAGAGCAGGACATCTTTCAGCTGAAAAGCAAACAGAACTAAACAGAAGGAGTTGATAAGCAAAAAAAAAAAAACTACTCCTTGAGGGAGTTGTTATCCATTCTAAACGGGAACTGGTTTTCAATTCCCATCCCAAGACATAATTACCTCAATTATTTAAAGTATTTTTAACAAAGTGGAGAAACATTTTATTAAAAAATGAGAAAATATAAATATTATAGCAATCTTTCAAAAATTGTATTAAAAATGAAAATGTTGCAGTAATTGGACAAACATTTGTGGAATTTCAAATTGAATTCACTTTTTTATGCCCAAATTTGAGCTCACTGAACCTCTCTGAGACGTCAGAAATTAATCATAACATTCAACCACTAAAAGTAATTTTTCTGTTCAGGATTGAAGTGAATAACTATAATTGGGCATAAGTGTCAAGAAATAATAATGTGTTTTAATATTTTTTCTGGGTATCTTGGAAAACAGTAAATGTAAAATTCATGGACAATAATAAGTAATACTGAATAGGTAACAACAGTAGTTTAGTTAAAGAGCTACGTGATACTGGCGTAATAACCATAAGAGAAAAAATGATTTTTGATGTTTCATTTGTACGGAGAGTCAGGAAATTTAAGGTTAAAACTATAGTTTGTCCAGTGCATTAAACACTTACAAATAGGACTACAGTATGTTGCTTTAACACTGCAAGAAAAATTGAATGTCAGAGAAATTTGTGAATAGCAATTGGTCATCTCATGAGAAAAACACATTTCTGCTCAGTGTAGATGTAAACAGGATGAACTGTGTTTAGAGGGTTCTTCATGTGCTTTCATAACAAGCCTCCAAGGGAAATTTTGTGTCTTTGTGCTCACAAACAAGTTCTCAATCAGCAGACCAGACTGTCAATCAAGAGTTTGGGTAAAGGAAAATGGTTCCACTGTACCACATACACATGACGTCTTATCTCTAGAGTGCACTTCTCTGTGGTGTTTAGCGTTCATCTCCCTGATCGTTAAGTGAGTATTTCAAAATACATTTTAATATAAGACATCAGAGTCTCTGCGTCTTCTTTGCCCTTTGGTTTGTTTACTTTTAAGAAATAACACCTCAAATGGTGACAAGGGGATCCTAACAGCAGTATAAGACTGGTATGTGTAAATTTTATTTGTTTTACCATGTGTGTATTTGACAGGATCCAAAGAAACATGCTGCTGGAAAGTTAAAAACGGACTTAAGCAAACATAAACACATACTATTAACAGCTCGGATGTTGGTAACAGTAATGATATTTAATCACTATTAATCAAATATGACTGTTTGGGGGGTGCTGGTTTGGCTTAGTGGTTAGCACCCCATGTACTTGCTTCTGCCAGTCCAGGTTCAAATCCCGCCTGTGACCAGTTTGCAGAGTGTCTTCCCCTACTCTCTCTCCCCCTTTCACAAGTCTATCCACTGTCTCTCTCCTATCAATAAAGGCACAAAATGCCCCAAAAAATATACATTTAAATATGACTGTTTGGCACTGTTGAGTTGTGGGTTACTTTTAAATGAATAACAAAGACAACTTAAGTCTCTGATTTTACTTCAGTCCTATGATTTAAAGTCAGGAGGGTCTGGCACAACATCGCCACAGGCCCCCTCCTCCTCAGCCCTCATCCTGCAGACTGGGTTCACATCTCAAAAAACTGTCAAGAAAATCATTCCAGACAGACAGAGGTAGAAAAACTTTTCTGAAAAACAAAAATAGTCATTCACAGTCTGTAAGGATACCCTCTCCGACCAGAGTGGACTTAGTGTACAGAGCGCTGAGCTGACGGCTGAACAGAGCGTTTCGATTGGCTCCCGAGGCTTTGATGGCTGAAGTCTCCGTCTGCTTGACCACACCAACCTAAAAATTTAAGTACATGAATGAGGAGAGAAGAACCAGACGGACTCTAGACATCTTCAAGTAGCAAAAACAGTTTTTTTGTTTTTTTTACCTTGTGTCCATGTGACACCAGCCGTCTGACATGAACAAACAAATGGTGAGTGGGGATGCTGCACGTCATGCAGTTATGATCCATGTGACAGTAAATGTTGAGCTCCTTCGCTGCAGTCTGTTAAAAATACACAGAGCATTTAAGAGCATTTAAAAACTGATGACCATTTCCACTTTTCTTGTAGGGATCACACACATTCATTGTTTCTTCAGTCAAAACTGTTGTACCTAAGTAAAGCAACAGGTTTTCCGCTTGCAGTGATTCATCTCATTTTAGTTTTACTTTGTTATACTTATTGGTGCGATGTTTCCAGCTCTCACCTCAGCATCGTCTCCAAAGAACCTGTACTTGTACCTACACTCGACAGCCAACAGTGCGTCTTTATGCTTCTGTTTGAGTTGGATGACCTGCTGCTCTAGGGGAGTGTATGTGCTCTTCGAGTGTCTGGAGGGGGCGCTAGAGTCTGGCAGAGGAATTCGCTCAGCTCCTCGCCCTCCTCCTCTTCCTGTCTTTGCAAACTGTGAAAAGCCAAACACCTACAGGGAGAAAAGAAAGTATGACTGTTTTTTGTTCCAGTGACAAAACCATTATTCCTCCTTTTACCATTGAGCAAAGTCATGTTATTCATTTGCTGTAAAATAACTGATCTCATAAATTACAAACCACAATTCCAATTAAGTTTGGACATTGTGTAAAAAGTAAATAAAAGCAGAATACAATGACTTGAAGATCCAACATTAATTCAATTAATTACACTATAAAGAGTTAGTCTGAATTTGATGCCTACAAAACATTTCACAAAAGCTGGGACAGGGGCTTGTTTACCACTGTGTTACATCACCGTTCCTTAAACAACACATAATAAGTGTTTGGAGCCAAGGACACGAATTGTTGAAGCTTTGCAGGTGGAATTCTTTCCCATTCTTGCTTTATGCACAACTTTAGTTGCTCATTAATCCAGGGTCTCCATTTTGGTATTGTGCTCTTCCTCCATGAACAAGTCGTAGCTTGGATGGCAGCTCCACATCCTGTATGTACCTTTCAGCAATAATGGTGCCTTCACAGATGTGCAAGTCACCCATGCCATGGGCACTAACACACCCCCATATCATCACAGATGCTGCCTTTTGAACTTTATTGATAACAGTCTGGATGGCCCATTTCCTGTCTAGCTCAAAGGAAATGACATCCATGGATTCCCAATACAATCTGAACTGTGGACTAATCAGACCACAGCACTCTTTTTCACCTTCGTCAGTCCACCTCAGATGATGCTTCTGAGGAAGACTGTGGCAGTCAGCAGTGGACATATGTAAAGGTAAAGAACTGCATCTCCTAAATTCTGTGGCTGACGGAAAAAGAACTGAATAAGTAAGACCTGCATTGGGTACCTGTTTTGAACCTGAATCCTCCTCATCATTCTCCTCTTCATCCTCACGAGTCTGCTCCGTCTGCTGAGGTCTGATTTGATTGCTTTGAGGACTTGAAGGCGTTTCCTGGGGAGATCCGTCACTTCTCCCTGGGTCACAGTTTTTATAGCTGGGACCTTCTGTCCTCTTTCCCTCCTTGAGAGCGCCGCTATTCCCAACACTGAAACTTTTCAGCCTCTCCAAGGTTGATGAGCGAACACGGTCTGCTGCTCTGGATGATGTCTCTACAGGGAAAATTCAATTCCTTGTGATTAATTTTAAAGTACATGTACATCTGTACCAATTAATACTAAGATAAATCCCATATCACTTGTTGATTGCATTAACCTCACCAGGGAACCAGCACCACATACATTAATCAGATGTTCATGAGACTGCTATTGTGTTATGATGGTTACACGGTCTATGATTAAAACGACAAAAATGTTCAAGAAGATCTACGTCTCAGCAAACGTGAACATTCAGTGATGTTGACAATAGCTACTAGTATTCGTCTATTTTGCCAGTATTTTAGCTAATATATTGGATACAAATGGCAAGTTTTAGTAGTATTTTTAGAAGTATTAACTGCACTAACTTGTTTTGATTATATTGTGCATCCCTTAATATTTGTAATTACCAATGCATTTAATTTAGGGCAGCAGTGGCATATACCTTGAATTAGGTAGTAGTCTAATAAACCTGTTCAACAGTGTGCGTTCTTTGAAACAGACTATTAAAGAGAAGATGCTCAATCTCGAAATACCAAAAACGTGAAATGGAAAAAGTAAAAGACTGAAAAAATAAAACAACCAAACATTTTACAACCAAACATTTTTTTTATAAATGAAAATAGGCTTTATTTTAAAATGACAATGACATTGTTGTTGGTCATGTTTCCAAAACTTAAAAAAACAAATACAAATTCTATTTTTCAAAAAGGGGGGATACATTTGCTGACAGCAGAATCTTAAAGATGTTCCTTTTATGCCATATCTAATACTGACAGAGGTTCCTCTGCATTGTTCTGTGAACTATTGACAACACTGACTCATGTTAACAAACAGTGAATGTTAAAAAAACAAAATATAAAAGTTTGGGTTTTTTACAAAACTAAAACAAAAAAAAAAGTGTTTAAACTTTATTAAAACTTAACGTCCCATAATTTATAGCTAAACAGATAAGAGTTCAACTCTATTTTAACTCTGATGCTGTTACTTACCTTTAGTGCCTGGACAGGAGGATGATTTAGCCTCACAGTCTAAATCTTCCTCCACTTGCTGACACTGAGGAGAAAGTTTGGCTCTTTTGCTGGACAATCCCAAATCCTCATCAGGGGGGAGTTTCTGCGGCAGGTCAGAGGTTTATGTGATTTAGGACTTCTCATCAGGTGAGGTGGGAAGGATCTGATGTTGTCATGGCTACTCAAATATAAAAAAACCAAAAAATTGTAATGTCGTACAATAATTTTGTTTGATTCTGACAAAAAAAATTTAATTCAAAAAATTTTACAAATCTTTCAAAATCCTGTTTAAGCTAAAATATTACTGTTCAGTATTTCTCTGAGAAGTCAGAAATTAATCAAGCATAACATTTAGCCACAAATCTAGTTATTCTGTTCAGAAATTCAAATTAATACCTATAATTTGACAGCCTAATCAATACTAGTAATAAAGTCTTTTTACTTTTTTCTGGTTTTTTTGTGAAAAGCTGAATCTGAAAATTCATGGATAGCAATCATAATGTTTCAGCATTGAAGATCTATTTTTGGTTGAAGTGCTTCTTCATACCAGTGTAGTTATCATTTCAGAAACATTAATTATGACTTTGCTAGTTTTGTTAATTTAAGGCACTGTGGCATACCTTACATTTGGGATCTTGTCTAAATGTTTTCAGCATTTCCTGCTCTGTCTCACTGACCAGTCCACCTTCATGGACATCTAGTTGTTTACTTTAAGTCTGTAGAAAATGAGTAAAAAGAAAACTGATTGAAATTAAATTCATTATAAAACCTCATGCACTGGATGAAGATATGTCCATGGGTGTTCAGGTGGAGATTCTTTCTTCTTAGCTGTGTCCATCATTTTCACTGCTAAACTGAAACTGAAGAGCCTCAGTTGTGGACACGTGGTTTAGTGGTCGTATCGCAAAAGAGATTAGACTCTCCACACAAGCACAAGCTCTTGTTTTTGAATGTGGTGTTGGATTCATCAGCTGATAGAAAGCAGAATTTAACGAGAAAACTGTCTTTGTGGGCTAAAATCAGCAGTTATCAGAGCAGATCAGTTGATCATAGTCAGATTTACAGAGCCGACCTTGGACAGTATTCAGTAAGATATCTGGAATAGATTCTCTGCTTCTCGACATATCTGTTCTATTTTGAGTTTTAATAACATCTTCAACAAGTGCTTTTATTAGCATACAGCAGTATTTGACTGCAGTTTGATATGACAAAAATGAAACAGATCTGTATGTCTGCTTTGAGACTTTCTATAACAGTTTGTTAGATTTTTTTCTTAGTTTTTTTTAACTAGGTTGGTCCTCTTACAAGCCCCTCAAGATTTCTTATTCCCCAAATTTGCTTTTGTATCCTATTGTTTAACCTTCTGCTTTTTTGCACAAAAAATAACTAATAAAAACAAATAGAATAAATGTAGTCATATAATACTTAAAGCTATGGTCTACGATTTGGAAGCTTTTTACATTTTAATAACACCGTTTATAAGGCTGTTATGGTCCTATGGTCCTATCTACACAGTATAAAGACCAAAAAGAACGAAAAAAATCCATTCAGTATATCCGCTGAAAAGCTGCATACTAGCTGACCAATCAAACCTAGAAGCCTGATAAGGTTCAATTGGTCTGTGAGTTGGTCCGTGAGTCCATCCAATCCCCTGTCTCCCTCACTACGCAGCGTCATGCGTAGTGCATCATGGTCCCGTCTCCTCCCCTCTACCTCCGGTGAGCAGCTAGCAGCGTTAGCTACTGAACTATCATGGAGCCGGAAAAGCCTAGCGCCAAAACCGGGAAGCCGCCTCCCTCTCCCGCGGGGCCCAACGGAGCTCTGCCCGCGGGTCGAGGCCTGTTAGCGGGCTAACGACTAACGAATGGCCTCAGTCGGCCGTCAGACCTTCAGCATCGGCCGTTTCGCCCCTGGTTCATCAGGTAATGGCTTTATTTACTACAGTGGGAGATGTCTGCTGAATAACTCTGGTTAGTCTGTGCCTGGCCTGGCTAATGACTTGTAGCGGAGCGGGTTAGCCTGTTAGCCGCTAATCGTTAGCACTGTAAGCTGAGCTGTGGAGGACAGGCCGAGAAAGATAAATCCTCCCCCACAATCGGCTCGGCTCTGGCGGCTCCAGACCCGCATTGCCGCCGGTCCAAGTGAAATGGCTACCGCTGTGTGTTACAAGGGGGATGTCTGTCGTGTTTGATACTTTCAGTTGAGCTGAGCTGTTTTTGATTTAGTTTTCTGCCGATATATTATGCTACTCGCTCGTAGCTCTGCCGGAGGGGGCTTATATGAGGCGCCACGAGCTGGGGGCGGGATCCTGGAACACAGAGGGGAGAGGTGAGGGAAGGGGGGGCAGGCTGGGGTTTCAAATCGTAGACCACAGCTTTAAGTACATATACTGAAATACGTCACCAAAGCACAATACTTAAGTAGAAGTAAATCTCCTGCCCTACTCAGTCCTAGCTTTTCTAGCCTTATTATTGCAACTACAAATGCATTTTACTAAAATTCTCCTGTTAATAGGGTTATTTTTTAACTGTTACACTGGTGGCCTTAGATTTGCCCTTCTAGGCATAAAAGTGTGCTGTAGGTTATGAAACAAAGTCATTACAGAGCCATGAGTAGAGTGGATAAAATGCTGATGAAGCTTAACACTCCTACAGGAAATAATCAAAAGTAGATCAATATATAATCAAAGCTTTGTAAAGTATTTTAGAAATGCATGGTTCAGGATGTTGGTTTAAATGTTAAGGTGTATTACACTAAAAATGATTGTTGCCAGCCTATGTACTAAATGTACCAGGGTTGTCCAAACTATGGCGCAGGGGCCAAATTCGGCCGCTCCCCAATTTGAATTGGCCCCTGAAACAGTTGAATGAATAGAGACATTTCAATTACAGTATGCATGTTTTCTGCCATATTTGCTTTGTTTGTAATTGCACTATTCATCAAGCACAAACGTTCTTTACGGTTTACTCTTGTTTTGTGTCTGACAGTGAAGATAAGCTGTCAGAGTCTCCCATCTCTGCTGCTCAGAAGGTCATTCCCACCTTGACTCGGTGTGGATCCAGTAATAGCCCTGGTTTAGAAGAGCCCCTTGACAGGTGATAACCCACCCTAAACCTTATCTCAAATACAGTAAAAGTGAGGTGGAGCAGGTGACTCGGTCATCCGGGTTTTCCTCTTCATGCAGCCCTTACTGTAAATAGTTTGGACACCCATGTAATACATGGGTAATGTAATACATGATAATGTGGTCACTCCACTGCTGGCATTATTCAAGTCATTTGATGGGAGGCGTTGTTGGGGAATGCAAATGTCGCAGTCCTGAAAGAGGTCTGAGGAGAGGTTTACAGGAAGAGGACTTCACTCTACATCTCCTCTCGCTGCCCTGATCACCAACAGTCGTTTACCCCTCTGCTGACCATGAAGCTTTATGGAGCTCTGATCGTGTTAGTAACTCTGACTACAGGTAAGAACAACTTTAAAGTAAATCTCTTAGCCAAGGAGAAAACTGTAACTTAAAGAAAAGACTGTGCAGGTAAACGATATACCTCCTGCTCTAAAATGTGACTTTAGTTGTTATCTGTAAATTTTGATTTTAACAGTATCATATATAAAAAGTTTCTTGTTTTATTGAGGTGCAATCTTAGAAACCAGCATTTGTTGGTTTGTCTCTTTGTATCTCTTTCTGAAGATTAAGTGTGTCCAAATGCTATTTCCTATCTCATTACATTTATTCTGTAGATCATTTAATGTTTCATTATCAGTTCAATGAATTTTAAACCTTACTGGGTTTTATCAGTTACTCAAGGTATAATCCCATTTATAACTTCCCACTGTTATTGAAACAAATCAAGATTTACACAGTTAAGGATAACAGTAACAGTTACAACTACAGTGATGAATGTTGAAAACACTTAACCCACTCGCTGAAAATGTGAACATTTGTATTAAATTACCAATAAATACAGGTAGTGTACAAGCGTCAATAGGATTGCATGTTTTGATGTTTCAGAAACTTAAATGTTTTGATACATTTTCAGATTAAATTTCCCCTCCTTAAAATATGTAAGTCACTCCATCCAGCACACATCAAAATGTATTAAAGTTATGGAAGTTTGTTTTCAATATTTTGGATACCTGCCTAAAACATGGCTTAACCACTTATCAAATGCATCGTAACTTTAATATAAAAAAAAGATAGGCTGAAGCTGGCTAAACTACTAGGTTTTGCTAAAATATAACTACTTGTATTTGGGGTGAAATATTTTTTTCCTTGTGTAAATATAAAACTAGTCACCATTGATGAGATTATCCTACAAATCAAAACAATTTGGCCCGTTGGTCAGAAGCTGTTAATCATTATTCAAAAGAGAGGACCAAAATACAGTAAATTTAATAGATGTTATGAGTTACTTTCTACTCCTGGTACATGATATATTGTATGTTTTTAAAAAGAAAGCATTATTGACAGGTTTTTTCGACTCCTACTCTTAGGTTTCATTTCTCTTGTCTCACACCAATGTCACCTGTCACATGCAGCTTTTTTTCTCTCTTTCTTCTCCTCTTACAGGAAACCCTCTCAGAGGGAGTGGATTTCTCTGAAACTCATAATCAACATCTGACAGTAAACTTTGTGAAACAGGGGCAGTGTAAGATAAGATAAGATAAGATAAGATAAGATAAGATAAGATAAGATAAGATAAGATAAGATAAGATAAGATAAGATAAGATAAGATAAGATAAGATAAGATAAGATAAGATAAGATAAGATAAGATAAGATAAGATAAGATAAGATAAGATAAGATAATCCTTGATTGATCCCCAGAGGGGAAATTCAGGTATTGCAGCAGTACAGGGCAAGTACAAGGGTAGTAGCATGCATTGGGTTAAAAAAAAAAAATTACACATAGTTTAGGACAAAGCAAGGGTGACATATAATAAAAAAAACAAAAATGAGAAACAATGACCATCCAGCAGCAGCTACAGTATGAGCTATTCACAGTGTCAAATAATGTCATTCAGGCAACTTAGCTATGCAGTGCAGTGCAGAGAAGGAAAAAGTGACAGTGATATTAAAGTGACAGTGTTTAGGGAACAGGAGTTATATACAGTAATTACAGTAATTAAAGTGCAACAGAGTAGCGACGGTATTGACAGTGCATTGACAGTGTAACAATGCAGTTATAACAGTATATATTAAATATTAAAGTGCAGAGCAGTGTAATATTGCCATAAACATCAATTAGTACCGGGGAGGTCAGCGCAGTGATGTACTGTGGCCTCCGCTGCTGCAATAGGCTGCCGTCTCCCAGCCCCCGGAAGTAGTAAGAGCTCTGACTGTGTGGGAAACTGTGATGTAAACCCTTTTGTTTTATTTTTCTGTTTAGCATGTGGATTAATGTGCTACACATGCATTGCCTCAGACCCGAAATCCTGCACAGACATCAAATCTTGTCTGCCCATGCTGGATCGATGTTTCACTCTCAAAGTGGAAGTTAGGCTTGTGTTTTTTTAGGAGATTGTGCTGCTGCTTCTTAAAATTCAACATACAAACTCAGATTAAACATTAGACAGCTAATTAAATACACACTGAATTATTGTTGACTGGCTGACTTTTTCTTTCTATTTATAGCCCTCAACATAGTCACCAAGGGCTGCCAAACCAGCATGGCATGTGTGGGTGGCATAGAGTGCTGTACAGGTGACTTGTGTAACGGCGCTGGTAACAGCGCCGTACCTGCTGGTCCCAGTGTCCTCCTGTTGCTTCTGTCCTCAGCCATTATCACTCAGTTTCTCTGAGCCACAGGGTTCATCTTTTATGATGCACTTTGTTTCTAACATTTTTTTTTTAATTGAACGTAAATAAGAAAAACATTTAAATTTTAAGGTTGACTGGAGAGCTCTATGTCAAAGATGATGGTATTGTAAAGACTACACTATTTTTTTTTTGTCACTTAAATGCACCAAGATAAAGATTTATCACAGTTTAATCCCACTCTGTCATGATCCTGGTAGCATCCCATCACAGTAAACCTGAGGGAAACGCAAAACTTCTTTTGACTTTTATCATCTTATCAAAGAAAGACACACTCTTTTAATAGGATTACGTCCCAGAAATTTAAAAAACGAACTGGACCTTTACTGGATCCTAAGATTAACAGCACTAAAACAAATCACAAGAAACTGGAAAAAGACTGAACCCCCTAACTTGAAAAAGTGGTTAGAAACAGTGCACAGCTTTTATAGAATGGAAGAAATAACCTATAAAATAAATAGAAAAGAAGGGCTGTTTAACAGAAGATGGGCCCCCTTTCATATGAAGTATAAAACTGACAAAGTAAAGGTGGAATAAAATCTGATGAAGTGAGTTTCTTATTTTTAGTGTGTAGCCTAAATATGAATTATCTATAAGCTATAGAAAGCCAATCTATTTACTTATTTATTTGTATCTATATATTTATTTATTTACTTTTATTTTTTATTTTTTTTTCTCCATTATCCTTTTCTCTGTATGTAGCCTATATACAATTGTCAGGTTTTTTTTTGTTTTTTGTTTTTTGTTTTTTTTTCTCTTTGACCGCTAATTTAATTATTGTGGTATACTTTTAGTGATACATAAATAATGGAAATATACACCTTGAATGTAAACCGATATTAAGGATATACATGGAAAGTCGCTGCACTGCCTTAGTGTATAATGAACTTGGAATTGTATTATTATTTTTCCATTATTATGATATTATGGTATTATTATTATCAGTTGTTTTGTGTATGTTTTACTCTGTTTGGGTGGTGGTGAACAAAAAAAAAAAATATATATATATATATATATGACAAGAGAAAAACTGTGTCAATACTGTTGTGGAAATATTAAGACATGTACCAATGTAATTATGATTCCAACTGACACAATAAAGTATAAAAAAAATAAAAAAAAAAAAAGCACCAAGATAAAGATTTATCACAGTTTAATCCCACTCTGTCATGATCCTGGTAGCATCCCATCACAGTAAACCTGAGGGAAACGCAAAACTTCTTTTGACTTTTATCATCTTATCAAAAGAGGAAGAGCTCACCACAAAGTGAATCTGTCCCCATTTTATCTTCCTTTGTTAACACACTTGAGTTCACACTCACACCCACACATACATCTAAGTCTATGTATATCAATGAAGTGTCATCTTTTTCTGTCATTATGAATTAACTCCTGAGAACTGAACTGATCATGTTAAAGTGAATTGTGAGTTTACATTTTAAAACATAAAGAATGCAGATGATCAAAACTGAGAAGTTCAAAATGTCAAAACAGATGTATGTAGTAAATCCACCTGTTATACAGTCCAACTCATTTTATCAATATGTGTAACTGAGTGGGATCAATCAGCTATAAAGCTGAATAATTAACCAACTTAAAAGAAAAGGACTTGTCAGATCCACAGATTTTACATCTTCTTTTTACTTGTGTGTAAATAGAGCTGTCTTTGCGTTATATTTTAAGTAAACATTGCAAACACTGCATTCTTATTGATGGAGTGTGACAAAAGAAGCATTAATACAGGATGTCAAATGTAGGAGCAAGGCTGTTCATGAGATGTTTGTAGACACTGTACTCTCCAATCTATTAAACACTCCTTAAAGCCTGTGGTTCACAGGATCAGCAATGTATTTTCAGCAATAAATTCACTGTGAAAAATTCTAACCGTTTCAATGTTTTAATTTACATATCACAATATAATGCACTAGACTGTAGTCTAGATTGTTCTCATGAGTGTGAAAATGTTTATCTTACTGGAGGCTCTCTGAGGCTAACCACACACAGACGTCTGATCTTGGATAAAATAAACTTTAGCTTGCTGATAGTTGCAGATAGTTGCCATATTAGTTTGTTTCTGTTGGTGATGAAGAGTCAACTCCAGTCTTTGTATCCTAGGTTTTAAACAATATGCACATCTTCACAGCCTTCAGACTTCATGGCATGCTGTAGACTGCCTGCACATACTTACGATTGCAAGCCTGTATTATTATTGTTATTACTATTATTTTGTATTTTCAGTTTGAAAAAAATCACAAATGCAGTATTTGCTTCAAGACTCTTCATGTTTCATTTTTATGGAGAAATATAGACTACTACAAAAGTACTTGCCATTACAACTGGTGTCAGATGTGGAATTCCAGCTCGAAATCTTTCTGGTTTTGGGAGATCAGTGAAAAGATGCCTTCCAGGACTCAAAAATACCACATCCTGCTTCCTACCTCACATTGAGGATGGGAAGACGGCATCCCTGGACTGGGACCTTTCGACTCAGAATGTGACACTCAAATCCACACTCACTTTACAATATACTGAGGTTATAAGACACTCTTATTGAGTTAAATGTCCATTCCTGAGACCTGAATATTTTGCTAAACATTAAGATGAGAATGTCTGTGTGTATAAATATTGGGATCTACTTCAATCAATTCTATGGAGAAGAGAAGAATAATGGATAGGAAGAAGTTTATGTGTATGTAAAAATACTGAGAGGAAGTTCTGTTATGAGAAATAAATATTGTTCAAAGTTGCAGAGTTAGAAAAACATTAGGTAAATATGAGTTCAGGAAATAGCAAGTTTGACCACCCCAAAAGGGACAGTCTGATTTATTAGACTATAGTTAATGAGGCAAAACCATGATGAACACTGTCTGAAATATGTGCACAAATGGGAGACAAAGTTTGGATTTCCAGATGGAGGGAGTTTAAGAAACACAAAAATTACCAACATAAAGTGTTATTTGAAAAAACAAAAGGGAAGATCTTATGACAAAGAAAACAGCAAGTGTGAAAAGCATGTCTGAGGCAGTGGGTGGATGAAGTAGACAGACATGGAAGGAAACAACTGATAAAGAGCAATGTATGCAAACACACAAACATCTAACACAAAATCTCCTCTGATTTTTGTTCCAACCTGCAGTGTCAAAGAAAATAGTGAAATCATCTTCTGTAATATGAAATAGGTAACAAAGCCTAAATATGCAGATGGAAAACCACCCCAGTCGAGAGAGGTGAGATCACAAAAAACAATGAACCAGATCAGAAGAGCGAGGAGTAATTCCCCTTGTAAAACACTGTGAACCACTCTCTATTGTTGCATAATGTTCATGCAGACCAGTATCAATATCCACTCAAACAGAAAACTGTATACAGTATTACAACAGTCTTCCCAGCTCTGATTAAAGCAGGGATAATTATTCCTGCTAGAACTTGTCTATTCAGACTCCTGTTTTTCATGTAAAAAACAACAGACCTCAAGGTCAGCCAACTGAGATGAGATTTGTGAAGCATCTAAGCTGTTGTCCCTAATTCTTACAAAATCCAAAGTCCATCAGATTTTCAATGGTTTTCAGTAGTTGATTTATCAAATGCATTTTTCGCAGTTCCTCTTTTAGTATATGCAGACCACTCCAAATGTAAGTACTAGTAGAGCTGAACTACAGTTTATGTCCAAACAGCTTTCCATACAAATGGCATTACATAAGTTTCTGATAACTGTGACTCCAAGTTTTGGTTTGCTTTCCACTTTCAGAGAAAGCGCTAGCCTGGACTTGTTTGTTGTTAGGGCTTAACTTAAAACCCAACCCTATTTTGTGTAGCTCTGGCAAAAAGCCTGTTATCCTTAGATTGAACAGAAAGCATAGCCCTCTCGTAGCTGATCACTTTCTCCTGGCAGGGTAAAAGCATTTGTAGACACACCCAAACCTGTAACTAGCAAGCTCTCTATTCTAGACATCATTGCTGAGAAAATCAAATATAAGCTTCCCCCCCTCTGTGGCACTGGAAAAGGCACTACGAAGCACCCCTGACCGATTTAAGCCTTTTACACAATATATTACAGACAACGTGAATCCATCCAACAGTGCCTGTGTTCTTAAATTGTTTCTTAAAATAACTCCTGCATTTTATTGTTTGTATTTTAATCTCTGTTGCTGTACTCTGTCTGTTTTGTCGACTGTGACATGTGCTGCTGCCTCTCTTGGCCAGGTCGCCCTTGTGAAAGAGGTCTTGACCTCAATGGGTCTTTTACCTGGTTAAATAAAAAATTAATGGCAAACATGGCAATATGACTTCAGCCTCACCACAAAAACATGGTGACCAACTTCTCTTACACTCTTGACCCTGTGGCAAAAGGTCTAACTCACTGTTTGCATGCTGAGGCAGCAGCGATATTAACCACTGGAGAATTTGTGAGTTATTACCCACTGATCTTGTACGTTCTCCATTTTGTTTCTCACTTCCTACATGAACAGAAAATGCCGTTCTTTTCTTAATCCAGTGACTCATCTACCTCTGCCCACTGATGGTGAGCCTCATTCTTGTCTTGCTGAACCACAAGTCAGTTTTACAACCAGATTGAACCTTAAACCTTTGACCAACAGCAATTTCATTTTTTTATGTTGATGACTCATCACCTTGTGCAGAACAAGCACCAGCTACATACCAAATACATGGTTTTGCTGAGTCTTAGGTGAATTTACTCAACCTATTTGTCTCAATGGGTAAATCAATTCAACTAAACAGAGTGAATTATGACACAAAACTCAAGTTCAAATAGTGTTTTCTGCTCGTTCCATTCAGTCTATGCTTTAGATTGGGAAGCTAAATAATTGCTTATTAATTGATGGATAGTGGATTGTATAAAAGAAGTTTTGACTTCTTCTCACTCCTTTTCAGATATGTCATATTTATCCAAGTACTTATTTTCTTTTTTCCTGTCTTAAGCTTATCGTACAGTACACTACACAAAGTCACTCCTATTAGAGGTCTTGCCTGTTTTTATTGACAAAGATTGGTTATGTGCTGAAATGGCTTAAATCAGGCTGTAACTCCTGGTTAAAGCAGCTACACATATTTTTTCTCAATCAGTATGGAAGAACTCTGCTAATTGTTGATCAAGTAAATGTCAATTTATTTGAATATACCATTTCAATGAGGCTTATCACTGTATATGTTTATATGTTGTTGAAGTACCATTCTTTTGTGAGCTGGGGGGAGGGGGGGAAGCTGTAGAGGCTTAACATAACTTGCGTCTTGAAGTACAGACATGAGAGGATCACACACGCACTTTGAACATCCAATGCCATCATTGCAGAAGGTCTGCCTGCAACACCCATCTTCACAGACACGGTTGTGTTCAGAGTGGCACCTTGGATCATGACACCCAACACCCTTCAGCCTATTGAGGTGTTTGTCTGCAGCTTAGAAGATAACCAACAGTTTGTCAAAGAAATGTGCTCCCTAATTACTATATTATAAGGCATGGCACAGTGATGCCAAAGACTATGAGGTGACTTGGGTGGAAATTTAAATCCTCCTACCACTATACCAAATAGACAAAGTCTTCAGCTCTGCTTGTAACATTTAAACCACAACCACAGTCCCAGCTGCATAATGCTCCCATCTCAGCGTGGCTCAAATCACCAGCTTGACTCCTCCTCTGTTGTTCACAAGTGATGGAGTGAATTCCCTAACTCTATCTGAGGTCCCTACCTACTTTTAAGAGAAAGTTGAAGACTCAAGTGTCTAGGGAACACTTCTGCATTTAGGCTGACTCTCTTCCTGTGGTAGAACAAGTAAGAAAGTTTAAAACTCAGCTCTTTGTGAACAGCTCAGCCGTGAGCGTGTGATATCCATGCCATGACACAAGAAGATATGTAGATAGATTCTTGCTTGTGTTGTACTTACTCTCAGATGTACGTCACTTTGAACAAAGTGCCTCCTAAAAAAATAGCAAAATTGTACTTGTAACAAAATTAAGCTACTCTCCATGAGTGAGCAGCAAAACAACATATGCTGTCTGGCCAAAAAATAGTCACTACCTGGATTTAACTAAGCAAATAGGTACAAGCCTCTCATTGGATTATTACTGCATGGGTGATTATCTTTCAGCTGGAAACAAGTTATTTAACCCCAGCTGATGCAATGAGTAGCTTCTCATTTTTTAAATACCCATACTGAAAGACACATCCTGTGGTCGTGGAAAAGATGTTAGAGTGATGTTGCTTTGTACCGAGGGATTTAAATTGCCCTGTTCATGATCCTTTTTGGTCTTCACCAGCTCTCATTGCTTAGTGATGTGACGTTTAGTTATGGAAGGGCTCACTCCAAAGTCTGAATGCTAGATGTCCCTAAAATATCAATTTCTATACACTGCACCTTTAATATGGTATAAGAAAAATTAATTGATTGTACCACAAGCAACTTGCTAGAAACTCATCTGACTAAAAATGTGTGCAAACTTGCAGGAGACAAGAGCCTAAAAATATGAGAAATGTATGAATTTAAAACACTAGGCCACCAGTGATTCATCAATTTTTCATAGGCGAAATACCTACAATGGCAATGCATTTTTTGAATGTATATCAAATAATCATTTTTGCATTAACAGAGTTTTGCTAAAGACTATATCACACTATTTAGATCCATCATATCTGATGCTATTGCTCTGCAAGGTGACAGATCTTGTTTTGGTCTGCATTTTTACTTTTTAAAGAGCCTTTGTTTGCCTCAATGACAGACAATGCTAAGTAGAAGCTGTCTCGTTTCATTTGGACAAGAGGCTGACTCAAACCCAGGCCATCCACAATAGATGAAGGCCCTAAAACAGTGCAAGGATTTATAGTACTCAGTCCACTGCAGCCCCTATGATCAATCACATTTCTATACCTTGAATAGCAATGCTAATTTATGATGGCATATATGTGGAATTTCCTAATATGTGAACACTTGAATGTAGCTTGTGCAAAGATTTAAGAAAATTCCCAAGGGTTTACTTCAAATTTAACAAAGACAAGCAAGAGATGGAAATCAGATCCAAATGACCTTAAATACCAAAAAAGTTGACCAGTTCATCCTTGAGTGTGAGAAGAGTGGACATTTGTGCAAAGTTTCAAGAAGACTCTTCCCACTGCTTTACAAGCATCATGCACGGACTTGGATGAAGCACTGGGGGACTCCCTTATCGCATAGCAGGAGCATGAAAAGACTCAAGTTAAAAATAATAAAGTCCTTTTTGTTAGAAAGAACAGATTTAAAGTCAATATCTGTTGCTGAACATTCAAAAATCAAAACTAATGGAGGTGACCCACTTTCCATTGCCTGGCTAAAGTTGGTTAACTTATGACACATTTCTGGACAAGCGTTTGTGTACTGAACTACTCAGCTTGTGATGTCAACAAACATTTACTTTGGTCCAACAAGCAACAGAGAGATTTATGACTGTAGGTGATGAAACTTCTGTGTAAAAAACACAAGTTCAAAGAATGGAACAAATAGTTCAACTTTCAGCTGAAGGTAAACAATTGAAGAAGCACAAAATGAAGGCCTTTTCAGCTTCGCTACCTTGAATTATTTTCATCACAGTTGTCATTATGAGATTAAAACAAAGGTCTAAAATTCAAATTCAAATAGTTTTATTGGTATGATGAATTACTACCCCTACTTTGTTTAGTTAGGAACATTCTGTTATCTGAAACTCCAATTTTGATCAGATATTTTACGGAGGTACAAGGCATGCTTCCAGAGGCTGTTTCTCACTACCACTCATAAACACCAGTGCAAGACAATAAGCTGTTTTTGCAGATTTATGAAAATATGTAATGGGTGGTCATTGTTCATCACAAGTTTAACTGATGAAATTGTAACTTACAGTACACATCTGTGAAGGCACCATTAATGCTGAAAGGTACATACAGGTTTTGGAAGCAACATGTGTTGCCATCCAAGCAACGTCTTTTTCATGGACGCCCCTGCTTATTTCAGCAAGACAATGCCAAGCCACATTCTGCACGTGTTACAACAGCGTGGCTTCGTAGTAAAAGAGTGCAGGTACTAGACTGGCCTGACTGTAGTCCAGACCTGTCCCCCATTGAAAATGTGTGGTGCATTATGAAGCGTAAAATACAACAACGGAGACCCCAGACTGTGGAACAACTTAAGCTGTACATCAAGCAAGAATGGGAAAGAATTCCACCCAAAAAGCTTCAAAAATTGGTCTCCTCAGTTCCCAAATGTTTACTGAGTGTTGTTAAAAGGAAAGGCGATGTAACACAATGGTAAAAATGCCCCTGTCAACTTTTTTGCAATGTGTTGCTGCCATTAAATTCTAAGTTGATGATTATTTGCAAAAGAAAATAAAGTTTCTCAGTTTGAACATTAAGTATCTTGTCTATGCAGTGTATTCAATTGAATATAAGTTGAAAAGGATTTGCAAATTATTGTATTCTGTTTTTATTTAGGATTTACACAACATGCCAACTTCACTTGCTTTGGGTTTGTAGTACTCTTTGATAACAGGGTGTATGAATCCTTATATTTAGTTCACAAAGTTCCACTTGGACCAATGAGCTATGTCCTTATCCCGTTTGTGTTTGGACTAACAATGAATTCCCTGTACCACACATTCATCCATCAAAATAACATTTCAAAGTTAATTAACAAGTCTTCATAAAATAAAATAAAAGACAGAAAAAGAAATGAATGACTAGTATTTAAACATCACTCACATTGTATCAGTGACACTGATCTATGAAATGTGCACTACATAAAGACATAATCATTTACAATTTGGTTCTTATACTGATGCATTTCTTATCAACTTCTACATTACATCTTTAATTCACCAGACTCTAGTCTGGTAGGAAATGTTAATAGTCCATTAAAAAAGTTTATTATGTGTCAGCTTTACAGTCCTTAGTCTTGTGTCTCTGTCAATCAGCACGTTTTTTTGGGACAATTTTTGCTCGAAATTAACATAATGCTTGACAAATATTTGTTTAAAGGCCCCTCAGTCATAGGTTTACTTTTTCCCCAAAAAGTACACAGATGCACTGGACTGAAGTTTAGCCCACTGCTGTGCTGGTGGCTTTATATTGGGTCTGGATGTATGTGTATGGATATATGCGCAGATGTGTATTTTATATATGTACAAATTTATTAAACCATGGTCCAAAGCAAGGTTTATGCCACAGCTGCCATAAATTAACAGCAATGAAAATAACCAAAATCATTTTAATTTTAATAAAAGTATGTAGAAGGTCTTAAACCAAAATCTATTTTAATGCTTAAATATTATTTTTATCTGTCAAGTTTCTGTCTTACAAGAAAAAACAAAAACTAAATAAAAGTAGGTCACATTTTACTTTCTGATTATTATGTCAATTTGTGGATACCGACTTGCAATCCTGAACAGAAAATTTTTTAATCATTATATATAATAATCATTATAATCATTATAATGATTATTATATTGGATTTCTGACTTCTCAGAGAAGGTCAAAGTGAGCAGCTCAAATTTGGGTATAAAAAGGTGAGTTTAGTTTGACATCCTTCTTTCCTATTCAAAAGTGTATGCCTAACAGCAATAACATTTTCAGTTTCACTTTCTCTTTTTCTGACATTTGGTTGAATAGACTTGTTGCAAATAATAGCACTGTAAATATACATGTCTATCTATAAGACAGATAGTATGGTTTTGGCCTGCTCTATTGTAAGGTGTCTTGAGAACAAACTGATTTGATGTCTGTGGTCATTTGTCCACATATTCAGTCTTTGGTTGTGGGCATGAAATCTCAAAAACCACCGAGGGACATCTGTCAGACTTTGTTCAAATATCCTCTTTGACTAAAGAATAATCGTATAATGTAATTCAGCTTTATGCTCATTCCAGGGTGTCATGTTCATCCTAATATCTCAAAAACTTTGCACTAATGTCTTCTCTAATCAAGGATAAACTGATTCAATTGTGGAGGTCTTCCACCGGAGTCATTGGGGATCAGGACTTGAAAGATTTTAGACTCACATGAATACCACATCTGGGTGAGTGGACGCTTGCACGACTGGTTGTTGCTGCTCTCTGGTACTTTTGTTGTTTTAGACTTGTACAGCGTTCTTGGGTGTCATGAAAGGCACGTTAAAAATGAAATGTATTATTAGTGTTTTTAAAAATCCATCATGGCCCCTCTTTTTGGCCTATTACTGTACTTTGTCATGTAACTGAATCATGTCTTGTTCCCTCATCAGGTCAAACTTCAACATTTTACCACTTTATTAATCTAAGAGATGAAATATTTTCTGCATTTTGGGTCACTTGAGGCAAAAGCAACTGGCATCTACCAGATAAAATTCATTATTTAAGAGTATTTAAGTGCTTGATTTTAGGTTTTTCATTCTCCCAGTATGATGGTAAATATTTCCTGTTGGTCAATATTGCCTCCTGTGTTTATTCCTCCCCATGTACAGAGCTGTGTTTGGACGGTGAGGGGAGAAACAGGTTTGTCTGAGGCTGTGTTAACTTTACTAAATCAAATAAAAAGGGAGACAAAAATTCTGAAAATACAGTTTAAAAGGTACAACTGTTTTAGGACTGAAACACGTTATGCAACCCAAAAAATAAGAATAAATAAAAATGGTGACTTGTGGTTTGAAAAAATGAAGAGAGAAGTAATTTGTAATGGACCAAATCGATTTTCTCCTTAACAGATTTTGGTGAAGAAATCAGATTTGATATTTAACGTTTTCTAAGCTGATTTCTTAAGCTTTTAATTCTCATATTTACCTACATGGCTGTATACACACGACTGTCTTCAGGGTTGTTTGCTCATATTTCCACACTTGAAGGGGGGCTTCATGAGGAAAGGGAGGGGTCACGTTTTTGGAGCAGAAAAAAAGGTCAGAGCATAAAAGGCAGACGGTTCAGCAGAGAGACAGATCTGAATTGATCCCGTTGACCACACGTCATTTTGTCACTGTTGATAATGCAGCTCTATGGACCTCTGATCTTGTGTGTGACTCTATCCATAGGTAAGTAAAAGGTTTGATTTAGAAATGTTTGCTTGACATTATAATTTAAAAAAAGCATGACGAATCATGCTGTCTTTCTTTCTTGATAGCATGTGGACTGAAATGCCACATCTGCCAACCAGGTAATCCAGTCTGCCCTGCTTTGGATTGTCCTCCTGGAACTGACCGCTGTTTCACCAACAATGTCTTAGGTACTGTGAGCTTTTTCAAGGCAAAGGCAATATATTGACTGAATGGATTGACTTAAGTTATCTCTGCAAAAAATGTTTTAAAAAATCAATTTCTTTTCCTTAACTTACTCTTAATCGACTTGTAAGTGGCGACAATGTTTGAAAATATAAATACTGAAAGTCTGCACTTTTCTTTTAGGTGTAAGCCAAGCCATTTTTGCAAAAGCATATTTTTAGGCCTGTATTTGTTTATTGTTTTCTTAATTGAGAATAAATTCTGATAAAAGTTATATGATAATAAATAGTGAAAATAGTGCAGCTTTCAATGTTCATATATTACACACATCCATTAAATTATATGAGGGAAATTTTGTCCATTTTTGAGATACATTCAAATAAATTAAGGGGAAACTTTTTGTTATATAATTAGTATGTCATTTACTTTTTTCTCTGAGAGGGAAAAAAAGGTTCAAGTCGTACTTTGGAAAAAAAATTAAAAATAAGACTTATTTTATGGCCACATTCCCCAGCCCTAAGTCTTTCTGGTATTTTAGCAAAAGAATAGCACACTGGCAACATTTTAGATCACATACACTACACTACAATACAATACTGACCCAGGCTAAATGAGGCTGTTGCTATTGTCCTAACAACAAATAGTTACCTTCAAATACAAACTTGCAGTTCATGGAAACTAAATTCATAAAATATTTTCAGTTACTAACATAAATGTAGAAACAGAGCCCTAAGAAAAAAGAAAACCACGGGGTGTCAAAAGGGCCTGAAAACTACTGTAGCTGATAAACTGATCCAGCAACAATTCACAGCCTTTAAAAAAGATCAAATTCTTCAATATGAGGTTCTACAGTTGTACATTTGTAGCTTATTTTTCAACTTTTTATGAACATCAAAAAGCTTGTAGGCCATTTATTAACCTAAGTTTTATATTTTTCTTTGAAGAGTTTAATTTTTCTCAATCAAAAGCAAAATCAGTAACGTGCAAAATCTTTAAATGGGCATCTTTGAATTTCCTTTTTATTATTTTGTTTACAGGTTCAGATGTTGTTTGTGGTTTGGTGGTTATTTTTGTCTGAATAAACTCTGCTCTGGTTACTTGCTGAACACACAACCTAAAAATCTGAATACAGCTTCAGATTTTTAGGTGGAAATATCAGGAGAATAACCTATGGCTTTTTTTCCCCCCGGACTGTCCCAAAATTAGCATAAACAAATGACACATATCAATGTGTCACTGGTGTAACTGGTTAGGAAATGAAGACACCATGTAGAGATGGGGCGTATCGATACTGCAGTGAAACAGCACTCTGACACTCACAAAGTTTCACAAATTGTGTGTGTGTGTGTTATGGGGTGCAGGTTGATGTTACAAACACCAAGAGCTTTGTCAATGATGGCGAGGGGAGCAGAACTTGATATGGGTGTTAGTGTTGGAACAAAATACAGCTTTAAGTATAAATTTTTAAAAGTTTGGTATGTTCTTTACTAACACAATGAGGTTGTACACTTATGAAAACACTTACAAAAGAAAATTTAAAAAGTATTGAATTTAACTTTAGTATTCTACCTCAAACAGAACTGACCAGTTTCTGAGTTTGATTAAAAACCAATTAAGATCAAATTTCAGAGAAATCCACCTTAGTTTTTGTCTTTTTTACACCTTGCTATGAATTCATTAAATATACCTGCTA
Organism: Scarus forsteni; assembly: GCA_036419115.1. Classification (NCBI taxonomy): domain Eukaryota; kingdom Metazoa; phylum Chordata; class Actinopteri; order Labriformes; family Labridae; genus Scarus; species Scarus forsteni. The sequence goes on from JAZDUH010000066.1 coordinate 21,477,019, forward strand.
GTTGCTTTGCCGTGACTGCATTGCAGTACAGTTCATCTCTTGCTATTGAATATTTTTTTTCTTAATCCACCATTTCTGGACCTTCAGTAATAACATAAAAAGTATAAAGGAAACAAATTAGAACTGAAAAAGTATCACTGAGATCAATTTTTAAGGGGTATCAATAAACAAACTCAAACCATTTTGTGTTAAACAAAAAACAGAACAAAGGGGAAACTGATTTTTATTTTCATGTTTATGTAATCTGTGCTTATAGTTTGGATTATAGGTTTATGATCTTTACCATTGTGTTTGTTTAAATGTTGCTGTTTTACATTAATCTTTCGTTCTGGAATAAATTTTTACCACTGTGAATTTTCTGGTTTTGTGGTATCCACTATTAAAAATAAAGGAAGACATAAAAACTAATGAGAGTTGACCTAAATCTAAACTAAAAAGTAAGAGAAGAAAGTCCAAACAGATTATAAATAGGTAATGAAAAGTGTCTGAAGTCCTGTCCTAAGCTCTTTTCTCTGCCTCTCAGGTGTTGTCACCAAAGGCTGCATCTTCAAAGATGGCTGTATAACCCCAATCACATGCTGTGAGGGGGACTCCTGCAACAGCGCCACACCTTCTGGTCCTGCTATACCCGGTGCAGATATCTTACCCATCGGGTCCATTTTTCCCTTTGGTTCTGCCGTTATACACTCATGCTCTCTCATTCTTATCCTGCTGGTATCCATGGCTGTATTTGCTATCTTCCTGTGAGACTCTGGAAAGTTTATAGAACCCAAAACATTTACTTCAACTTTCTTGCTTTCTGATAAAATGTGTGGTTCATGAAGTGATTGGCCATGTTCTCTGTAAACAAATGTAGCATTTCAATATTCATAAGTGGAAAGCACTTTAAAACTGCAGTTTGTTTTGTTGTTTCACTTTCTTTTGTCGAGTAATGTGGCTTTTGAAGAACTAATAAAGACTCTAAGATACTAAGCATTTAAAAGTCTTTGCAGCATTTATTGGTAATTCCAGCAGCATCAACTTGGACATTATGTCAATACCACTGTAACAAGACAGTGGTCACACAGTGTGTTTGTGGACATCATTACTCACTGCATCTCTCGTCTTGGAGATTTTAGAAAGTCTGTCCCCATGCAGTAACTCAGTGGCACCATGTGTGTAATCTGGATTTATTCAAAACAAAAGGTAACATTTCCTGACATATTTTCAATGGTGTATGTTGAAGAGTTAAAACATGGTAAACCCATCTTATAACTCTGTTTTTAGTGATGTCCTGATAGTTTATCTGTAAAAGTATCAGATCCTGCACTGCAGGAAAGGGGGGTTAAAGAATACAGATTTTGGCAACCTCTAGTGTTTTTTCTTTACAAGAATGCAACAAAAGAAACAGACCACAAATGTACAGCAACTTTATTTCATTGTTTCTTCAAATAAAACATTGGACCATTGTGACAGATGCTGTGAGACAATAACAGCTTAGAGTTTTCTAATTTACATATTTCGAAAACATATTGATTCAAGCTTAGATAGAAGAATCATTTTCAGGCAATGTATTGAAACAACTCGATCTGTAGTGTGCTTTACTCTCATGCCAGCAAACACTATAGAAGAACAGACGGATCAAAGTTCGCTCACAGATTTCTCTTATTCTGACTTAAAATGCTCGTTCACTTCTAAACAGCAGCACTGTCATTGTAAAGGTGCAAAGCATCAGGCATATAACTGTGAATTTATATATATATGTGTGTGTATAAATATTAGGGCTGGACAATTAATCGGATTTTGATCATGATTTTAATTTTGCCATCTGACAATCATAAAAACATTATAATCGAAGAAAAAATATTAATATGCCACACAGTGTGGAGTGCCGTGTGTGCAAGGTCCTGCTCATCATAGCACTTCTGTGTTCCACATGCAGCCACAGCGAGTGTGTGTGACGTATGTGGATCAATAATACTGTATGTGCCGCTCGCTGGTTATTTAAAGTTGCGTTTACATCAACACTGAAGTTTTTTAATAAATGAATAATTGTGTATATTAGTTGTGATTTCAATATCACTTAAAATAATCGGGATTCTTATTTTTACCATAATCGTCCAGCCCTAATAAATATACACACATATATGTATATGTACACTGTTGTGTGCAGAAGAAAGGCTTTTTACTCTGTGCTAGGTCAGCTGATAAGGCTAAGAAAGTCACAAGGCCCAAATGGATGGCACTTAAAATACATCATGTAGGAGAACAGTACGTTTATACAAGGCAAACTGTATCATAAGTGTTATAACTCTATAGTTTGACATGAATTTACAAACATCCAGGGGAATAAATATGTCCTTAAAATCTACCCTGAGCTGTGAATTTGTGCTGATTAGTAAAAGCAAACAGCAGTGGATTGATTTTGGCACTGAAAATGACAGAATGGCACTACTTAGGAATGTTTATATTAAAGGCTTTCGACAATGATGGCAGCCACAATTTAAACCCAGTGTTTCATTAGTTAACTGTACATTCATTATCCACATTTAAAAGAGAATAAATATAAATTAAAAGGAAAACAAATATCATACAAGTTATTAATTGTGCAAAGCAGAATAATTAATTCAAAGTAACACATATTAAGGAACTCAAGGATTGTAACACAGCAGTAGCCATGGTTACAGCAGGTTCAACACGACATTGGGGTGTGTATTTATTGCCAGCTCAATGCCTAACCCCATCATTTGTCTTGTCACACAGCTATTTTATCTTCATTGCAATAAAATGGACACAGAGCAGGATAAAAATAGCCAAAAACCCACAGCTCCTCTGGCTGTGGGAAGAAAGAAACATCATGTTTACTCAGTGGAAGACTGCGGTGATAGTACAATCAGACTGGTTTTAATAATGGCCACAGGGGATTTCAGACCTCTTCTTGGGATGCTCCAGCTTCCCCAAATATCTATAATTTTAGTATCTTGAAAAATAATAAACTGGGCAAAAACCTCACCAGATTTTGGCAAAACCCTTTTGTAAGTGCTTTGTTATTTTTTAGGAATCAATTTGAAAAACATGGAGTGATGGGTAATTTGATTGGCAGACATGCTTGCAACACAAGTAGCCCAACACCCTGCTTTCAAAAGTGCTGATAAAATTTTGCAGTGACATTATGTGTTGTATAATGTATGAAATGTGGCTCAACAATTAGTTGAAATTCCCAATATAAGTTACTGAGTCATCATAATATGGGTGTAACTAATATAAATAAGAGGGGTCTGGGTTTCAGGCTTAAACTGTAAGGCCTCCTCCAGAGTAAGGCTTTCAGTATTTATTAAAAAACAAAACATTTTATACTTTGTTATGTAGCCTGTCAACACTCTTAAAGATAGTCTTTGTTTGAACCATATTTAGCCTGTAAAATACTTTAAAATCCCTTTTTAATTTTATTTTTTATCCAAACACAGATTATCATTATGATCCCTCAAGAGTTGGTTCATTGCCTCACATCAGTTGGAACAGGCTCTACACTGGAACCCCTTATTTCATTATCATCCTAATCTAGACCAGAAAACTATGACCAGAATACACAGTGAATCAGCACGTGAAAACTGCAGCTGATTTCTGATTGATCTTTAGAGTGAGGGAGGTCTCCCAGGTAAATGTGGTCCAGACAGACTTTATAATCATTTACAAATACATCTTGATGTTGAAAAAATTTCATTTTCTAACCAGTTTTGCTCTCGAGATAGCTCTATCTGACACCCAATTTTATTTTGTAATTTACTCAGTTATACTTGGCCATACCATCATACTAAAGCTTTGTTACTTATTTTCCACTTCATGCTTTGGCTTTACTGTAGAGGTGGATTTATGGTGCAGTCTGACAACAAAGAATCTGAGGATGAAAATGCATTGTGCCCAAATTGCATAATTTAGCAAAAAAATTAACTCATAAAAGTTTTTGATTTTCCTATTGAAAATTTTGGCCACAAAACCTATATTTCTGCATTTAACTGTTTTACACATAAAGTGTTTTTTTTATTCCAAAGTATGTCATACACACATCCATCTTTGTTTAATGAATATGTTATCAAGCAGTTACTTTTTCAGTCAAAATTTCTTCAGGGCAAAGCATCCCAAACAGTCTGAACATAAAGTTGCCCGGGTATTGGCTGTGAAAAGGCACATGAGGATGATTTTTTTTTCAAATGGATGGAACAAGAGAATCAGAAATGAAAATAGGAGACAGTTGTCTGATTCTTTGGATGGACGGTTAAAAATCAGCAGGCACATGTTCACATAAAAATCAGCAGGACCACGACATGAGGTTAATGTTAAAAACCACATTCTGCCCCAGCGGCAGATCCCTTAGTGGTCGATTCCCTTTAAAAAAAAACCAAACAAACAAACAAACAAAAAAAAAAAACAGACAATCCCTCGCTTTCTTGGCATGTGTGCTAATAACAATGTTCATGTGAAGACAGAATGGGGGTTATGTGTCTCTGAATTATTTACGTCTTAGTGGACCCATGTAAAGTAAGCTATCTTGTCCAGGTCCACAGGGTAGTCAGTGAGGTAAATGGGCCCTTTGTCAAAATGTTCGCCCTTATAACTTTTCCATCGTCCTGCTGGCAGATAGATATCCCTCTCCAGCTTCCCCGGCTCTAACACCGGAGCCACCATCAGGTCATCCCCAATTAGGAACTGGGAGTCGATCTTGTAGGCTGCCTCGTCTTCTTTGGCGATCCACCAGAGGGGCCTTATGATTGGGTCTCCTGTGTTCAGGACCTCACGAGCCAGCTCCAGCACTCTTGGGGCCACCAGAGTCTCATGGAGCTTTGTGAACGTCTTTGCGATCTCAACCACCTGCAGATTCATACACAAAGGTTGAAATTAGGATTAAATAGGTTTTCTCCTTTCTGTAATCATGTCAGTATCAGAATCAGAAAAATGGATTATCCCAGGGGGCAGTTGGGTGTTACACCTGCTCCTAAACAGAATATAGATATTAAGCTAAAGCAATGAGATACAAGTCGAAAGGTTGGTGCACTGTTGATAATTCATCAAAAATAAATGCAAGAATCAATGTATAAAATCAGAATTACTATAAACTGCTGACCAAAGCTAAATAATCTAATAAATAATGCCTACAAGGCAATGAATTTGGAGACTTTTTCAACTTCACATGGTCAACAGGATGTATGTTTTACATGGTTTATGGGGCTCAGGCACATTGTAAGTTTATACGAGGCTCTGAAGGGGAAACATTTTACCTAAGAACAAAAGTGTCCAAAGTCATTTAAAACAAAGTCACAGTCAGGCTAAAGGTGGGATTTTGAAGTTGCCTTGCTTGTCTATGAAAGGAAACAGAGAGCTCAAGTGAATTGAAATCTTTAAAACACTTGAAGTACAAAAAACAACCTCAGGGCTCAGAGGTTCCTCATAGGACACAGCTAAGGGGGCTTTCTGGGGGTAAAACCGTCATATTCCTGTGTCATAAGAGATCTTGCTCACCTCTTCGTCATAAGCCCATGGTGGTATAGAAAACTGCATAGCAGGCATGAAGGCAGACAGCTCCAACCAACGGATGTACAGCTCTCTGTCTGGCAGGACAGTTTTGCCATCAGAGACACCTAAAAAAAACAAATATGTCAGACCTCTGACTTTGAGAAAAGCAATCACATGATCCCTCACTGTGGCTCTAACTTTGTACCACCTGCACTGCACAAAACTTGTAACTTTATCAATATCGCAATGGCAAATGTCTGTAATTATTGCAAAAGTATAAGAAAAAAAATAGTTAGAAATGCAAACAGCAATGTTTTTCACTTGGTATGAGTAAAGCTGGGTGTTCTAAATTAATACAGTAAGCTTAACAGTTCTTGATGTGATATTTTAAAGAAAAAATATAATGTACACTCTTGCCATGGCCAGTATGATAATGCCTCTGTTGCCTGCAAGGCCCATTTCTTTTGCCGTAGGCAGAGAAGGTTCTGCATCTTTTGCTCTGTCACTCCACGAATGGTATCCAAACAGATCTATTGGTGTTGTGATTTGCTTTGCAAGATCTTGCTGCTGGGCTTCTAAAATAATTAATTAATCAGTATTTTCTTTAGGTTATGTACACAGCAGCAAAACAGACTTCAAACATCTAAATGAAAAAATGTCGGTCAATATCTAAAAAATGGATCAGACTGAGCTACTCCAGTTGGTGATTTCTGTCCCATTCCTTGCATGTGCACATTTACAAGCTCTTAAACTATTTTCATGCAGTCAAGAAGGAGAGCAAAGCATAAGCTACCCTCAGAGCAAATCTTGGAACTAAACTAATATAAAATATTTGATTTATTTTGACCTTTGTAGGACTCAGAAGTAAAAACGTTTGTAAGCACTGCAGAACAAATGACAATCCACGCAGGACGTCCTTTCTTTCCTTAAGTGCTAAAATATTGATATGGTGGTGACTTCGATTTGTAAGTGCGTTTGATAAATATAAAGAGAAAACATTATAAATGCTCACCGTACAAGAATTGTGGGGCTGCAATGTTTTTCTTTCTAAAGCACCCCATAAAAACCAAATATAAATTCAGACCAAGTCTAAATGCCATCTCAAATACTGAGACCTTTCACTGGTAAAAATAACACTATTATGAATATTCAAGGTCAGGCAGTGGGGGACATAATAAGGGGAAGAGTTACACAGATTCTGGTGGCCAATGACTGCCCCTAAAATATTGTTATGTTAGTGGCATTCTGCAATAGGTCTTTATAAAATGACCAGATTTTTCATGGTGAAAGCGCAATATTTAGGCGTCTTTTACATAGCTTAACACTAACAAAATACAACTATTTAAATAAAGAGAGCATTCAGAGCACTAATTGGGGATTATCAGTGTCTATCCATCTTACTTCATGTTCAAACGCCTGAGTGGAATGTAAAGGGTTGTGGGTCTTGAAAATAACAAGTTGTGAAATAAGAAAAATGTATGACTTGCAACATTTTTACATCACTGACAAAACTAATAATCAGGCATTCCCGAGGACTGATCATCGATGAAAAGTTGATGGTAAATCAAAAATGATGAAAGCTTAAAATGATCCAAATGCCAGAAAGTTACCTTAACTACCTCGCTTTATTCAACATTTAATGCATCATTTTCAGCTCAAGGGTGTTTTCTCCACAGTCTGAAGTTTGTCTTCAGGCAAAATAACTTGGCTGTAACATCATAATAGGTCATTTTTTGAAAACTTGTTTCTTTGATTTTATGAACTGATTCATTTTCCTGAACGATTCTTGGTTTCAGAAACTGTGCAGAGCTGGATTGGGACAGGGCTAAACGTGATCTCTTTCTATGGGGATTAACTTGTGTTCCGGTAGTTTAGGTTTTATAGCACAGTATACATTTCAGCAGATAAAGAGATCACTGTCATTTTTTTCTAATATCATTCATCCCTTGAACCTACCAGAAGTAGTATTTGGGTATGCATTTCCTCCAATCATGTCAGGAAGGACAAACTGGTATCCCAAAATGCTGATGGTCAAAACAGTGGGGATGATAGACTTAAGGCCGAGCTCGTACCCCCACACAGAGTCCCGATCGATAATCCTACTGAAGCAGGAGATGTCCTGAGTCTGGTAACCCACCCTCACCTCTGCACGCTCACGGAATGGGATTGCCATCTCAGTGTAGAGGCGCGTGAAGGTGGAGGGGTCGGACAACGGTACCAGAGTGCTGAACTGCCGTGGGAGGTAGCTTGTCTCTCCTGCATCAAACTTGAAGGACGTCACATCGTAACGGCTTTTGAGCATACGGAGATGTGAGGAATACCACTCGCGGGCTTCTGGGTTGGTAAAATCCAAGATTCCTCCGATGCCGTTCCACCAGCGAACCAGAGCTGGCAGCTCACCACTCGGCTCCCTCACGAACAATCCTTTCTCCACAGCGAGACCAAAGTTGATGGAGTCGTAGTTGATGAAAGGGTGCGTCCAGAGGGACACTTGAAAGCCGTCCTCTCTGAGCTTTTCAAACATACCACTGGCATTAGGGAACTTCTGGGGGTCAAAGTCAAATTCCCCATAGTCTGCAGTGTAGCGGTCATCCAGCTCCAGGTGGGAGCACGTGAAGCCATGTTTGCTGATGTCGGAGGCAAAGCCCAGCAGTTTCTCCTGACTCACTGCTGTTTTGTAGAGAGCCCACGTTGACCAGAGAGGCTTTTCAAAAACTTCTTTAGATGGGACCTTGATGGGCTTTGGGAAATACCGACGCACCTGGACATAAACACAAACAAAACAAAGACTTACAGCAGGGAAATTCACATCCAACGTGTTTTTTTGTTGTTGTTCTTGAGTAAAAGTGCAAGGTCATTGACTTTTACCCTTTTTAATCTCTTGGTCAACAGTGTTGAAGAAAAAAAACAAACGTATTTCTGTCCACGTAACAGCAAGAAATTAGTAATAACAGTGTTCAAACTTAAGCTTTTGTAAAGTTTAAACTGAGAAGTATAAACATTATATAAAGGTTCATAGAGTTTTATCAAACTTCCCATCTAAATTTTACCATAAAAACATGAGGCCTCCATGCTAACTTACTCCTTCAAACTCATCTTTACAGAAATCTGGGCTGTACAGCTGAATGTTTGTTTCTTACAGTCAAGTGATCCAACTGTGTTTTCATGTGCTGTTTACTTTCTTAATCGTTTGGCAAACGTAAAACAAACAGAAGCCTCTTGTTTCTAACATAACAGAGGGAAGTTTACCAGAGCATTTAACATTTTATGTCTCAGAAGTCCAAAACATAATGATATAAGACAATTTTAAGATACTAAAATCAAACATGGAGGCTTGGACAAGAAATGTATGATGGTCACGTTGAATCCAAATATATCAACAATTCAAAGTTGTTCTCTTTTCTCACTGAAGGATGTAAAATAAATATTTAGCCGGTAACTATGCCTTTTTGCATCAAGTAAGCTTATATTAAAATGTGTGCTTGCATTACTCTGTTCTACGCAACACAAACACAAATGGAGAAGTGGTTCAGAGTCTTGTCTCAATCATTCACGTAGGTGCACCACATTGTGCGGTCATTCAGGGTTTGATAATAATATTCAGAATTTAACAAGTGACCACAGTTTTAAATTTAGACAAAAATGGTAAAATAATTGCTTGCTCATTAATCTGCTACACTAAACCAGAACATTTCTTCAAAAAACAGATGGGGCAGTGTGTAAAGTGTAATTAAAATAAAGAACAAAGTGATTTGCAAATCTCCCACAACCTATTTCTAATCAAAGAGTTTTGTTGAGCAGTTTAAGTTGAGATGTAAACCAAGCGAGAATGGAAGAGAAGTCTGACAAACATATAACACAAGTCCTGTCTTAAGCCACTTGCAGAGGGTCTTAGAAACAAAAGTGATGAAACTCCCCGGTAAACTATATTCCTTAACATTTTTTTGGAAATTCTTGAGGTTTCCAACATTCTCAAGAAAGTTTGTGTTTAAACTCAAAAATGTTGTCTTTGTGCTGTACTAACTTTAAAAAAGAATACCCTAAGGATTATCTTCTTTTGTTCCTATTCACATTGTACACAACGTCCCAACTCATTTTGAACAGGGGTTTGAAGTTTGTCCTGATTATGGGATGCATGCATTTGTTCGTACTCACCATGTACTTGTGAATGGAGGTGACATCTGACCCCACGCATACTCTGTAGCTGAGCTCAGGGAAGGCAGGCTGACCCTCAGGTGGTCTGAAGGGGGAGTCCTCGTATCTGGCTTGGAACCTCAGAGTTCTGTCCTTTTCTGACCAGCCCAAATGAAATGGCACTGTGTCATTAATTTTGATGGCTGTGGCGTTAGAAGACAGCCAATAACGTTCCAAAATTCCCCCGAAAGCTTTCCGATTGGAGTAGACATCGCTGGTGACGAAGGGCTGAGGTTCTTCCTCACCCTGAATTCTGATTGGCCAATACTGCGCCGCTAACTCTGCCCCTCCATACCAGTGAGAGTCATTGTAGGCCATGGCGTGCTCAACTGCGGGTCTGTGTTGCAGCTCCTCCCAGCGAACGCGGTAACACATCACTGTGTCCTTAAATGGAACCGTCTCGATGAAGAAGTTCAGTTTGCCAGAGTCTGAGTGAGTGCAGCTCAGAATATTTCCCTCCTTTGTGCAGGAGTCCAAATCCAGAGTGCCAGATCTAAAACAAAGAAATAACAGTAGAGCCATGAATAAACATCATGTCGTTAAAGCTAACTATAGTCAGGCTTTCATTTTACAGTCAGAGCAGATATTTCTGCATAGCTAAATGATTTTTACAGTCAAGAAATGCTTTGTCTATTTTAGGACGTTCAATTTGCTGAGTTTTGAAACAACGATATGTTTTTACACCAGATAAAAGTTCAGAAAAGACTTTATTTCAATCTAGTTAATGTTGCATTATATCAACATCATGTTTCCTCTGTCCTAATCTGGTCATCTTCAAGAGTAATGTTGAATAATTTCACATTAAAAATAAATTATTTAATCAAATATTACATATGGTTAAAAAAAATAGTACATTAGGTAGAAGATCAAAACTGTGTTAATAAAGCAGAAAGTCTTTTGGATTCAAGATAATGTTTTAATCTAGGGGTCAATATATTTGTTCAATTAAGACAGTCCTCTCTTTTTTTAATCTGAAAGGGCAGCAGAGGTTTTGTCAGCATGCCCTTAATATCTGATCTGTCTTATTGTTATGTTGTTACAATGAGTGACTGATTGAATGCACGGCTGCTGTAACAATTGTAATTTCCTGTAAAGGATTATTAAAGTATCTACCTATAGAACTATCTTACTATCCATCTATCTATCCTTGCTGTTGTCCTCAAAGCATGAAGCCTGGTTTTAACTCCAGCCAATGGCTCCTTTCCTGCACGTCATTCCCCACTCTATGGCTATCAAACCCAATCTGCTGTCCTTTCTCATAAAATAAAGGCATAAAAAGCCAAAATATAAAGTTTGCCTCAAAATGACTGAATATCATTTTGTTTTAGTGTGACAGCCCTGTTTAGTCAGATAATGCAGGTGTTGTCATTTTGATGCACACAATACTATAAATCTGGAAATTTTTACAACCTTTATGCATGAAAAACATAAATGTTTTGGTTCAAGTTAAACAACTTGCCTGCAACTTTTATCGTTAAAAGGAAAAAGCTGCCATTTTAATGTGCCAAGGACATTTATATTTTGGCACCATATATCTAATAGGTACCAATACCCTATAATTTTTACTCCAGTCGTATCAAAATCTAAAATTATACCATAGTTACAACTATTAGATATTTTTACAGAATAATGTATTAAATGTAATGCCATTTACCTAAAAAAAAATCATGACAGGGTGCTGAGCCACGTTAACCTGCCCCAGTGTTTCTGCTGAGCTACTGTGTGTCTGTGAGTGCATGAATGCTTTCATGGTTGATTCAGTGTCAGTGTGGCTGATGCAGGACGGGATGTGATTCCCTCAGGGAGTAATCATGTGTCTGTGTGTTCCCTATTGAACAACCTCACATGACAGACAAACAGTTTTTTAGAAACACTGAACACACAAAGAGAACAAACTGTGCAAAGGTCATGAAAGTGCATTACATTTTATATGTTGTGGTCCCCAAGAATTCACTTTGTGGTGGTTGCACAATCAAATATTTATGACAGTAACGTGCCAGCTCTAAAACTGGCTTGAGGAGAGAAAACACGTTATCATTTCTTATTAGGGAAGCTTATCTGATCATTTTATTTCAAAATGTTTGTTTTCAGTCAGATTGACTGTCCTTAAATAATTTCATGCACTTATTAGCTGAAAAATTGGAAGAATTGTCTAAGGCTTTCTTTTTAATGGGATGGTATTGAGATTTACTCAGTGGTGTTTCTGTATGTGTATCTTTGGGTTTTAGTTGTTAAGACGATAGGAAAACTTGGTAATATGTAACAAGTAACTGTCAATATGTTTTTATGAAAACAACCCGGATTGTAGAGAGTACACATGATAAGTCCGAACTGAAACAGTCCATCTAGTAAACCCACCTGAAGGTCATACTGAAGAGAATAGCCCCCGCCTGGTTTCGAATGATAAAGCCGTCCTTATTCAGGTCCAATAGCTCGGTTTTCAGTAGGTGTGCTTTACGGAGGGAAGCTGAGTAATAGCACCAGGCAACCACAGCAGCAAGCACCAACAAACAGCCCAGCAGTCCTGCTATCACCAGAGGGCGGCCTTCATTTGCCAGTTTCTTCTTCAGGGGAGAACCGCCAGCTTCTCCAGGAAACTGTTGCTCCCCAGGAGCCACTGGGACAATCTGATACATGGTGAAGGCTTTAGGCAGAGGAGTGTTCAGGGCACAGCTGGAGGAGACTTGCAGGACCCAGTGTCAGAGTTTGTGAAGTGGAGATGGAAGACAGTTTGAGGTCTACCTGCTGACTGTTAGCAGGGTCATTTCTCAGTGAGGGCTAATTTATTTAAACCTGCAAAACACACAGAAATGTATTATCAGATCAACCAATAATCTGCTCTCAATTACAAAGTGCCATTTAAAGTTATGTAATTAAGTGCACTGCCAAGAGCTTGCTCTTGACAGATCTGTTTTGTCTGTTTTTGTTGTGTTTTGTGTTCCGTCATGGTGTCTAGTCTTTTTGCCAAGGTTTGGTTATCTTGTTATGCCTGTTCAAAGTATATCTTGTGACTATGTTGTGCGTGTCGTGTGCTGTGTCGATCCTCCTGTGGCACATCACGTTCATGATATATTAATTAAAACAGACATCAGTGCATCCCCAAATATGCATACTTGTGAAAAAACAGAGACAAAAACTTGAGCTTCAACATAATAATTTAATATGTTCAAAAACATGTTAAATGTGTGGGTCACTCCAACAAATCTAAAAAGTATTTTACTCTATTGTATGCCCTTCCAAGTGCAGGAGGAACAGCATAGAGGCCAGGAGCTGTAATTTTGTGAACTACAGTGAACCTGTCATTGTACCACAACAGCATCAATGACACCTTAAAAAGGCTATGATCAGAGACAGGAAAGACATCATGTCAGCATGGTTAAATTATATTTATCTCCTGAGTAAAGGTGCTAAAGACGTGCGAGTTGCAGCCCTCAAATAGCTGCACTGAAGCAAACCTGCAGTTTTCAGGTGATGCACTCAAACCAACCACACAGATCCATGTTTAATCAAACAACAGGTATCATTATATCCCTGCCCAGTCTTTTTGTTCTATTTTGATGACGGCAAGCATTACAGCAGGGAGAGAAGGAAGCCCTGCAAATGCACAGCCTAAAAAAAAGTGCTGAGCAGGCAGACTGCTTTGTGACTTTGCCTTGTCTGGATGAAAACTTGCACAAGACCAGGGTTAGTTTCATCAACAAAAAATTACTACAACTGGCGATGCAACTATTGTGAAATTACTGACAGGCAAATGTTTAAAGAAATACATGTTTATGGTGTTCTTACTTCCTCTTTGGTTTAAATATTGTCTCTCCTGCTCAATCAAGAAAACAGATTGTGCTAGTCCAAAAGGTTATTTTTACTGACCAATAAAAAAGATCCTCTCTGAATCAGCAGTAAGGTGTGCCACATGCAGGATCAAACTTTTATGACACAACAGAAAAACATCTGAATGACATCTTCTGATCTCACATTTGCCTATGGCCAGTGCTTGTAAATAACCTGATATCGAGGGACACTGATGTTGTTTTTTTAACTTCCTTTAACTATGACAAAAAAAATACACTGTTGCACTACCACCCTATAATGTTGATAAAACTGAATAATTGATTATAATAACTATGTCAAAATATATGTCCACTTTCAACAACCAGACATTTAAAATCCATGATATTCCAGCTGTTTCATGGAGAAAATATGTTTGCTTTCCAAGTAACATAGAATGGGTAAAAGTTATGTTAGAGGCAAATTGTCAAACTGTGTCACCCAATTGTAGGAACCAAGCCTTTGACCAGCAGCTAATCTTAAACATTTTAGGGCCAAATGGCTAGAGTGAGTTTTAATCTAATTTGCTTTATTGTCTTAAATGTCCCATGTCCTTGTGTGTTTGACCATTTCCAACATATCTCATATGACTATTAAGCAAGAACTTGAATAAGGTTGTATAAAAACTGTTTTTTTTCCCTCCCTGTGTAGAATCTGATGCAGCTCTTTCCTTTCCCCTTTGGAAACACTTGGGTCTTAGCAGGTTGGGGAGACTATGATAATGAGCTCTGTGCTGGTTAGCTGTGATTGACTGTGAAAGGAGGGGATGAAGGCCACAAAGCAGACTTTCCAAAAAGTCATGGCCTCTGTCTATGACAAACAGAAAACATACATGTAGGTGGCGACTACATAGCTATTTCATATACCGCGGGGAGTAAAAGCTGAGCATTTAGGGGGCAATTTCTTTAAGGAGGCATAGATCACTTCTCACGAACTGAGAGTTTAGTAAAAGGTGTCATGTTCTTCCAAATAGTGGTGAATAAGATCTGTGACCATGCCTGTGTGATGTACAGAGAGACAAAGTAATGCAAAGAGCGATGTTCTTCAGCTCCCCAATCTTCTTCTAACAACATTAAAAGCAATTAAAAGTGTATTTTGCAGGATATTTTACTTCTAAGATTTGGATTTCATATTAAAAAACTGCCAGGATAAGAATTACACAAATCCCTGTGAAACAAACACACAAACCTGCACCATCCTGTGTTCTCGTTAGCATTATAACTTTTGTTCTGTATATTGTCTGTATTTAGACCACTTAACCTTAACGGTGCAGGTGTACTTGTAAGTACAGTTGTTTCTGGGTAAGATTATCCACTGTGACCAGAAAAATCTTAGTTTTAGATAATTCATACGTTATTAGTGCCACAGTCAGTTATAAACAGAGGCACATTTCCCCACACAGTGCCTATTCAGTGCTCACTGTTTGCATTAGCTGCGACAAAGGACCATAAACTTACTACTTCAGAGTCCTTCGACTGACTTTCCCACAATAATCACAGCGTGACTCTAACATGGCTTCCAGAGGCATGAACACCAAGGTGACATATCACGAACCGATCCAACATTGCCTGTTTCCCACTGAATGATCGATATCGATTACCAAGCAGTGGCCGACAGTGTTGTTGGTTCTGCCTGTGTCGGGACATTTCAGTAGCACTGTAACCGGCTGTACCAGTTGTCACCGGCTGAATTCCAACAAAGTCGTGTTTACGTGTTTAACACAAACATACTGTTTCATGGCGACGTTACACATAACTACACACAGTTCACTGCCAAAGTGTACAC
Source organism: Scarus forsteni (assembly GCA_036419115.1). NCBI lineage: Eukaryota > Metazoa > Chordata > Actinopteri > Labriformes > Labridae > Scarus > Scarus forsteni. The sequence continues at coordinate 21,492,313 of JAZDUH010000066.1, forward strand.
AAAAATACAGCTTATGACGTTGTTTAATAAAGACTGATATCTTACCTCTGCATCTCTGCTTGGTTTAGTGCAGCAGTTCACTGCGCGCGCAGGTGCAGGACTGGTCGAAGTCGCCTGACCACGCCCAACGACCAACAAGCGAAGCAGATTGGTTCACTTAGCTGTCACTTATAATACGTCATGCAGTTGCATTCTGGGAAACGTAGTGTTATAGTGATTCAGCTATTAAACGTTGAAATCATCAGTAACGTAAAAGACGTTAGTACCTTTACAGCCCTTTTCAGCGCATATGACTGAATTAAGTTTATAATTTATCTTAAACGGGTCATTAATCCAACACTGTAGGCGGAATTTTGTGTAGTCCTTTTATCAGTTGTCCATGGAGGCGCTCAAAAGTCGAATACAGTTCGAGGCCTAACATGCTATTTTTTTTTTTTTTTCTCCATGCACGACAGTTTGTAAAATATTCGGTAAGTGCTGTTTAGGTACTTTATACCTTTTAGACGCTAGAGTTTGATGCTTTGGGAGTGGGAGGGCTCTAGTAGCAATGACAAGGTTATTCAGAGTTTCTTGCCTGCCTGGGTTGTGTCCTAAATTAGCCCTGTATCTGTAGATAACGATAGCAAGAACGGTAAGATTATTTTGACATTTTAACTATTAACGGTAGTTTTGTGACTGTCGTGCTTTTTGCCACGAGGTGGCAGCAACGGACCACCAATAAGGAGCTGGAGAGTGGGGGAGTCCTGGGTCTCTCAAAGTGTATTTACTCAGATAAGAAGTGCAGCATTTCCATCTATTATAAAGAGGATGATCTAGACATTAAAATACTGTTAACAAAAAAAATTTAAAAAGGTGTGAAGTTGAGAGAAGAAAATGATCCATAGCTCCAGGGATTGTATATTCATTTGGCAGAGAAGGAAAACTCTTTTCCCTAGATTGGCTGCAAATCAGCATAATTTATTCTTAGGTCCCTTTTCAGTTTACTTCATTAAATAAAAGGGAAAATAAACAATACTTTAACCAAAGACTTTAAATCACAACCACTATCTGTACTTCTCTTAATGGAGGGTGGAGCCACCCCTTAGGATTTCCAGAGTAAAACTTCAAACAGCCCTGGCTTTTACCTTTGTGTTTACCTGTGAGTAACATTACCCTTCCTTTGTTTGGGACATATGTCAACATGGGCCTTTGTAACAGCACTGACAATATTGCCCACTCACACCCACAGCACATGTCTGTTCAACATGTCTGTTCAACATGTGTCTGGCTCTGCTCAGATTTCCTCCTGCTCAAAAGAGGGCTTTTTTACTCACACTGTAACTGTTGCCGACTGTGGCCAAATGCATGGTGGGTTCATGTTGGGTTTGGATTAAGAATAAGAGACAAATAAATCAATTAAAATTTAAAGTAAAACAGATAATGTATTTATAAAATGGAGTGTTCAGCATACCTTCTTTTGTAGAGTGTCTTAAGAAAACTTTTTTTGTGATTTGGTGCAATGAAAATTAAGATTGGTTGATTGAGGTTGAATTATAACAATAAAAAAAATATATGATTTTTTCTTACACATGTATGCATTATTATTATACTAATTATATGCATTATTATGTCTCTAGATGTCCAAAATAGTCTTGTAGTGTTAATTATGTCTTGCAGTTTTTCCTCTGTATTTTTCAATCTCTGTCCGTCTTAAATGCCAAGGGCGACCTGTTGACTCCTGCTTGTACTTAAAAAAAAAATGCAGCACCACCAGGCCAGTAAAAGACTGTGCCTTAAACTGGAATGGGCTGTAATTTAAAGTTTGGATGTTTTGTCATTTCCAGACCTTTTCCCCCAAGACCACAAGGACTCAGCGATGTCATGTATTTATTTCCTTCAAGTATTTAAGGAGATGTGTTGGTGAAACAGCACGGTTTAAGACCGTTTGTACTCCACTCTATTGTGCATGCATGTTTAATCAGAGTAAAAAAAAAAAAGGAAATACTTTGGGTTCCTAGGAATATTGTTAGCATGGATTTTAAATAAATCTGGGATCATTTAACTAAATTCTTAAATGAAAATCAGAAACGCACAAATTAGATTTTTGCAGATTTCCAATTTAATTACATTTCTTAACTTATTATTGCTGATACAGATCCTGCTGCTGATATTTTTATTTGCCTAACAACCAGGTGTGAAACAGGAAAAACAAAATAATTCCACAAAAATGATTGTTGATTGTTTTTATGTAGACATTTAGTGATGATACGGTGAAGCATTGAAACATCCTGCTCATATTTCAGATATAAATGGATAATATGTGTGCTAATTTAGGCCATAAATGTAAGTCAAACATTTTAGTTTTAAAAATGTTGTTTTATTATCTGCAGGTACAGATACTGAACAATTTAAAGTAGCATCTATCTGAAGGAATTATTACGGATAATGTTGTGCCTTCCTGTTAAACTCTATATTTTTAGAAAGCTAATAAAAATCATAATATTGTGTTTGATCCAAAATAATCAGTTTAATCAATTTTAATGTCTTTGTATTAATACTGAATCACATTTTTTTCTTAATTTGATTAATTATTTACTTTTTTTCTTTTAACTAGTCAGGTAGATAGTCCTGTATATTTTTATAATTTCAAAAAAAGTCAAATATGTATTGGTCTTGATTGTCTTTTTATACCTGAGTTATTTTGAATTTTATGACAGAAAAGAGTTAGCTGTTAATAACCTTGGGCTATGTTCTACATTTAACTTATTTATCTTTAGCAATGTTTTTTTTATTTAAATGAATTCAGGGTGGTCTAAAACACAGGAGCAATTGTGTGTATAAGCTTCCAATATGTGCTGAATTATAAAACAAACTATTTTACCCTACAATCTACAGACTATTATTGTGCCAGTAACAATGGGGGAACCTTTTCCCCTAAAGTGGTAGAAGTGATGAGACGGAAATCATGTGAAAAATACTTGTATTCCCGGTAGCCGATGTGTCAGTTTGTGTACCAATTGCTGAAAAAAGGAGTGTAGGAGTGATGACAGGCTCACAGTTACAGTTATGCTGGTGTGTCTGACAGTTAGAATATTTGGCAACAATGTTTCAGATCAACACCAAGTGAAAAAACTGATTCTCGTATTCTTCCTCAGACAAGTCAGGGCGAAGAGGGGAAATGCTGTTCATGTTGGTGTCCTTGCTCTGCTGGGTCTCTGCAGCAGAAGCCTGTCTGCAGTGTGACCGCAGGATCAGGCTCCTACATGAAGACTTTGCCCTGTCCGCCCCCACTGTGAAAGACCAAATAGAGCTGAGAAAGATCTATGACCATGCCTATGTGACGTACAGAGAGACCAGCCAGAAAAGAATGGGAGTCATTGGTGAGACTTTACTAAACTAAACGGTACAGAGTTGAGATTTGCATCATGCAAGGTATATGTTGCTATCTTTCCCATATTAGATAGATAGATAGATAGATAGATAGATAGATAGATAGATAGATAGATAGATAGATAGATAGATAGATAGATAGACCTCCTTGTCCCTTGTTTGTCTCAGACAGCAGTGTTTACATAAAGACCACGGGACGATATAAAACAGTTAATTAAGCAAGAGGTTGTCGAAAAGCATGGTCAGTGGTTATTGTAGAGGAAATGATTTAAAGCAAATCAATGCAAAATGATAACATACAATTTAATACAAGATGTCATGGTAAGTACAAAACTCTTAATACAAGCTGCTCCCAATAGGTTGATGTGACAGTGGTCCAATTAGATATGTGAATCTCCCATCCTCAGGGCCATAGGCAGGGGTGTCATGAGTGGGTGGGATGAAACATATGTGACACTCCCTGTGTTTCATAATTAGGTCTTGTGGCTTACTATGTGCTATTATCAGAGGTAAAGAGGCTGTACTCAAGTAAAAGTACAGCTACTTTCATCAAAGTTTACTCAAGTACATGTAGAAGTAGCTCTCTGTAAATCTGCTCAAATCAAGGTAAAAAGAACTAAATTTCAAATTCACTCAAAGTACTTAAGATCACTTTTCTGTGTCCTGTAAAACAACTGTGGAGTGATTCATGCCGTGGTGTAGTTGGTGGGTAGACGTGACCTGCGGTGTAAAGCTGCTCTGAGAAGTTGGAGCCTAGAAGGGTGCTACATCCCCAAGTCAATTTTCCATTTACCATTTGATCAGTCAGAAAGGTATTTGTCTCAGTGTAGTGTTGTATATACGTAGATAGATAGACACTTTATTCCAGACTTGAAATCCATATCGATACAACAAAAAAGTATAAATATCAGTAATAAAATGAAATGATTAAAATACAAAGAGACATTTACTCCAGTGTTTCCAGTAGCGTGAGAAATATCGAGTCTCACTGAATGAGGGTTGAGTCAGTGACATAAAAAAATCATTTTCTGAAGCAGTTAATCGGCACATAAATCGATACATTGCATTTCTGAGAACAGCATGAAAAGTAGGAACATTACAAGTAACAAACAACCCACTGGCATCATTGTAAGCCATCTGCAACTTTTTCATTCTGGCTCTGCTGTATTTAGTCCGCAGGTGAGCAGGTTACAGGAGAGTACAATAAGCTCTAATTTAACAGCTCTGTTTTAACATTGTCTGTGCACATTGAAAAATGTCTTACTAGCATGTTAGCTTGAGCATACAGTTTGCAGCTCTGACACTGTAAATCATCATCATCACACAAATCACTCCTGATAATGTGCCCCAGATACTTAACCTTGTTCACTACATTGAGAACTTGATCAATATGTAATATTAACATTTGAACCTGATAATATGACATTCATACCGAGTAGCATTTTCTTATAGTATATACTAGATATATTTAAAAAATGAAACTTCAAACGCTGGTAAAACTGTAACTGTTAAACTCTGAGTCATACTTTTGAATATGCACCCTGCATCTGCCCATATTTGGTTAATATGTATGTATCTCTGATTTAAGTTCATAGAAAGTCGAAGAAAGTATTATCTTGCTTATGAGTCTTCTTAAATTTAAGGTAGCTTTTTAACTATGACCATCTTCAGGGTTTTTAGCAGCTGTTTATTAAAAGACACAGAAACACTGATAGCTGTGTGACTCTTGTACAGTCAGTGTGAAAACACGTCCACTCTCTCGTGTATGAGTCCCTTTTCATCTCATGAGAGGGGAATGTGCTTTGACATCCTGTTAACGATTAATTGTTAACTTTTAGCAAAGCAACAATTTCACATTCATAAATCAGGACTTCAGTTCATAACAGGGAAAATCATGCACGACAGCTGTGTCAGTTACACTACAAAATAATGTCCTTTTTTCAGTTCTGGTGTTTAGGCCATTTAAAATATTTCACCAGTCCATCTGGGAAATCATCCACAGAAAGTGTTTGGGAGGGCAGAGCCTTCAGAAGCATATCCAGCAGGTGATTGGGCGATCATTCCGTAAAGGGGCCAGTTAGATCATGTCATAGGCGGGCGCCACTGCGATACCGAACGTAAGCCGCTTCATAAAACAAGCTCATGCCAAAACATGTCAGAGGTGGAGCAAAATATCCTTACTCTGGAGAAGTTTGTAGTGCTAAGACGTGTTTTTCATTTGATAAAGAAATCTAATAAAACTACAACTAAAGCATCTGGGTGTCCAAAGAGTGGTCTGGGGACCAAATGTAGACCGCTTCTCATTAATAATTAGCCCACTGAAACAGTTGAATGAATAAATTCATTTTTATTTCAGCAGCAAATAACAATCATACACATTTTCTGCCATATTTACTCTGTCACAAGGTCTCATTTACAAATTATATTGTAATATTCATCTTCAAGTACCAACATTCTTGCAGTTTATTCTTGTTTTGTGTAGACAGTGAAGATAAGCTGTCAGTGTCTCCCATCTCTGCTTCTCAGGTCATTCTCACCCTGATGAGGTGTGAATCCAGTAAAAGTCGGGGGTTACAAGGACCCCCTGACAAGTGATAACCCACCCCTAAACCCTTAAACTTTAACTTAAATACACTTAGGCTACGTTTACATGGATACTCCTGACCTAAAGATGCAAGATTTGTCCTTCGCGTTTTAGAATTCTTCTGCGTTCAGACGACCGTCGGAGACAAGTTAATCCACTGTAGTGTGCATGCCGGTTCAGTAGATGGCGGTGTAGGTCTGCAGAGAGGCAGCGCTGCTACAATACATGTACGAAGAAGAAAAACTTTTCACGAACAACAATGGCGAGTGGACGCAAAGACGCAAGAGTTTCTTTTCTGGACAACACATCAGTTTGGATGTAGAAAGTTTGAACACCCCTGATCTATGCTAATATCTGTAAGTGTAGTCACTTCCTGCTGTGGTCTAGCTCGTCTCCCTCACCTCTTCCTGCTCTAAAAGACTGATTGGGCCATCCCACTCTGGGCCAAGCTCAAATGTTGTCGATTGAAGCTTGTCAAGATGGATCTACAGACATTGAATCAGGCTCATCCAGCTGCTGTGCAAGTGATATATTTTTGGATGGCCTTAAAAAGTCTTGAATTTATGAGCCAGTACCTGAGTTAATTAGAAAACAGTCTTTTTGCCACTCCTCAGATCCCACCACTCTCTACAGAGTCAAAACGGAGTACCAGAGTGAATTTGACAGATTCTTGAAGACCAAGCACACAGGTAAATAAAGCAGCCATGTCTATAATTATCCCAAAGGTTTCTACAGTTGTTTGACACTCTGGAAAATCGACAAGACAAGCCAAACAATAAGAGACTTGTATTTGTTCCCTCGTAGTATCATCTGACATGTTTTTGTGTCAGCACTTTCTGTTGATCAGATTTTAAGACAAAGCTTTGTATTTCCTGAAGGATCTGTGACGTTTGAAACTATCATGATCGTGGAGAAAGGCAGGAAGATCTTAGAGAAACACTTGGATGCATTTATCGTGGATGGTAATGGACGTGAATAACAGCGTGTTCTGCTCAGTATGAGGCAGGGCACTTTGTCCGAGTCATGACTGTGTACATGAAGAATTAGTTTCACATCATTTGTTTGTCTGTCCCTCAGGATTGTGCCCTAACAAGTGTGGTAAGTTGATTCTGTCTGATCCTTCCCCTCTGTATTAAGTCCATGTAGATGCATTGAATGTATTTATTAAGAACATGTTACAGAGCACGTGAACATGCATGTGTGTGTGAACTTTTCAGGCCTTTTGAGACGAAGAATAATGGATTGCTTCACTTGCCGCTACAAGATATACATCTGCCCTTCCCCCTCTGGACAGCAGGATTGTGGTGGTATATTTTCATTTGCTTGTTTATGTGTGTGTGTTTGCTGTTGTGGGCTGGCTGTTCCTACTCATTTTTATAAGGAGTGCATCTCTGCATGGACAACACATGCTGTACATGGATGCTTGTTGTCACGAGTGCACAAATGTGTTCCTAAGCGATGCTGCTGCAGGCTGTCCATGTGCAAGGCTAATAAAAAAGATTACTCTAGTAATCCCTGTGTGAATGAATGAAGCATCTCTGTTTTTTCTATCCAATCTCCTCTTACTACAGAGTACCCTGTGCAGGCTGAGGAGGGAGAACAGGCCGTGTTGGACTGTTTCCGTCCATGGCATCGCCTTCTGTTGGGGAGATCAGAGTACCACTACTCATGGGCCCCCAATTTGCCCAGTACTAAAAAGGTCTCTTTCCCACTGTACTTAGAAAAATAGTAAAATATTTGTTACATGGAGCAGCACACATCATATGCAGTCGTTGAACTTAAAGCTCTGAACACCATAGTTCTGAGAAAGTATAAATGAGGACATGTAAAAAATACAGATACCTACAAATGATGATAGATGGCAAAAAATAAGAAATTGCACATTCATGTGGCATAGTAATCTTAAAATCACAGTTATTTTGTTTTCGTAACTGTAATGCAGTAACTGTAATTGAAATGGAAAGAGTTAAATTCTAAGCTCTATTCCTGGTCAAATATTGTCCCTACAGAGGTGAAAGTTTCTTGTGCCAGGGTCATACACCGTCCTTTCGTTGTTAAGATGGACTCTGTGTCAGATCAGGTGATCATGGAGCCATGATGTGACTTTGGAGACACGACAGACCACAGAACCAAACTGTAATCAAGACAAAGTAAATCAAGTTTTAACTTGCTTTGAAAAATACTTTACTATTGGAATTCTTCAAAAATCTCAAAATTTGTTTTGCATCATTAAAACTCACATACCACAGATTTCAGATCTGCAGCTTCAAAATGATAGAAACAACAAAAAGAATAACCAAAGTGAGTGTTCTTACGCACACACAAAAGTCAGATTTAATCACTTTTAAGTTTTTCCACTGCCTAACAGTTATGTTAAATTTTCTATTCATACAAACACACAGTATATTAAATGATATAATCTGCACAAAATATGTGTTTTGAAATCAAAAAGATGAAAAAATTATAGCCAAACAGGAAAGATAAGACACTGAGCGTAATTTTCAAAAAATTCTTTATGTGGATGTGAAGCCCATGAAAAATGATGACTGATGACACTTTATAACTGTTCACACCCTGATTAATTTATTTTATTTATTGTTCATATTCTTCAAAAATGTTTTAAAGTAAAATGACTTTATTACTGCCCATCCCTGGCTTCCTATGGAGTGAAAAAGAACACTATGACAACAATACCAACTTTCCATTTGTTGTCTTAACACACTTCCTGATTCCTATGCCTTTTTCCTGTTTTTGCTCTACACTCTCACCAGAGATTTGCATATTTATTGACCACCCACTCACTCACAGTTATTTCTGCCCTCTCTGTGTCCAGCTAATTGAGAGCGACTTCAGCACCTTGGTGGTCACACGTGACTCGACCGTGGTCTTAAATCAGCTGCATGTGAACGAACAAGGAACATATCGCTGCTGTCTGAAAGACAGAAATGGAACCATCTTCTACAGAGTCACCTTTCTGGTCAATGGTAGAGTACAGCCTTTACAATAAAGCATCACAAAACATGTCAGATAAATCATCTGTGATAGGACAAGGGGACCTATTTGGTTAATTTAAGTTAATTTAGCACCTTTGAGCTGCCGAAGAAACAATCCAATCAACATTTTTCAGTTTTCAATGAAAATAACTGACCGACTTTTATTTTCATTCGTGTTTGTGACAGAGGCTGTGATGTCCCACCCATTATTTATACCACTTGTTGTATTTTAATAATTTCTGATACATTTTTGATAATGATTAAGTCTCAACAGTTAAAATTTGTTGAAGGTAAACTCAGAAGAAAACTGTTCTGCACAGTGGTATAAAGCAAATATTCTTACCTGGTTTACCCTCAGGACCCACCACCATCTCCTCAATGAGAGGTTGCAACCCACAATTCAGACAGTTTTTTTTTAACTTTTAATATTTATTACAGGAGAAATTTTGCAGTTTGGACCTTAATACAAAATTAAACTTTGAATAAAGAGGCAGAGCTATTCTACAGAAAATATTTGGGCGCTGATTATGGTTTGGAGAGTAACTAATTACATATATTTACTTACTGTTATTGGGTAGCTTTTTCTGTACTTGTATCTCATAAATAGTTTTAAAATCAGAACCTTGACAACAGTAATTGTTGTGAGAATGAGTACTTGACCTCACTTTAAATTGCATTTGTCATGAGTTAGATAATAGCACAGCTCAGCCAATCAGAACAGTTGGTTAGCTGTCCTTGTCACAATACCAGAATTTAACTTTGATGGTGAGTTTAATTACACAATGCTTGATATTGTAAATAAATACTCAAAGTAAAACAATACTGATAAAATGATAGTGATATGAAAAAGGATATTCAATGGTGTTAGTCATATTTAAGAATGTTTACACTCTGAGAGTAATTGTTTTACTTAGATACACTGTATTTGATCAAATACATATACAACTCAGAATTTGTGCATTTGTTAAAATTGTGGCTTAAAAAATATGTAATATCACCAAAACTTGAATTCTGAATGTTTTATATCAGTCAATCTTTATATTCATAGTGCCAAAACATAGCAGCCATTTTAATTTTTTTCCAGTATAGACAGATGTAGAAAGATAGAGGGGTGGGCAAACACTAAGGGACTGGTTGATAAATTTATGGATGCCTAGACCATGAATTTGTCTTTATCATATTTCTCTGTTGAATATAATTGTATAAGATTAAACACATGTCATCATGTTTTCAAGAGGACAGTCCTCCCCATTGACTAAATGCACAAACATCCATTTAGGCTGGATGGCAAAAACGATGCTGCCCAGCATGTCGCTCAGAGGATGTTTACACTAAATTAATAAAAAATGTCCCCTTGGTGAACCTTTGCCTACAGTACATAATTAACCACACTTATCTGTTGTGTAGATTGTGTAGTTTTACATATCTGTGAGTCATTTATGACGCTTTAACAACTTAGATATACAACAGAGGCACTTCATGGACTGACACTAATGCTAGCGATCATCAAGTGAGCCCATCACTAATGCATAGCTACTGTATGTCTTTATCCAATAAACAACCAGTGGAAGTTGAATACTTCCAAAAATGTATGCACCTGCGTCATCAGGTAACCTGGATGTTCTCAAGTCCTGCAGTTCCTAATGAGTTTACTGCCATTATTATTCAAACCCTCTGTGTCTCCATGATATCAACACATTAAAATTTGATCAATTTGGCCTAACATTGTATTTTTTTCACTCTGCACTCAGATGCTGTGTGAAATAACCTACAATAATTTCCACAGAAATTAATCCTTTTAACTTTCCACACTGGGTAACCAAGTATTCTGTAAGCATTTGGTTCATTACAGTGTTCTGTGTAACACCGTGACTTAGAGCGTACAGAATACATTTACAGAGATATTTAGTGTCTAATTACAGATCAATCAGGACAGACTGGTTCTGAGTAGTTTTATTTTATTATCTGGGTCAAATGTCGCTTTGTTACATTAAAGTAACACCAAATACTCATCACACTCCAGTTATTGTCTTTTTTTAAATCACTCAGTAAAATGTACTCAAAATGCTTGGAGTTAAATGGAATAATTTTAACTTCAGATTTACAACCCTTCTTCATTTTCTCCAGTAAAATCCTTTCAGAGTAATGTAATTTTTATGTGAGTACAGTAGTTTTCAGTCTTTCCTCCCCTGATCTCGACCCACCAGAAGAGAATCATCATTACGTTGTTCAGTGTACAACTAAATCTAAGGTCTCCTGTCAGTCTTTTTCAGTTACTGATCAATTCTGAGTCAGATATCATGTCAGCCTTTTCATCAGAGTCTGTATAGAGAGAGCACAAAGGTGTTATGACCTGTTCTTCCCTCCCCACACGAGTGACTGTAGCTTTCTGTTGACACACCTGTCTGACATTTTAACCTCCTCTCTCCTCCACAGTTTCCCCTCTGCCTGAGCAGCCCTCCCGGCCTGTCGTCACTCTGCCTCCCTTATCTCACGGAGCCTCACCTTTTCAATCTACCGAGGGCCTGCTGGTGCCAGCCATCGCCATGGTTACCGCCCTGAGCCTGACAGCGAGCGTGGGCCTAACATTCTTCCTGGGGTGAGAAACTTAAAGTGGGAGGGGACTATCAGAAAGACGAGGGGGGTTAACAGGAAAGGTGGGGGTGTCAGAAAGTGTGACAAACTTAATATATGATGGAGGAAGTGGTTATGTAGTCATAGTTGAGGGTTGAGTCATTATTATCAGGCTTACGTTTATATGTCACATGAGGCTACTGTGGATTTAAAAATAGACACTGTTTACATTTGAACTGGTTTTGTCATTCAGGTGTTAATTCAGAAGCTTAATCTTTACAAGAAGTAACGTCAGTCTCTCAAAACAGATTATTAACAAAGTATTGAGCTGTAAGCAGACTTGGTGTCATTGTTTGTGTTGAGTTGTGGCCTTTTTTAAGTAGGGCTGTGCGATAAAAATCATCCCTCAATATTTTTTAACAAAATGGAATGGAATGGAATGTATTATTTTTTTCCAAAGAAATAATAAGTTAAATTGTTGTCAAAATACCAACATGAAAATTTTGATGTAATTCTAGTTAAAATCAAATAATACTGATACTCTGTGGAATTCATATTTTGGAGAAAAAATGAAATTGTGTTTTTTCTATTTAAAATTACCTTAAAATGGCATACAAATTATTACATACATTCTGAATCATACAAAAATATATTGGCAGTATTCTGAGTTTAATGTTGTCAGACTTTACGTACTCTCAAGTGCATCGTGTTTCAAAATGATTACAATGATTCCAAATGAAAACAAGTATTTTAGCTTTTTAATGAGCAGCAGAAAATAATTTTCAGTTCTATTCTTAAACAAAAGAGACAAATAACTGTCAGAATTACGTAAATATGACACAAGGAAGGGACCAAGGACCAATACCAGTCTTTTATGTAGTGGATACACTCCTCTTAATATTGTTTAAAACATAGAATAGAACACTCTTCTGAAACATCATCCTCAGGGTGTAATAAACTTTGTGTGTACACCTTAATAATGGGGCATGTGGGTTAAAAACACTATATGATTTAAGTATTGAGTGTTAAGGACTTACATATGATATAATATTATGATCTCTTAGTGTAGCTCCAGCCTCATATTGAAAAATGATTTTGTGTTTGTGCGATAGGTTGATGATATATCAGAGAAAACAAGAAGAAGAGAAGAGAGCGGAGGAACTAAAATAAAAGAAAGAGCCCAGCATGATGACGCTGCAGGGCAAAGAAAAACAAACTGGAATGACAGGCAGGTTCAAATCATTACAGGTTGGAACAGTGTCTCAGTTGCTCAATAAATTTCCCAAACCAAAGCACCAAGTCATGTCCAGAAATTACGTGGAAGTGAGAAAACCTGATGTAGTTAAATGAGGTGCGTGGGCTCTCTATTGTGTTTGGTTTCTCTTCAAATTAGAAAAAAAGAACTGGTGGGTTTTCAGAGTGAGCACTGACGGCCCACTCATAAAACAGAAAGTCTGTGGTGTAGTGAACCACAGCACACACTGAGACACAGACTCACTAAAAGTCCCCCAGAAACCACTCAGTTTTCTGTAGCACTGAGCACCAGTCCACACTAACACATCAATGATCTGACCCCGCGGCAGCCACACGTTCCCCCTCAATGGAGCGGTGGCGTTGTCACGTGGGTGTTTATGAGAGGAGTCAGGGATGAGCTAAATCTCTCGGATTACAGTGTTTTTCTGAGATTAATAGTCCCCAGCTATCCAATTAATCTATGGTAATCCCCTCTGGGAGAAGGGGGTGCAGATGCTGTCATCTGTGTATCTTTAAATGTTTATTTACTTATGGATATGACTGGAGAGATATGACGAATTTGAACATGACTGGAAATATATTTTTGCAGCAGCAGCATCAGAATTCTGCTTTATCATCTGACGACAGGTCTGCTGTCTGTGCATTTGATGACATAAGCTTCTTCTGATTCAGAAAATAGTCGCCACTGTGAACACAGTCGCTGCCACGTCTTTGTCATCGTCTCTCCAAGTAGGTCACGTGTAGTAGATCTGCTTACAGTTGCTGCTTTTGCTCTTTCAAGCCTTTCCCTACTCATCATTGGCGTTAAGGGGAAACTGCTACTTCAGGGTGTTGTGTGCTCAGTGGTTTACAACTGGACTAGCTAAAGGACCCTTCATTACCTCCGTGATGAGAAAGTGAGGCCTAAATCTCAGAGTAATTTCAACCACTGTATTCATACAAAGGAAATGCTGCAGTTTGGACCTTGGATGTATAAAAAATGATAAATCAAAAGATAGTATATGATAAGCCTGATTGAAAAACACATCAGTGGCCCCGTTTACATGGGTAGTTTTCCTCAATCTGATTGAAATCGATCGGATTAAGTGAATCTGATTCGATCTGTATACATGAACTTTGAGTAAAGAGATCCACGTTCAATTTGCGTTTGCATGTGCCCAGCTGAATCCGATTGTATTGTTTTTTTTGACATTCGCAGGAGGTCACTCTGCCACTACCTGCAAATGTGTAAGAGAAGAAGAGGGGCACTTCCTGCTTCCTGTTTACCTCTAGAAAGATGGATCCACGTCACGTTTTGTTGGGGTTTCTATCAAAAAGTTTGTTTTCTCCACCGTCCAGTTCTTCTGTTTGTTCGCCATGTTTGTTTGGGCACGCTCTGCGTACGTCACTATGTGCCTCTTACGTACTACGGAGCGCCTGCGCAGACCGAACAATCCTCTCTATAAACCCAATCCGCTTCACTCAGCCGTTTACATGAAGCATGGAGCGGATTATCAATCGGCATAGACTACCTCTTACAATCCGATCTGAAATACAATCAGATCCGGGTGAATCCGATTGGCTAAGGTGTTTACATGAGACATTTCTAATCTGATTGACCTTTCAGTCTGATTGTAAGTGGGATTTTTTGACCTATGTAAACGGGGCCATTGTAGAGGCCTTGTGTGGACTGAGGGGACGTGAACTGAAGTAAAGTACCTTCATGGCCTTCTGGTGAGCACAAGATAATAAATAATGATAATACATTTTACTTAAAAGTGCCTCTCTGAACACTCAAAGACACTTTACAAGAAACTATCGAGGGCACACATGGAACATGATTATTAGGACATGTCCCATTCAGCCTTGCACACTCTGAAAGACTGATCAGTCTCCAGAATGTAAGAGACCCCAAATTTGTGGACGAATTATGACAGATTTTACAGTTTTGGTCTCACAGTGTGTTCTTTGCAACAAGCAGATCAACACAGCACACTACACACTGACAGATGTGTTCAATAACAACTACAATCTCCACTCTCAAAGATTGTAATCACACAAAAAAGTGCCAAAATCTCCTGCAGATGGAAGCTGGTGTTCAGGTACGCAGAGTAGCAGCAGTATCTGGTGTCAGAACAGGTACCATTTCCAAACTTGTGACCTAGTTCAGTGAGACTGGTGAAGTTGAAGTGGGTGTCCCAGGAAGACAACACCTTAAGAAGAGAGGCCCCTCACTCTTTTTTCACTGAGGAGCCATAGGCTTTCTTCTGAGGGGAGAGGGGATTTTGGCACATTCTTTAGGGTACCACCCACATGTTGAGCTGGAATACCCCTTCCATGAAGATATGATCTTGATAAGTTCACTTATTAGCGTAAAACAAGAATGTCTACAACCAAGTGACAAACCAGAACACTCGTCCCACTTCTGCCCCATTTTCCCTCCCTACCAGCTTGACCACGTATACCAACACACAAACCTTTATGATTTATAAATTTAACTTAAAAATGTTGTTAATGGTGATAACAAGATAGATAAATAAATATGTTGATAACAAAGAAATATGTAAATAATGACTAAAAGAAAGTAAATACAAGTGAGCAAATAAAATAGATATTAATATAACAATTATATGAAGTTAATTAAATAAAGTGGACAAAAAAGGAAACAGACAAAAACAATACATATTATTTAAGGGGAAGAAATAATCTACTGGAATAAGGTTTAAGGCTGTTTGGAGGAGAGAGGTAACTTTAAAAGTAACTTTAATATTATTACAGTAAAATATTATCAGTAATTAGTTAAAGCAACAATGGAGCAACAATTATGTAGATTAGTTGAGATGTGGAGAAAACAACCAGAACTCATGACAGTAAAACTGAATAAAATTAATTAATTAAACGTAGGTACATGTCCCCTTACTTCATCTGTACATCTCTTACATTTTGCCACAGTACCCGTCCACAACGTACACACAACCTACTGAAAACATCTCTATGATCCACTGTTGGCTTCCTGACTCACTGGTTGAGAACCAATGTGTTAAGAGGTGTCATCACCGGTAGCAACAAACTCTTACCCATCTCTCAGCATTATGTCATCCAGGATTTATTCTTGGCAGGCTGTTTGCCAGATAATGACGCTCTGATTTGCCAACATGGGAAACCTTATGAAACATTTTAGCTTCATGAAAATGAAAGCTAATGACTGATCATGCATGAGTCACTACCTCCTGGAGTCAAGGAGCTCAAATCACCGCTGATACCGTCCTTTACCACTCGTGTTTTCACGGGAGTTTCTGAGAAACTTTCTGAATCAGGTCTTGTCAGTCTGGGTGTAAGATCTTGATCATTGTATGAAGAGGCGTAATGATACAGTTTGTGGGTGTGTGTGCGGCTGTGTGGGCCTGAGATGGTGACAGGATGTATGTGCAATGTTGTTTCCTGTCTGGTTGTTGAAATGGGGGCGAATAATGACAGAATGAAGAAGTCTTTGAAAACACACACATCACATTATGATTTCACAGTGGGCTTTTACAGTGCGTGTGTGTTCAGACTTAAAGTGCAGGCTAAGGCCACAGCAAATACATTCTCAGCCATCCCACTGACAGCCATGATTAACGGTGGACTCCAGTGTGTGTATGTGTGGATTTAAATTGCAGCCTCAGCAGGGAGAGAGCACAACAAAGTGGGAGTGAAGCTGAGGGAGCAGCAGGCAGCGGTGAGGGAAGTGGGAGAGGGGAAGTTGGAGCAAGAGGAAAGTGGAGGCTTGAGTGGGAGACTTTGTGGGCAGGCTGTGTGATTTGAATGTGGGTTATGAGGACATGAAGACAAAATCGTCAGATTACGCCTTGTGATTTAAACTCCCCCACTCTCTGAACATGAAATATCTGTTCCTGTGTGAAATGCTGGAGAAAATCAAGCACATTCAGGAAAAAGACATCAAAAATATACTTTTTAATACATTAAATTTGATCTAAATTATGACTCATGTTGAATTAAGACCATTTGTTACCAAAATCACTCACATAATATCTCATGATTCTGCTCTAAAGATGAACTGAAAGCTTTCAAATTTGTTTCATGTCAGAGACATTGCTCTAAATTAGGTATTCACTCCTGAGAAAGTTCTAGTTCCTTAAAAACCATTGCAGTTGCTTATCAAAAGCTCAACACTGACAAATTTATCTACTTTATCTTTTGTATGGAAGTTCAGTTAAAAAAAAAAATGATAATCAGTTGTCAAGTTTCTCTGATTTTGTTTTTTGATTTTATATTGTTTTATTATAGTAATTTAATGCACACTCCTATAAATCAGTCAAACCAAACCTCCTACAGTGGCTAAATCTTATCCACTTTCTTGAAGCAGGTGCTACAGCAAAACCGCAAAAATACAAAACACAATGAAGGAAATCTTAAGGAACAATTTACAGATAGGTCCACCAGCTTTTGTTGCATACAAACGTGCACATTTGTTTAACTTCAAAAAACAGGTCCACATTGAATCATTTTGCATTATAGCACATAAAACGATTTTTAAGCCTGATTTATCTAGCCAAAAAATAATCCATTTTCATGTTTCATTGTGGTTCTGCTGTGAACGATGGTACTTTGACATTCTTGTTTTAAATAGAGAAGCTTTTTAAACAGAGGTGCAAAGTCAAACAACTTAAAGTTTTAAGGGGTCAATAGCAACAGAAAAAAAAGCTATTTGGCTTTGACAGAGAAGATTTTGCTATTTTTTGGGGCACAAAAATGAAATAGTCCATATGGAATTATTCATTCAGAGATGTTTTTGAACCTTTGGAAAGCATCTGATAAATCTGTGTGGCGCAACATGTAGTGCACATGCCTCTCAGGAAGAACATTGCTGGGTTGTCCTCCCTTGTCGGTCAGGATCTTTCATGGTCTCTGTGCCCATGTGGGTTTTCTCCAGGCACACCTGCTTCCTCCTACAGACAATAATATGCCTGTTTAGTTAACTGGTGGCCCCGCATTGCCCTTAGTTTGGAGTGTGAGCATGAATGATTGTCTTACTGGCGGCCAGTTCAGGGTGTACCCTACCTCTGGCCCAATGTCAACTGGGATGTCAGCTAACCCCAAAAGAGAAAAGAGGTACAGATGATGCCAGTTCAAGTCAAAATGTATTTACAAAGCACATATAAAGCAACATATGTTGACCAAAGTGCTGCACAACCAGAGAGGCAGAACAATGCAGAAAACAACAGTGAGCTTAAAACAGACCAACTAAAATGACTTTAATGGGACCAGAAGCATAAGTGTTAAGGGCATACAAATAAAACTAAAACCATATATTTAATATTGTCATAAAAACATCTAAAAATAATCAAAAAGAATGGCTCGGGGTTAGTTTAATTGAAGGGTATTGAGAGGAGATGGGTCTTTAGCAGAAACCTGACAGTGATCTCATTTGGAGAGGGAGTTGGTTCTAAGCCTTGGAGCAGCCACAAAAAAAGGCTTGACCTCTGGTTTTGAGATTTGATGTAGGCACTTCCTAAAGTAGTTTGTTGGATGAGATCTTTGGGGAGTAAAGCATCGGACAAGATGAGGTGGTCCTGATCCATTTAAAACTTTAAAGACAGTCATAGTAACATACTGTCCTTGCAGTTCAGCTGGATCTGCTTGAGCCAGTGTTTGTAATCAGGCAGATCCATCTTAACAAGAATCAGTCTACAGCAGTTGTACTCAGGAGAGGTGGGAGCTACGAGTGAGGCGACAGCAGGAAGTGACTGTTTAGTACAGAGATCAGCCCAGATGCTAACAACTTTGGTAGTAGTTTTATCGGATCTGGATCACATTTCTTTAGTAATGTGAATGTGTTTGACAAAACAATTGCCAAATCGACTGCTGTATATGCTTCTGAAATGTCCATGGAGTGGTGATGGGATGACATATGTTTGTACAACACAGAGGTTAGCATCGCTCAGGCTCCCTCAACTGCAGGTCTTCTAAAAGCCTATGGAGTTCTTAACTGTGTTTTGGTTCAATGCTGATAATAAGCTATGTTGCAAACAACGAAATAAGAAACTTACATGTTCTTCTCTTTGTGAAAATCTTAATAAACAAACATACTTTTCTCTTTGTAAAATGAAGTATAATAAGTGAAATCCAATCTTCTGTTCAAGGTGCAATTGGACTTGGGGAGCCTATCCCAGCTGTCATTGGACAAGAGGCGGGGTACACCCTGAACCGGTCGCCAGTCGATCCCAGGGCTGCAACAATATTGAAACTAGTGCTGTCAGACAATTAAAAAAATTAGTCTAATTAATTACCGCATTTATAATTAATTAATCTAATTAATCGCATTTTAATCTCATTTTTGCCTAAAGTACCCAAATAAAGAACTTGAATTCTAGGATATTATAAAACTGTAGCGCATGACTAATCAAATGAATACACTAAGAAGTGAAGATTTGTAGATCCACATTTTTATTGGTGACTAAATAAAACCGAAGTCAGGGCAACTTGTCCAGAAAATTCTAAGCTCAATCAGGCAACTCAAATTACACTTTAAGTGTGTTTCATAAATCAAATTCAAAATAAGAAAAAGGTCGAGAACATCCAGCAAACCAAATAGGCCTGATACATTACTAAAGAATGTAGTACAAATATAGATAAATAAATTCAAAAATAAAATAAGACTAAGGGCCCTAATTTCGTGGGCCCTTAGTGCGCAAGCCTGGCGCACCCCACGCAGTGTTAATTTCGTCCCGGGCACTGCCGTGTGCTGCCAATTTGACAATTTGGTAGACCGTCTGCTCAGAGATGGGTGTGACGGCGCACCAGGGGGAGGTGTCGGCAGATTCATGTTGGCGCAGTGACAATTTCGTGCCAAAAACAGTGCAGAAAGTGCGCTGAAAGCTCGCCTGCTCCAACCTGGTCTATTCTCGGCGCAAAGCGGAGCGCACCCTCCGCAGCAGTAATTTGGTGACAGGCGCACATGTGCGCACACGTCAACAAAGCCTCAGAGGCAGGTTTCCAGAGTGTCAGGCACATTTTAATGCAATAAGCAGTCACATCAATCACTATTTAATGTAACCATCTGAACCAGCATATACATTTGTATCTATATTAACTGTCCCGTCACATCTGATGTCGGATTAAAGCTGTTTGTCATAATGGAAACTTAACCTGACGGCAGCTGGAAGTTTGATGCACATCTTACAAGTCAACAATAAACAGCGTTAACATCTGATACTGAGTATATATCTGGCTTCTCTCATTTCATGAAATTCAAAGAAAAGAGGGAGAAAAAAGACGAAGAAAAAAAGAGAGAAAAAATGTATGTCACTCAGGATTTACCTGTGATTTCCCATATTTCTCTATTTTAGTCTTTATTTTTAACGTGATCTAAAAAGATGGAGTAAATTATTAAGGAGGATGAGGAGGAGACACCGGGAGAGTATACAGTATATCACTGAAGGCTCTGCTATTTGGCGATGACAAACCAGGAGTGCAGGTGGATCACAAGCATTATAAATGGATAAGCCAGCTGCTGTGTAACTGTCTCTTAATTTTGTCCTCCTATAATGACAAAGGAACAGATTACATCTGTCCTGGGAGCTGGCCCACACGGTGACGCGCTTTGGGCCTCAGATGCGCGCACCGATGGCCAGTCTGTTCTCCCAGCTGCTGAAGTGACAGCAGCTCTGACCGTCTCCAGCAGCAGGGATCATTCAGACCAATCAGACGCTGCGCCTCAGCCGCAGCGCATTTAAAGGCGAGGAGAGGCGCTCATTTGATTGGTGAAGACAGCGATTGGCTGTGATAATCCCACTCACGTCTATTCTCCTCCTACTCTGACATTTGCGCCGAGAGGCAGAGACGTGGGCGTGGACGCGCTCCTTTGCGCCCCTCTGCACTCCTCTGCACCTTGAGTGCGCCTCTCTTGGCACTGCAGGAAACTTGCAAAGTGCGCCAGTCACACCCTGTGTGCGGCGAAGGCCGGCGCAGGGCAGGTGCGCCTGGTCTACGAAATTACAGCCCTAAGTCTTAAATATGCCATTCCTGTTGTCACCTGGGCTTTGTTTGGTTTGACTAGAGACGCATGTGTGAAGTGACGTGCCACTGCCATGTGTGGGTCCTCCAGCTGGCCAATATCAAAATGTTTGTGTGCTATGTTTAATCTTGCGATTAATTTTTTTAATGCATTAATTTGTGGTGTAATTAATTAATCTAATTAATGCACTAAAGGGACAGCCCTAATTGAAACACATTGTTGTGACCTCTTGTTGGAGAATTTCCCTCTTAATTGAATGACTTGATCAAGTTGATCCTTGTGGATGCGGCAGTCGTTTGTGAATTGTTGGTTTATTTTAAAGAACGATCAGAAATGCTTGTGGTTGGGTCCCAGGACATGAATGGTTTTTAGACACAACAGAGGTTTAAGTCTCAAAAGCAGGCAACATCAAATGTATTTGATTATTTTCTATTAAACATTAAAACTTTGTGTGCCTGTGTTCATCACAAACCTTATTTCAGGCACAAAAACGGTGTTCTTAATCCCAATTATGGTGCATTCGAATTGATCTCGGATCCTACAAAATGCAAATTAGACAAGTCATTGGATCACCCTCTTTGGTCCCACTTCCCCATCTGAAAAGCGATGTAAATGGAATACACCAATAATTTCAGGCTTGGGAATCAGGGAGTGCTAAATGCTAACGCTGCTGAGTCAGGTTAGAAACGTACAGGTAGCCAGTAAAGAGAGGCTTACATTAGTGTTATATGGTGGTGCTTCCTTGTGCAGCAGCTTTTTTGCAGAAGCTGCAGACAGAGCACAGAAGATAGATGGATGAATGGATCTTGCAAATCCCCCTCTCAGCATCTCTTAACACGCCAGAGGGGTCCTGACCACCACTACAGCTACTGCTCAGTACAACACATTATTCTTCTGTCAGGGGCAATGATGCAGTAAAAGAGACACAAAAAACAAGTTGATTTCCCGGTTGAGCGGAAACAATCCAGTCCAAGTCTGCTCTGGTATTTAATCACTGCAACAGTTTGCTTTTCAACCAAGGTCAGAAGAAATACTCAACAACAAAAAAAAATAAGGGTGAAGAGTCACTTTAATCTGTTGGCAGGATGGAGCCAGAGCAGAGGAAGAGTACAGAAACAGCTTTAATCTAACCCAAATAACAGAGCTAAAGCCTCCAGCAGGCCTCCAACCTCTCCCCCGGGGGCTGATGGGTAAGGGACGGTTTAGTCTAACCCTCAGCATAACGTCATTCAACACAAAAACACGGGATAACCCCAAACCACCACGTGCGCTGTAGGAAAAACAGGTTTGACGTCAGTTTCCATATGAGGACTGCCGGCTGAGCCAAATATGGTCATTCCGCAAGTGACGTTGTTCGTTCTGTGGGAGAGAAAGAGGGCGGGGCCGCACTGACCCCTCCCCCTGCCCCAGCTGTTATCAATGAACAACAGAAAGTCTCAATCAAAAGCTGATTTTAACAGCTAACAGAGGGCAACACAGGTACTCTGTTTATTTTGAGTGATTAACACATCCAATTTAGGGTTACAGTTAGAGCTCTATAAACGATTTTATTTTAATTTTGTCATATTTTTGTGCAAAACATCAAAAAGTTCGCTTATACAACTACATATACATTTTCTGCTATGACGCTGAGAAGTGAGCCTCTGGAGATAACCGGCAACGAGCTGGTCCACATCCTCAGGACCCCCCGGGAACAGTACTCCTCTGCCGGCTGCGTGGTCCTGGACTGCAGACCCTTCCTCGACTTTTCTTTGGCGCACATTTCCGAGTCCAGAAATGTCAACTGGAACTCAATGCTGCGCCGGAGGTCCAAGAGCTCCGTGGTGGCTCTCGAGTGGCTCATCCCGGACAAGGCACTCGTGGGCCGGCTGCAGGCGGGAGAGTTTTCCCCGGTGGTGGTCGTGGACGAGGGCAGCAGCTCTGTGTCCGAGCTGAAGGCTGACAGTGTGGGCCAGATGTTAATGACTGCCCTGCAAAACGAAGTGCACACGCAGATCTGCTTTCTGCAAGGTAAGACTACGTTTCCTGGGTAATTTGAAAGTATTTCAGGTGCTAAAGGAATATGTAGTTTACTGAGAAGATGAAGTGTTTAAAGTTTAGACTTTGCAGATGCACTTTTGTTGATTTGCAGCTATCACTCAAATACTGTATTCAAGTTAAAAGTAGTTATTTTGATTAAAATGTACTAAAGTGGAAGTGTTTCTACTGGTCTATAAATCTGCCCAAGATAGGCAAATTATTCTTGGAACAATAAATAAGGGATAAAGACTTCTAATGTCACACAATAAGGTAATTTATTTAAAATGTATTTATAGAGAACGGACTATAAAGGTCCTCTGATTTTGTATTCTTTCTATTTATTGAGGGGAGGGGAATATTCTGCGACATGAAGGGACAAAAAGTTGAGAAAAAAATAAAATTGTCAAGAAAAAATCTAATCAATGAATTTAAAGCAAAAGACAAACATCACTTTTGAAGGATAAGAACAAAGTCCGCTTCAAGTCTGTCTGCCAGCACCAAAGCCAAATGTCATTCAGGCACTTTTATCAACAGCCAGCAGCACAGTGTCAATATTTCCACATGAACATGGGATTGAAGTTACTGCCAGTTTGTGGATTGAAAAAAATACTAGTGTAGAAAACTCAGACAACCCTTATTTTGAGATTTTACCAGAGAATTTGAGCAACTCTGCCAAATATTGACATTTATGTGCAGTTTTTGACTTAAAAGGAAAGAAAATGCTCAGCACTTTTTTGCCGTGGTATCACACATTAGTAAATATTGTTTTTTTTATCTTTGAAATAATACACAAAGTAAATACATAAAATGAATGAATTAATAGAATTTTATCCTGTTGAGGCAAAATATTTTACTTTGAGATTTTTGTTGTTGATGAGCTCTTTCTTACGGTCAAGGCCGTGAATCTTTTCTTTTTTAATCAATTTATTTAACAATAAGTGGCCCGATGTATTCATTTAACTTTAACAGAGAAAACTACAACCACGAAAATCATACTATTTCACCCCATATTGACAACTTCAATATTTGTAATGAAGTTGTTTTAATTACCAGAATTACATAACGCTTAGCTTGTAAAAAAAGAGACATGTAGCAGTCACACTCTCTACTGAAAACTGGAAATAACCATAGATTCAACAAAAATCAAACTTCTGACAGACCAGAAATAATCACACTTCTTTAAGTTTCTTTAATTTATTTCATTCATTCCATATTTTCATTTATATATATTTGAGTGTAAATAATTTAACTTAAATGACAATCAGAAATATATGCACAGGCTGAATTTTTTATCATTACCTTCTCATTTTAATGTTGACAAGCAAAATGTATTTTGCAGAGGGGCCTCTGTGGAAAATTTTGGACTTAGGCTAATGCTGTTGACCTCTATTTTAGGTGGATTTGAGGGATTTTCAGAGGCCTACCCAGAGCTCTGTTACAGCTCTGTCATCATGTCCCAAGTGGAACCAGAGCCAATGGTGACCGGACGGAGGACACCAGCGTACGATCAGGTAGATGAAATATGAATGAATATTTATGAAATGTGAAATATAAAAAATATGTTTTACTTAAATAGTTTGTAGTATAAAAAGACCAAAGTAGACATGTAAGTCCTGGTTTTAACTTGGATTATCATCCCGTTGTGGCGGATTACAGGATGGTCCAGTGGAGCTCCTGCCCTTCCTTTTTCTTGGCAGTGCCATCCACTCATCCCGCAGAGAGACCCTGATGGCAGCAGGCATCACAGCCGTCCTCAACGTTTCCTCCACCTGCCCCAACTTCTACGAGGGCGAGTTTGAGTACCTGCGGCTCACAGTGGAGGACAGCCTGGCTGCAGACATCAGGGCGTGCTTCTCTACAGCCATCGCCTTCATCGGTGAGTTTCTCCTCTAAGACAGCCACCTATGAACTGTAACCTCTGAGGTGATTGACAAACCGAAAACACACGGGGGATTGTTTTCTTAGTTAAATGAGCCAGGTATTTACACTCTTATTAACGCTGAATATTCCAGAAATGTCTGTAAGCAGCTTTTGCAACATAAGCCTTTTTGTAGGCTAGACTTACGGACCAAAAGTTTAATCGTCTGATTACACAACAGCCTGATCAAACTGAGAGAGCTGCAAAAGAAAAAGGAAATTTATGAAGATTTGAGAATTTCTGTTTTGTTTGTTTTGACCTCTTTTAATTGAAAGTTAAGTCTGGGCTAATGCTGAATGAAACAGATTACAAATGTGTGGATAATAACTCCAATTTCATCACTGGGATTACTGTACTTAAATGGAACCATCATGTTAAGACCACTGACCTTATTAAATAACACCAGAGACTTTGTGTGTGTGCTGCAAAAAGAAACAAACGCTTTTTTCATGTGCCGTCTGTTTTTGTGCATTGTGCTCTGGGCAGTAAAGCCAAATGCAGTGTTGCAGTTTGGACACTATTTAGGTTTATTCTTGGTTTTCAGACAAAAATGCAAATTAGTATCAGTCACATTTTGGAAAACCATTTCAGCCAGTTAAAAAGAGAAAGTTAGCACTGATGGGGAAAAAAGTCCAACCCTTAAGTCATGGTTATTTCAGAAGTCATAATTATTGCCGTGAAACACACAAGTATATATGATCTTAACTGAAAACTGTGGGTTTAAAAAAACCAAAGTAAGTTTTAAGTCAAGAAGAGGATCATATGAGAAGTGAATCATAATTTCAAAAGTAAAACAAACTTATGAAAGTAAAATAATGAACTAAAAAGACAAAACTTTGAGAAATCATATAGGAGAAAAAGTAAAATCATATGATTAAGTCATATTAAAGAGTAAAACTTAAAATATGAAATTAAGATGGAAATAATGATGAAGATATAATAAAGTATACGTTTGGAATATTGTCTAAAGAAAGAATTGAGAGACCATTTTAACAATTATGAAATTGTTTTTTATGTGATATTTTGATATTCATTTATTAGAATTTTTGTCTAATGTTATTTCTTAATTTTGCGATTATATTTCTAAACATTTTTACAATATTATTTGACTGTCTTATAATTTTGACTTTTCATCTCATTGCGAATTGTCATGCTATTCATTTAACTTTCAATCTTATCATTTTGACTAATTACGCCATCATTTTATTCTTTTTATTATTATGACTTTGTCTTGCAAATAACCTTTTTTTGACTGAATATTTCAAAACTATGGCTCAATTTCTCATAACTTTAACTTAAAATGATAAAATATTGACTAAAAAATTAAGGTTTGTATTTGTGTCTGTGCTGTAATGGTGTGTTTTTAACCTGCAGCGATGAGCTTTCAGGTTTTTAAGATTTTGTTCTCTTTGAGTTTTAGTCTAATTGTTGCTCAAAAAAACAAAAAAAAGATTAGTTTTGTTTCATTGCATGAAATGTCTTCAAATTTTAGTCAGTACTTGTACTTGTTTAATGTGTTTCCGTTTCAATCTCACTGTATTTGCCTAATTGTAACATTGATATAATTGTGTTTTAGTAATGATATATAAATACTTTCTTAAGATATAGTGTAAAAAAAAGATCTATTTTAAATGAGTGCAGTATTTTTTGGAAGTTTCTTTTTTTTAAACTCGATCTCAAAACCTGAATTAATACTCCTTTACAAACTTGTCTTTATTATGAACATTATCATTTAGTACTTCGGTACTTTTTGTGACAAGTTGGGGTGTGGTGTTTCCAGCAGAACTTGTAAAATGGTTTGATTGTGCTGAGGAAACAGCTGGTGTATCATGGGTACAAAATATTTCCTTTTATTGTGTCATGGAAAAAAGAAGGGAAAATACATTTTAATCACGTTTTTTATTGATGAAGTGAACGTTGGTCAAATGGCTGTGTTGTTCTTCTTCCTACATCTTTCTGATTGCCCCCCACCCAGTCCACCTGACCCTCTGTAGGATAAAACATTTGACTACACTACCCAGAGTGCACTGTACCAAAGTTAGAACTTACCTTCAACTCGATTCTATTGTATTTGAACAGCACATTTTATACTAATGTAACTCTGTGTGCCAAAAAGAGAATAAAACAAGCTTCATTATTTCAAATTAAATCCAAGACAAACAGAAACGAATACATGGCAGATTTAAAAAAAATCTACTCAAAATATAGAAATCCAATATTTGTTGTTGTTTTAGGCCACCCACATAATGTAATGTACTAATTTTGATTCCATAGAGCCCACATTTCTCCAAACCTGTAGTTCCTTTAAATGCTCCTTGTCTCCTTTTGTCTGATGATTTTTAGCATTGTCACAGTAACTGAAGTGAGATGAAGCACATTAACACTCGCCTCTCTTCTCTCTCTCTCCACCCACAGACTCTGTGAAGCAGAATGGAGGTCGGGTGCTGGTGCACTGCCAGGCTGGCATCTCCCGCTCAGCCACCATCTGTCTGGCTTACCTCATGCACACGCAGCGAGTCAGGCTGGACGAAGCTTTCGATTTTGTGAAGCAGCGGCGTCAGGTCATCTCCCCAAACCTGGCCTTCATGGGACAGCTGCTGCAGTTTGAGACTGACGTCCTCTGCCAGGGCTGAAGACTGTGAAACACTGAGAGGAGGACATCTTTAACAGTAACACTGCTTGGTCAGCTGCACTGGACTCAGGACTCGTGTACAAATGATTTGTACTTCTGAAGAGAGCCCCATCAGTGCTGTTTCTGGGGCAGATTCAGAGAAACGCTGCGTGTGCTGCTGGTGGCTGATGCATCTGCAGCCACAAATGAAAACTTCACACAACAAACAGAAGTTTGCATCACAAGCTCCACTGTTTGAACCACATCAAGAGCATTTCTGATCCTTAGCCAGCAAGGTGGAGCCGCTGTGACATAACTTCCCTGACGTTTATTCTCGCAGGGAATCGTGCCTGCTTGTCTGGTTTTGTGTTTGTGTTATTTTGTGTGACGTATGTGCCTGATCTTTTACAAGGGCTGTCTCCTCATAGACTTAAAATCCACCCCTTTATCCCTCCTGACATTTCTGTCTTTTACGAGACAACACTGTGATATCTTCTGACGCAATACTGGATGGATGTAAAGATTCATCCTCTAATTTATAATGATGCACTAACTGCTGTTTGTCTCATCATTCTGTATCCTGAGAGAGAATGTACACTCAAACTGTAAGAGGTCTGTTTTTATAATGTAAATAGAGTTTATATTTTTATTTATTGTCCAGCATTTCTAATGACAGTCTTGACACGATTACAGTCTGTCGCTGCACTTTATACCGTCCAGGTTTGACTGATTCCTGCTGTTTTTTTTCCACTGAAATTAAAACATGCTGGGGAGCACACTGACTCTGTTTCCTCTGTGTAACGTCCTCACTTCATGCCCGCTGTGACACATATTCTCACCTTGTCTGTGTGAAAAGGAGCCGTCAGTATTTAGTCCAACACCAGCTTTCTGCACACAGTAATCTCACAGCAGTCCGTCCTGACTGCTGTCTGTCTGTCTGCAGGAAAAAGTAAAAAGAGAGCTTTCTAGTGCTGACCTTGCTGCACTAGTTTCTCTCTTGCTTAATCAGGAGGTGTTAAAACTGTGCATTGCCGAGTATTTTAACAGATTATCCTCAGAGAATGGGTTTTACAGTAAGAGGTCGTTTTGACCCCAACAATCACTGACATACATTCACTTCTGTTTACTTAAGTTGGGAAATGACCTGCAGACTTTTAGAACAGATACGGTGAGAAATAGAAACTCATGAAGGTCACTTATAAACAGGAAGTAAGCTGCTATATTGTCAGAAATGCTGCCTAGGAGAAGGTGTCAGCTGATGACGGCAGCACTAAATATTAAAATAGTTTCTCCATGTTCAAGGACACAAATCCTCATTTATGGGACAATTTAAAAAGCAGACATCTACTTTTTTATTTAAAATTGTTATGTTTGTATTCTACACAAAATGAGAATTGTTTTTAACAGTTCAACTTTGCATTGCGAGGATCAGCCTTTAAGCAAAGTACATTTACTGGCCACTTCATTAGGTACACTGCTAGTGCCTGTTTGCCTTTATTCATATTTAACCTTTATTTAACCAGATAAAACCCTTTGATATCAAGATCTCTTTCACAAGAACAAACTAGCCAAGAGGTCAGCAGCAAACATCATGAAAAAACATTAAAAGTGACATAAAGTGCAGATTTAACAAGGTGAGATATTACTGCTGTAAAAAAAAAAAGGAAAAGAAAACCAGCAAAATGTTTTATATTGTTCCATCTTTAATTTTCAAGGTTTTTAAATTAGTTTAAGTTTATCATCCCCTATTAGATTGACCTTATGTGAGCCACAAGGAGGTAAAAAATATTTTTTGTAAAGACAAAAATAAACATAACATCACAAATCACAATACACACAACAAAGAGGACACTGGAAATAACTATCAGAACAAAAACACCCATGTCATCATGAGCTTTATCATCAGGCTTTACAACCCAAAATAAGAGCATAATGGATTTGTTTGCCACTTCAACTTTTTTCACCCTTAGTATTTTTCAGTGTTGTCCTATGTCCTCACCATACATCCCTTCGAGTTAAAGTAATATTTAATGAACATTGATTATATGATTTAGTAGAAAATCATATAAGAAGTTAAGTCTTTCAAAAAGCAGAATGGATGGAGCAAGTTTCTAAACTTTGTTGAAGTGAACAGACTGTAGTATTAATTTGGCCAAAAGAAATGAAAAAGATTTGCTCTGGGACATGGATGTTATGAGATAGGAACTCTGGGTCAGCGTTACAATCAGTGAGCCAACAAAGTGTTGTTTGATTTAAAAGAAAATAAAGTTTAAGGCTTTGAAAGGGCAGAGTTTATGTTGACAGGTAAATAACATGGAATAAGATTTAAAATTTTAACACTTTAAAGAATCTAAAATACAACGTGAAGACCTCTACATTTCAATAAAAGAGGCTGTATGACTGCAGATAAATTTATGATTACATTACGGTGTAAATATCTCTTATCTTATCTTATTAATATTTAGATTATATTTGCTGACTAAGGCTGAGAATCTGTGTTTGAGTAAACATGACATACTGGACGGCTCATCAACAACACTTTCCTCTAATAACCTGCATTTTTTATTTTTACTCTTGTTTGACCTTTATGCACATTTTTTGCATGATTGTATCAACACTGATCTACATTCATGTAAGCCAACAACTATGTGACAGCTGTACTAAAGGTCACAAATATATCAGACTCAGCTCACGTAGCTCATTTCCTCCCAGCTAAAGGTCTCCCTCCTGTGAGTTTCCAGTAAAGCCACAGAAAACTGCTCCGTTTTGAGCACCGACTTGTTAAAAATAACAATAAGCAGCTCTAGCAAAACGCAGTTAGCTGGATCAAACAGGAAGGAATGTTAGTGTACCAATAGTGCATTAAATACCAGCTTCCTCATCCCCTGATCAAATTAGGCCTCCCACACTGTCGGCGGTGAGAGCCAAAATAATTCACTTCCTCTCGTTTGTATGTCCGTTGCCTCACGTATGCTCAACATGACTGTGACGTGTGGCTTCTTCTTCTCTTTCCATTTTCAGCTGTTTTTCCACCTCAAGTGAAACCTGGAAAAACAGCGTTAGTTCTGGTTTGGGCTCATTTGGACTTTCAGAGTCACACTGAGTCGACACCACTTCTTTGCTTTAAATAGATTTTTGTTCGTTAAGTTTCAGCTTTTGCCCGACAGTTAGCTTTCCATCCACAGAGATCAACTTTATCTTTGTGCTGTGTGTGCATCTGGAAGTTTAAACATTAGTTTTTGAGTGGGTTTGTGCTTACCTAGATTAATGTATACATACATCAGCTCTTATTTGTGGATGTAATGTCAAACTTTCTCCAAATCAAAATTAACAGACTAGGATTAGATGAAGAGGAGAAAAAATAGGATGATCTAATGGCCTATGACTGACAGGTGTCTCATAAATTATGAAGCATTAGTAAGACCTTTTTTTAACCACATTTATTCATCAACATGGCACAATGAGAAGCATCTTTTCAATCTCCTGACTAAAAACCTTTTGACTTCACGTGTATAAATGCAAAAAGGTAACTATCAGTTTACTCTGCTTCTAAAGAAATGAAACAATGCAAAAATATGCCTTACAGGATATTAGTCTTGCTTACATCTTCAACTACATTCCTGAATTTCTTAATAGCATGAATGGTAAGTTATAAATGTACCAAACTTAACTCCTCAAAAAAGTTTGAAACCTTATTTTGGTTGATCATTTCTCCCATTTATAAAAAATGATATTTTATCAGAAGACAGACCTCAAGAAGACCGGTTCCTCATTCAGTCTTCTCTGAGTAACTTTAGACTTTCTTTCAGGGGCCGAGGGGATTCTGGTACATTTTTGGACACCACCCACGTGCTGCATTGCTCAATCCACAAAGTTTTACACCATTTTAAAGACTTCCCAACAATATATTAAAAACGATACCAGTAAGTGTTACAAAGAGTAAGAAAAAATGTTCCCAAACTTTTTTAAAGAGTATTCATGGCACAAAAATCAAGCATCTTTATTTCAGATCTGATAGGCTCAATAGATAACAGATTCATGAGGACTCATTGAAAATACAGTTACCAGCTGTTACATATACACTACTCTACTGTAAACACAGAGTTTAGCAGTTAACTGAATCAACAGGTTAGAGTAGCGATTAAAATAGATCCTGTTCTATATTTTTGGCCTCTTAACAAAAATGCCACACCTTTGGTCTGTCAGTTTGATAAAGAGCTCTGATAATCAGTTTAACAGTATTGAGGATTTTGTTGAAATTGTCAGAATTAATGTTAACACAGGTTGACTGTATGATATGTTCAAGGCCAGTTCAGAAAAGATGAGGGTAAGGCACATTTCAAAGAAGTTGTATAACGATGTGTTTAAGGTAACATCAAGAGGAAAAAATGTTCTGATAATACATGTAAAATCCAATTAGAATATATCACAAGGTTTGAAACCATTAAGTAACAAGCTTCTAGTGTTATAGTACATTAATAATATTACTTTTTAGAGAAACTAGAGCTAATGTCTGGAACTGTTTTGCAGTCATTAATTGGAGTAGCGCTTAAGGTTACTCATTTACTTTGGTCTAGGCTGGGCGGTTATCAGGAAACTGTATAAATATTTATCAGCTGTAAAGTTCAACCCAACATGGTGAGAGGACGAGGGGAGAGAGGAAGCGTTCAACAACTTTATTATCTTTGTTTGTATTTTAGCCTGTGAAAGATGTAAAGAAAAACATAGTCTGTCATATTCTCTGTTTTTAACCTGCTGTGGCTCGATTTGTAACAGAGTACAAATGAACTTCAAAATAAAGCATTCAGTTTGTAACCAAGTAAACACTAAAGTAATATAGGTATTTTTCCAAGTGGTACTGAGGTATAAGTAATGTTTTAGATTTTAAATGTAACTAACGCTATCTTTAATAGATTTTAAAGTTTCCTTCTCAGATGTCTTTGAATTTAAATGCAACAGAGAAATTTATTTTAAGATATGTAAATGTTTTCGGTGAGATACCTGTTCAAGTAATTTTATGAAAAACTACTATATCATGTATTAATAATATTTTTTCAATATAAATATGACACCCATAAATGGACAAACGTACTTACCGGTATACAGTATTTGTGATGCACATATGTTAATTGCTTTACTACACATATTTACATATCTGTTTTTAAATCATTTTTACCCTACCTTTGACACATATCTTCAATTTTCCTATTCATTTCAGTTTATTATGATGTATTTCATGCTCACATAGTTGCAATTTTTTTGCAAAGCTCCTTTTTATTTACCAGTCATTTTATTTATATGCTTATTTTCCAGTACAAACAACAGAAACTGCAAGAAATAATTCAGGATTTAAGTGTCTCTGACTCTGGTCTCTATTCTGATCATATAGCACCAAAATATGATCATGTTGGTGTTTAACAGCTGATAATTAGCTTTTACAAAACAAGATATGATGTTGTGCTGATTTGATATAAAACTAAGCTGCAGTCTTTTTCTTTGTGTCACTAAAAAAACATCGAGTGCAGAGTTGTTGTTTGTGGGGTGAGTAATGGGGATGAGATAACAAATTTTTTAGATAACACATTTTTCATTAATATCAAGAGATCAAATCTGGACCTTGCACTAACACAAAGACAAAAATAGCAAAAGTTCTATATAGACGTACATTATAATTTTTTCCCCATTTAATATTACTTTCAGGTAAGCTCCAAAAAAAATAAGTTCTAACACTTTCATGAGTTTATACCTGATACATTTGCTTATAAATTTCAGGATCAGCTTCCTGGTAGACTTCATCTAGCTCATTGAGGTATCATCAGTGGGTGCTTGCAGTTTTTTATTGTGTGGTACCTCAGCTTCCACAAGTGTTTCACATGTTTTTACAACTTTTACGTGTTTTAATTTGATTAGTTTTGAGAAAGAATTAAGCCTTTCTGTTTAAGTGTCTCATTGAAGCTTTTGTCCGACCTTTCCTGAATAAACCCTTGTGTGATACAGTGGAATACAAATGTTGTTAAACTGAAACAATTCAAGATCAGGAGGGGGTCAGTAATACAATACCATGTTCACTGATGTTGGTAAATTAGTAAATTCACTTAACTGAAGTAATGGTTCTCAGGTCATGGGTCAGGACCCTCAACTGGGTCATGAGGTTGATGTCATCAGGTTGTAACTGACAGGAAGGAGAAGAGAAACAGAGGCAAAATAAATAGATATACAGAAGTCCCAAACAGACATACTGCAACGTAATAAACCAGTAAAAGTGTGCAACTGGGTGATATCTATGGTGTGACTCAAACAGATCTAATTTCAAACAAATGTCCAGAAGTTTATTGATTGAAACTATTTTTTTAAGACTTAAAGTTAGCTTGACTTCAGGACAAAATCAAAAGGAGCATATAGAGTTTCATAACCACTTATATTACAGTATTCCATTCTAACGGTAACAGTTTTAACTATCCACTGAAAACACATTTGTGTTTTACATTAATTACAACACTACACGGTCACTTTTAAAGTGATTTCATTTTTTATTTCTAATCATAATATATCTATTTTACATTTCAGCTCAATGTTAAACAGTTTATATGATGTGTTTTCTCCTCATTATGTTCTGATGGTTTGTGTGAAGTATTGTAGAATGCCCCATTTGCTAAAGGTGCTTTACAAATATGCTTGCATTTTTTGTAAACCAATGACTTCATTCTTGTAGTTTTCTTGAGATCTAGATTAAGTTTTCTTGATATCTTGTTACTGCAAAGCTGGATTTGCCTTGACAATTTTCTTCTCAAAATCTGTGTGTTACAGACAAAACTGACATCTGATCACAGGGACGTGAAATAAAAAGTAAACACGTGTTAGTTTGACCTTGATTGGAGGGTGTAAAACTTTTTATCTAGTTGCAGGTTGTCTCTAAAGCAGAAAAAGATCCTTCACCCCTTACATTGTCATTAGTTTGCAGTTAGACAGCGCCCTCCTGTGTTTAATGTTGATATTACCACAAATCTCCAAATTCCTCCACCAGATGACGCCATCAGACTGTTTATATCCATGAACAGGCTTTCACAGAAAACCCTCACTCCCTCTATCTTTTCTATTCTCAACTAACACATTTAAATGACTTTTGGTGTCATTTCACCTGGTCATTTCATTATCTTCTGAGGCAGACTGTTTCCCCCTCTCTCATTTCAATTATTTTATTCACTTCCTCTTCAGTCTTCAGGATCCTTAATGAAAACAGACTCACTGTTCCTCACACTCTACAACCACATTAAACAAGTGTCAGGATCAATCATATTAGATTAGGCAGAGGAGAGTCATCCCACTGCTGTGTGTGTGTGTGTGCTGCAAGTGTGAAAAGTGAAAATTATGAGGCCTGAATTAGGGTCACACTTCTGTGATGAAGTTATTTTAAGAGTTCACACCTGAAGATGGTGTCACTCACAGAACAGATCTCAATTGGAGGGAAGTGTTATTAGATAATGAGCTTGATATGGGATACTGTTAGCCGCAGATCACATTTGATGTGATGCAACAAACAATAATATTTGGTATTAGACTGCAGGTACACATGCTGCATTGTCACTTTTACATATACAGTCTGTAAAATGACAGCTTTATCACTGGGAAAAATCATGTAACCTTATGCACTCTCACAAAAACACACATAATCTCTCTGCCTCCTATACTTGTTTAATAATGCACAGGTGTTTTATTGTGGCATGCTTATTCAGGGTTCCCACGCATCTTGGAAAACCTGGAAAACCTGGAAAATGATTGCCCTATTTTCCAGTCATGGAAAACAAATGGAAAATGAGGAAAAAAGTGAATTGTCCTGGAAAATTATTTGTCTTCCTTCTAGCTTGAAACATAGGAAATTAAGTAAAAATGTGCTCGGTAACTGATGTACACGTAGCCAGAAAATGTGAGTAGGTAAAATCATGTAAGTTAAGGCATAAAATATAAAAACTCAAAACAATGGGGACAAAAAGAACTAAAGAAAAAGACTAAATACAATTTTGGCTAAATTAACAAAATATATTTATAACAAAGCAGAGTAAATAAAGATTAAAAAATACGTTTAACCATAAATTTATAATAGTAAGACACATAAAAGCCAAACTAAACAGATAGCTAACAGACAATGGAGAGTTAAAAACTCTAAGATCAATATGATCAATAGCTAGAGATATTGTTCATCAACCTCTGATCTTGTTTTTTAGAGGACTAACTAGAATTAAAAACTGCTCACAGCAACAATGTAACTTCAGTTGGTTATGTGACACTGGAAAATGTCCTGGAAAAGTCCTGGAAATGATTTCTAGCAAAGAGTGGGAACCCTGTTATTTCTTTTTCTCTGTAAAGCCTGAAAAATACTAAAAATCAATCCACACGCCAACTATCAAGTAACAGTATCCTAACTAAAAATGTGTCAGATGTTAAGTTTCAACGACCACTGTCCACACTGCATCTGTTAAAAAAGTTATTTCATGCCTTCTGTTTCCCCTTGTAAACAGTTCATGAAGTGATTTTACAGCACAGCCGCAGTTATAGACATGAAGGGCTGTGTATTGACCAGGGGCGGTTTCATTGACATGCAGTTCTCTGAGAGCCAAACAAAGTTGCTCCCTCTGTTGAAAGTGAAAGTAAATCATTTCCCTCCCCAAAATAGACGAATGCTCCACTGTTCTGCCCTGCGAAACCCCTGAGTGAGAAAAGCCAGGAAAATCCCTCCTGAACCTCGTCATAACCCCTTTTTAGTCATCTGCATTGATGCATGCGACAAAGGAAAGCATAGAGATGGGGCATCAAGCAAAAAGAGTTGTGCTGCATCAAACTGCTTTGCCCTCCGTTAGTGTTCAATATGATTCATATGATTTATATAATTACAGATACATTTTGTCACCAATGCTTGCTTGCATGGCTTCCACTAGGATACTGGGTTGGAACATAAAAGCCTGTAAAATAAACTGAAAATACACTGTGATTCAGTGTTTACAGCTTCACTGAGGCCCAATCAAAGGAAAATACAAAAACAAGTTTTAAAAAAATGGCAAAACTCCCAATCAAAAAGTTTAAGCACCAACCCTCACTTAACTTTATTTTCTTTTTCAACTTGATTGATTGTCAAGTTTTAGGACTTACTGGCACAAATTGTCCACACTAATATTTTTCCAAATTTTCAATGCCCCTTAAGAAAGGAGATAGACAAAAACACACACACACAGATAGAGCCTAGGTGGTAAGCCTAGGTCATAAACCCAACAAGATTTCAATAAACCACCAGAGGAATGAATTTTACTAATTTTTATTTGGTTCAGTCTACCAGCACATACAAGTGCAGCTTTGAAAATCTGTGCAAGCTCCTCTCCTTGGAGCACTAGCAGACCCATACAAGCAAAGAAAGTCCTTGGTAGCAACACTTTAAATGGCTTAACTTGACTCAGTTTTTTACTTCATAGTTAGACTTCCAGGTTTAACAGAGACATTTTCTTACTTTCCATATTCAGAGATTTCAAACCTCTCCTTGTCATGGATTGGACCGACTGCTCATACTCTCAGAAAACAAAGGGAGACTCAAACCCATGAAAAACTTATAATATTCTACCTACAGATGAGAATCGCTAAAGGGTTTGGGATTTTGCTGTTATATTTATGTGATACCAGTGAAAACTTGTGACTTTTTTTCTTCAAAGGACCAACAAGGGGAAAGGAAAAAAACCCAAACAAAAGGGGCTCTGATTTAACTAACCCATCAAACCCATGTCTCGAATACTGTTATGAAAAACAAACTTTGCAGGTCAAAATGTCACCACAAAAACATGCTCATTAGCTTAATTGGTGACTCTGAGTTGTCCTTAGGTGTGTGTGTGTGTGTGTGGTTGTCTGTCTCTCTGTGTTGGGGCTGTGGTCAGCTAATGACATGTCCAGGGTGTAAGCTGCCTCTCGACTGATGTCAGCTTTTATTGGCTTCAGCTCTGAGTGGTTGAGGTGGATGAAAAACAATTGCATATGTTGTGCATAATATAACCCACCACAGCACAAGATCAGAGGGAGTGGCCTGCTTGTTACTGAACATTCATCAGAGACATTCATGAGGACTCACTCCGTTTTTCTCACCTGCTTATCAGTGACATTTAGGAACACAGCTGGCTGAAAATCACCAGTAGACACAATAACTAAATAAGCTTCTGAAACCTTTTAGTCAATATGCTAGAGTATATTTCAGTAGCTCATCAGAGCTACAGCCCATAGAGAACCTTTCAAAGGCTTATCAGCAGGTGAGTTGACTATTGTTCTTTCAATCACATTCATTCAGGGCTATTAAAAAAACAACCTTTTTATAACCAGGAAAAGAAACTCATTGAGATTAAAAAAATTTCAAGAGTGTCCTGGCCAAGAAAGGCAGCAGCACGCATAACAGAGTTACTTACAGTCACAACAGCATCGCATACAAATACACAACATGTCTAACACTTAAAGGGACAGTTCAGTATTTTTGAAGTAGGGTTGTATGAGCTCCAAATGACCACTAAGTACATTAGATGTAGTATAAAGTTCTCTCCTCTCCCTCAGTAAGCCACAGTCTGTAAGAGTCTGCAAACAGGGAAGTATTGTGTCAAGTACAAAGGGTATTTTGCGTGGAGGAATACATGATGTGAGTGAGTTAGTTCCAGATAAACTATATACTTCTTTAAAGTTAATGCGCTTAAAAACTTTTTTGGGTAGCGTAAACTGGGATTTTACTTTCTGATTGGAGTTATTCACTTCATAGAACAAATTCACCAAAACATGATGGAGGTAAAGTAGGATATCCTTCCTATCAAGAAATGCTGCCCGTTTGTTATTTATTTTTCATTTAAAGGTGCAGTGTGTTGAATTTGGCATTTTATACATCCACCGCATTTTGCCAAACAGAAACGGTGAATAAAGGATATATATGTTTCTATTTCTATGTAAAGTCCGTCAAAATAGGAGTACAATCATCCCCATAAAACGTTTGTTTTATTTTTATGTAGCTAGAAAAAGCTTTAAAAAAATTTACATTACCGCGGGCCGCTTTCATGTAGGCCGACATAACGATTCGCCGTGTTGCCTACGGGTGGTTTTTAGGGACAAAAAGAACGAAACACAAATCTGTTCACTGGTTCTGAAATCTACCTGGAATGTTTAGAAGAGGAGAGGATGGCGGTGGATGCATACAATTGTTACTCTGTTCTAGGGATTTACAAAAAAACTGTGTGCATAAACACACACACAAATTCCTT
Organism: Scarus forsteni; assembly: GCA_036419115.1. NCBI lineage: Eukaryota > Metazoa > Chordata > Actinopteri > Labriformes > Labridae > Scarus > Scarus forsteni. Next base: position 21,530,898 of record JAZDUH010000066.1, read on the forward strand.
TTGGTCTTCACAATGTTCCGTTGCTGACGTTTTGGTTACGATTAGGCCCATTCTAGAATCTGAACGCTAGATGTCACTAAAATGCCAAATTCTACACACTGCACCTTTAATGAAGAAGTGTGCATTATAGCATGCAATATCATAGTTTTTCATAAAATTTGTTGACATATACATTAATCTCAGGATGAGCAGTCAGTTCCTGCTGCCATCATGCTTGTAGTGTTCATGTCTTCCTGCTTTAAAGGACACTGATTGGACACTGAGTCTGAAGATCAAGCTCAATCGTTTTGACTTGGATGTTTGCAAGATGGATCCGGCTGATTACAGAAAATGAATCGGGTGGATCCAGCTGCACTGGAAGGTTAACACCTTCTAGCATGTCACAGAATGCTGTAAACACAGCATTCATACAGTGTTGATGGTGTGTTAAATCCATTGGTCCAAGCTGACCTGAGGATTTTGTAGATTTCTTATAGGTAGTTCTTACCTCTGAATGGAATCTTTCCTCAGGAGGTTACGCTCTCTACAACTATTTCCAAAGCACAGGTGGGAGAGTGCATAAGTACAAGACGTAACACTGAGTTTATCGCAGGTTGTACTTTGTCGTGCACCACAGAGGTGAAGAGACAGAGAGCCTGTGCATTCAGGCTAAATGGATGGAAATTGAGGATGTGGTCTTCTTTTCAAAACAGCCCCCTCTCCACCCTTCTGTCTCAGTTGTAAAAAAAAAACAGAGTTGTGAAATTAGTCATTGTTGTTCTTTACCAGCCAGAACCAAATGATCTACTTCCCTGTACCAGTCTGCAGCACTGTGGCTAGAAACTTTTGCAGATAATGGAAAGATAGATATGGCCCATTCCTGCCCTGATTTAACCTTAAAATGACTCAACTGAAAATCACATTTGGTCTATTTCTCCCAACTTTCCAAATGTGTCTCCACTTTGCGTTTCAGATATTTCATGGTCCTCAGAAAGGCATATATACAAGAGCAACCACACACAGAGAAGCGAAGGAGGCCTCAGGCTAATAACTCCGGAAAAAAAGTTTAAATTGAAGGCATCCAAAGGGCAGGTACAGGCCATAATTGATTTGGAGCTGACCCATTATGTGCACAGACTTCCACCACAACACTGCAGTGTGCTGACCTGCAGTTATCCACAACTCATTTGAGACCATTTATCTCCACTTTTTAGCTTTTTTGATCATTCAGCAGCAATGAACTTTTCATAAAACTTCTAAAAGTCAAAGTTTTATGGACAAGCCAGAGCCCTTCAGACCAGGTGTGACTGACTTTTTCCAGTCTGAATTTCAAGCCATGAATTACAGATCCACACAGCGTGATGCATGACAGCAGGATTTCCTCCAGGCATTTGTGTGTATTTGTGTCGGTGGTGTGCGTGCACAGGTTTGCGCATCACATTCTCTTACACAACAAGCACTTCAAAAGTGATGTACTGTTCTCTGTTTGCTTCTCAGTCTCTGTAACCTTGGCATCAGTGACACACCCCTCTCCCCCAGAATGCATTTCCATCGTGTTACTAAGCACAGTTCACTCATGGAAACACAGACACTTGATTGGAGTGCTCTCTTCCGCTAAAAGCTTTATTCGCTTTGCCTTTATATTTAGAATGTGTAGCGTGGAGCGAAAAATGTACACCCATTATTGGCTGAGGCTGTGGGTCACACAATCACATTGAATTGTAATTCCATGGCTGGCTCGCTGGGCTTCTCACTCATTAGAGCAGCAGTATGTGTGTGGAGGGGGATGCACAACAAAAACAAGCAAACAGGCCCACCCACGCACACACACCATTCATAAGATAGTGTCTGTGTGTGTCTGTGTGGGCAGCAGAATGTGTGTTGTTTGTTTCAGAGCACACCTACAACACATACATGGGATCAGCTCTGCTTCGTTTATTTCATGGCTCATTAAAAACAGCCGCCTGACGTAGGTTTTCACACCGTAATGAAACAATCGTGCACTTGATCTCAGGTGTGTGGAGGGATGCGGCTGATTGTCTGTGCTTCTGGGATGGAGGGAGTGTTGTGGGGAGCATAATGCTGAGGGAATTAAATGAAAGTCAAGTGATGATGTAAATGCATGCACACAGAAAGCAAGTGCCATATAGCTGGGTCCCTGCACCTCAGGAGCTGAGCAGAGGTGGAAGGCAACGCAGTGCAGGCTGCTGTGAGCATGACAAGACTTGATAATTTTACTCAAAAGAAAGGGATTCATTGCCACTGCAACTCTTACTTGATGGTTTTAATTATCAGTTCCAGTGCAGAATAGGTTTTTATATGCAACAATCTGCAGTCTTTAAGAATATTACATATCATTTTGAGACCACCTACTGTTTAATGCATCAATAATTTAACACTGTGAACAAAGATATATGAAAACTAGGTTTCACTATGACTGGATATTAAGAATTTGTGGATTTTTTTCTACATTAATGAGATTTAACATCTCTCTAACAACTGAGAGCCAGCTCTTAGCATAAGTGCTGCAGGAGTGAGTTGAGGGTGTGTGTATGGGGTTAGTCATGGTTAAATATGATCATATTTAAAAACTTTATTTGCATACACTATCACATAAGTGTTCAACGACGTTTTTAGTGCAAACCCTTTAACCTCCCGAGACCTGAGCTGCTGTGAACAATGCTGTGAGCATTTTTAATTTCTACCACCTATCTGGGATTAGGAGACCTGATCAGAATAAAGGAGCTCTGGAGCTGGAATAGACTTTATAATACCAAATGAGGTTTCATCTCGCACTCAACAAGAGCATATATGGTAGTATAACCCGAGATACTGAACTCTTGTGTGCAGATGATTGTATAGTCATTGCATAAAAACATGAATGAAAATCTTGAGATTAATGATAGCATGTTTAAAAATGTGGACTATACATGTTTTACAAGAAAACACAGACTATGGCATTTAATGTTGATGACAGTACCAAAGATCAGAAGAGTCTTGTGACTGTTATAGAACTACAGAAAGAATGTACAATTTTGTCACTACCTAGGATAGTGAATACTACCAAGATGTTCTTCATTTCTCCACCAAAGGATCTCTTCAGCATCAGAGGAATGGGATGAGTTAAAGCACATTCTTATGGATCATGAGATCTTCCTCAATACACGGATGAAGATCCTGACAGCATGTGTTCATTCCTGATTGCTGTGTAGCATCTGGACTTGGGAGCTCTTAACAGCATGGATCCAATTGACTGAAGTGATACAGAATGCACTCTTAAAAAAGATAACTGCAGGATGATATGCCTGGAAACACTAGTGCCAAAGGCAAGATAAAAAATGAAATTGATCCTGCCTCCCAAGTTAAAGTTTATCTGGATTAGATGTACAACAAGATCTGAAATGTTGATCTCCACCAGATCACCAATTCAGAGGAGCTTCTGCCTCATTCAGCTTCTGAACTACATCGCTAAGGTCTGCCAAATGAGTAATGATTCTATCCAAAGGAGAAGAAGCTGGAGGAAACTAAAGGATAGTTTACAAATGGATAAATAACAGGTACTGAGGACCATGCCAGGTAGAGAGGACGTCACTCAACTGCTGGAACTCAGATTTAAGAGCCAAGTGGCACGTGCCAAATGGGAACCATGAAGATGATGATGAAAACCCAAGCAGTGTTTTTCAACAGGGAGTACTTTCACCCAAATACTAGTCTGGTCTCATCTTACCATGTAACAAAATGAACTTTATTACCCAATTTATTGGTTCCTCTTTGTGTGGTCAGTAATAAAGATAAGTAAGCCACAATGTTTCTTTTTCTCATTATTCTTATGAAGAAAACAAGGAAATGTGACAGCTAAACACAAGAACTCTCAGGGAAATCCTTTTTTTTTAAAAAAAGGACCATTTCCTTGATAGCTCTGAAAGATTTCCATTAATCATCCACTCCAACCCTAACCTTGCAGTGCAGCTGGATCAACCTGATTCAGTGACTGTAATCAGACAGATTCATCATGCCAAGCTCCAACCTACAATGATTGTGCTTTGCCTGATGCGGTACAGCTCAGTCCACATCTTTTTATGTGTCCCCTGAATGGATTGCTGGGTTAGGCAGCAGTCCAGTTGCACCAGCTGAACGTAAGAGCAGTCATAGAGGTGGAACGTGCCATCAGAAGAGTGAGGATGCAACAGAAAGGCGCTTGGATACATTGATACCAAGCACCTGACTGTAAAATATTGTGGGTTGACTTGTGGCGAGCCTAACCTACAAACTCCTTGTGCAGTTAGTTTATGACATGCTCCCACCACCTTCAAATCTTCACTGCTGAGGCATCGCTGAAACCCCCATCTGCATCTGGAGCTCTGGGATTTGAACCTTCAAGTACATCCCTTAACTACAGTCCTATAGCTGTCAGGGATGATCACTATTGTTGGTGCAATGACCATGCCCTGCTACATACACCAAAAGCCATCATAATGGATGTGTGTTTGTGAATCACAGGACGATCATAGAGACAGGGACATCCATGGAAAACATCATTTTTAACAAACACTAGAGTATCTTATCAGTCTATATTAATGCCTTATATAATTTATAAACTAGTGTAATGCTTATAGAGCTTCAACAACATTACGCATGAATTACTTTGGAACTTGTTTAATTTAATAAATTCAGTTATTGTACCATATGGTTCTTGAAAATACTGTAAAAATTTTGAGTTTTAGATCAGGTGAACTGATAACTGGATGAGGCAGAAAAAGTAATAATTTCCCTAATCATCTAATTCTGTTGACTGCACAAGACTGCTTCCCGTTTAAAGGTGTTATGAAGTTACAAAATTTGCTGCTATTTGGAATTTAATGCATGAAGAGTTTTGATACAGTGAGTTAAAACTTGTCAATTAGCTTTTTTTGTAGTTGTCATAAATTATACTTGCACAGTTCCCCAAGGCACATCAAGATTTGCCTCGAGGCACATCAGTGTGACTGGTTATGAATCTAACTGATCAGTACTGATGAGCCTTCATAAATTAGAAAAAATATGACTGTCAAGATTTTCCATGTCTATGTGGGTTTTTCTTAAAGTTTGTTACCAGTGCAAGGGGGTAGGTCTCAGAGTAAGAGTCTTGCAGCATGGTGGCAAATTATTTACCAATGCAAAGCTTTCCATTGAATGATATATGTTATATATAAAATATGACAGTGTGAAGATTGTAACCAGAAAACACGGCTCTCGGATCTTGTCCATTAGGAGGTATCACTTTGTCCACAGGGGGCGCCAAAGTTGGCATAAATCAAATGTTCCTCTTAGAGGCTTTAACAAAAATGTGTGCATCACGCAGTCAAAGCAAAAATGCAGAAGGCGGAGTTTAAGAATCAGACCTCTATTATCACTGAAAGTGAAAGACAGGAGCATGTAATTAAATCAAGTGTTATTGTAATACTTCTATAGGGGCTGCATGTAGGTGTACACAGCTCCACTGAAAGACAATAATTAAACCTTGCAACTCCAACCAATTCTCTGCTATTTGTAAGTCCAGCTGGATATGTTTGTAATAATGCATGTTAAACCTCAACTCCTCAAAACACAGTCAAGATAATGACAATTTTTTTTTACTCAACCTTTCGTTTCAGAACATTTATGCTGCAATGTCAGATAAATGCATTGAAAGTTGTATGACCATCAAAACAAAGAAAACCACAGCAAAAACTCTTTACTTATTCAAAACCTATTCTTCTACACACCTTTTCACTTCCTAATATCATCTATGATACTTTTTTGGAAGCCATTTCTGTATTTTATGTTAAAAAAGACCACTTCCACTTACTTAAAATTCCTTTTTAATTCTTTAAGAACTGACTGGTAACAATTTTGCCTCATGGTGACCTTTGTCTTCTCCTGAAGGATGCTTCCGTTCAGTTTGGGGACCCCGGGGTGCTGGTTTGGTGTAGTGGTTAGCACCCCATGTACATGCTTCTGCCGGTCCAGGTTCGAAGCTCGCCTGTGACCAGTTTGCAGAGTGTCTTCCCCTACTCTCTCTCCCCCTTTCACAAGTCTATCCACTGTCTCTCTCCTATCAATAAAGGCACAAAATGCCCAAGACAAAAAAAGAATCACTATTACTTTGATAATGCAATACATTTTATATTTATGTACTAAATAAAAAAAACAGATGATCAAAAATGTAAATGAATTAATGCTAAGCCACACAAAGTTATGCAAGGCTTCTGCCAGCAGTTTTTAGGTGGTTATGAAACAGAGTGGAATCAATATCATGCCTCTTTATGACCCAAAAGAGCAAACCAGCCCATCAGCAACTACATTGACTATTTTTAGTTTGCTGTCTTTGTTGCCCGTATGTGTGTCCGCAGGGTAGGTGTCAGATGAGAGCATTTCGCAGCACTTTAAAAAGAAGCCTTTGTTACATTTTCCTCCAAAAAACATTCATTATAAGTCACACATTTGACTATGAAATAGCAGGACAAGTTTTTGGTCTCAACATCAACAGGTCACGAGAAGGATAATGCTAAATTGTTTACCGAGTGGGTACAAAGCAGTATACCAGACAGACTGTAACGGGGTTCTAACAGATTGTAAATGAAAACTCGCGAAGCCAAAAAGCCAAAAAGCTTCAGTGTAAGAGTTGTCATGTCTTGGTATGTCCATCATGTTTCGAGTGTTTATTAAGTACAGATTTGATTGAAGTTGAATATGCAAGGAAAATTTTGGTCTCTGTACAGGATCAGGTGTAGCTCTTTTCCCCTCCCCTTTGAAAACACTCATAGCTGCAGGAGTGGGGAGGCTACGGAAGACTATGATAATGAGCTGATTTGGAATGTCTTATGGGAGGGGGAGTAGAGATTACAGGCCACAAAGCGACTTTCAAAACAGTCATGTGTCACCAACACATGTAGAGGTTTTATAGCTATTATCATAACCACAGAAAGAAAAAGAGCATTTACAGGGCATTTCTTTAAAGAAGTAAAGAGCTTTTGTCCTGAACTGAGAGATTAGTTAAAGGTGTCTTGTTCTTCTGCTCCCCAAGCCCCTTGTAACAACAGTAAAAGCAAAGAACATTAATTTTGGAGAACATGGGGCCTTTAAGGACATTTATACAAAAATATGTGTCCATGCCCTGTCTACTCTACATCCACCTACCCACACACACACACAAAGATACATTTCCTCCTCTTCCTCTGCTCAAACATCTCCAGAAGTACTGGGAAGTATTAGCCTGCCTCAGCCTACTGTCATCAGATAAAACTCTTCAGTGACTCCAAACAGTTCTGTGTGCCAATTGTGACTCAGTTTCTTTACCATGTTATGTTACATTATCTTCTACTATCATTGTATTTTCTTCCTCTACTCCTAAACAGGGGCTTTGTTTTGTTAATCTACTCCCATGGTGGTTTGAACTAATGATGTGACGCTCTTGAACAAGTCGAGTATTTAAGTCAGCAATTAGTTTGCAAGTCATTCTGAAATGCAAATTGCCTGCAAATTTAAAAATGCCTCGCAAACGAACCGCTCATTCATAACTCCGAATCAGTTCCCATCGTTTACTTAAAAGAGCCAAAAAAAGGCTCAACTTGTTGCAAATTTCAACAAACCACCAAAGAAGTAGGTCAACAATAACAATAACATCACCCGGTCTGCATACTTCCATCTACGTAATATTAACCGTCTCCGCCCCTCCCTCACCCTTCACACCACGGCCATCCTGGTCCACAGCCTCGTCACCTCCCGGATAGACTATTGCAACTCACTCCTCTTTGGTGCCCCCCACAAATCCCTCCATAAACTTCAAATGGTTCAAAACTCTGCAGCCCGGATCATCACCAGAACCCCCTCCTTCCATCACATCACCCCCGTCCTCCAGCAGCTTCACTGGCTCCCCACGAAGTTCAGAATTCATTTCAAAATCCTGCTGTACACTTTCAAGGCCATCCACAACCTCGCTCCCCCCTACCTGTCTGATCTCTTCCACATCGCCACCCCCTCTCGCTCCCTCAGGTCGTCCTCCTCCCTCCATCTCTCTGTGCCCTCCGCCCGGCTCAGCACCATGGGTAGCAGAGATTTCAGCCGCTCTGCTCCCAAACTCTGGAACTCTCTCCCCCCGGACCTCAGAAACATCGACTCCCTTCCCCACTTCAAATCAAAACTCAAAACCCACCTGTTTCAAACTGCCTATTCCCTTTAATTTTCCACCGTCATGTAACTGTGCCTCTGTTGTATGTTGTTTTTATTTATTTTTATTGTGATTTTAATGCACTGTGTTTTTATGATGTATTTGTAAAGTGTCCTTGAGTGCTTAGAAAGGCGCTTTTAAATAAAATGTATTATTATTATTAACAAAATAAAGCCTCTGTATAGAAGTAGAAGAATATAATATGATCATAGGAAAAGATATCATAACATAACGCCTCAAAAAATGGGTCACAACTGGCACACAGGACTGTTTAAAGTTGCTGAAGAAATCATTGATGACTGTAGGCAGAGGCAGACTAATACTTCCCACTGACAGCCAGTCATTTGGGCTTAGCGGTGGTTGACCTTTGAATGTCTCCTTATTATTGCATGCAGTGTCAAAAGAATGGTGTCTATCTGCTTGCCCTGGACTCGGGAGTGAGGAAAGGCACAGAGACAACAAAAATGTTGGACTATCACTTTAAAGGCACACCAAAATCTAAGTGGATTTTCCTGCAATAGATTTTATAACTGGTTTAGCTTGGTGTTGAAAAGGCTCAAACATAGTTATGGTGTTTTTTGATACTGAGGATGCCTAAAAGATTCTTTTTTCTTCATAATATTAGTACAGTGGGGGGTTGTATCTTCTTAAATAAGTACAACTATAATACCATAATCCCCAGAAACCCTGAAAGTTAAGAAAGATGGTTAACTTGTGTTGAGAACTCCTGGCAGTAATGGGTCTATAGGATCTTCCCAACTTCCCCCTACACAGCACCCCTTAATTTATACAAACATAAACTCAGTATGCCATATAGAGAGAGTCTTAGCATTGATCCACCATGAAACAAGAAATGTTTTATCTTTACATCCAGAAAACTAGAGAATAATCAGTCCCTTTGCTGGACAGCCATCTGCATGGACTCACAGAATTGATAGAAGAAGATGCAGACGGAAACAGAAATGAAGATGTGGAATGAGGTCCTTAGAGTAAAACTCGTGTTTCCTGTGGAGTAAATGCCTTAACTGTGTCCTCTCAGCTGGACACCTTTCAGCAGAGCCACCCAACGCGCCTTTTCTGGGTGAGCCGCTGGCTGATCTGCTCGGATATAGATTTGATGTGAGAGAGCGAGGAGAGAGAGGCAGTGAGGAGAGGGAGGCAGGGAGGACAACGCTGTTAGACAAAGTGAGCATCCCATGACGCCTGCAGCCCCAGAATGACATCAGCCGGCCTGAAATGAAGCGCAGGAAAGAGATGGGAGGCACCCCGACTTTATTAGATTTGTTGCTGAGGTCCTGCTCACCAGTGAGGATGCTGCTGCGCCTCAGTGAGGACTTGTGCAATATGTTCCAGCGGAGCAGCAGGAGCGTGGCACCCCGATGAACTTCTGTGGAGACAGAGGAGCAAAAAGGACATAGGGACGAGTCCTAGCTCACACAGACTGAAGCAGCTGTGGAGGAATCGTTTTATCCATCAGAAAATACGTGTTTTGACAACATATCCGGCTACACGCGCAGCTGGAGAGCGTGAGCTTAACTTGGACATTTCTTGTGTTCGACTGCCTGAGATCGCTGTCAGCTGTCAGGCTGTGCCTCGCTGGAAAAGACTGGTATCTTTTTTAGTGTATCAACGTAAATACTTTATTTTGTTTTTGAATATTCTCCTCGAAATCGCTCTTTCCTTTTTCTAAGTGAGGCATCTGCGCGCCGAGGGCGCACAGAGATCGCCTAGTGCCGAGATTATTTCCTCTAATCTAATTCTGTATATTTAATTCAAACAGTCTTTAATCGATCCCAAATTTGCCAAGTAAGATAAAAGTTCAGTACATGATCCAATTTCCACCATAATCAGTAATGCACTGAAGCGAAAAGGAGATCAAACTTCGTGCGTAAAAGAAGTTTTTGTTCTTTTGGCTTTGTTGTAAATCTGCAGAGGCTGACGCACAGCAGCCAGCCTTCAGACAGATACTGTTGCTCCAGGATAAATACAATCCACATTGTGTCATGTCTTTGTAATTGAAAAGCATTGATCCGCGTCCTGACGCACAGCCCCGGATTGTGTTGTTCCTAAAATGGACTTGGAAGGCTTGGCGTGGAGGATGAGAGGGAGCTAACGTTTGGAAACAACACAGAGGAAAAGACGAGAATAACTGAGGTAATTAACATGAATACTGACATATAATTCATTGTGCAGCAATAAATGCACCACAATTAAGTGCAAGACTTCTTAAACCTTAAAGTAAATTAAACTGCAGTCAGTAATGTGACCTTATTCTGTTTTTTAAGCCTCCTGGAGACATTTAATCCCCAGCATGGCCTCTGCTCCAGATATTGGTTGCTCTTTAGAGCTGAGCGGATGGAACAGCAGCACCAGCAGCTCTGGAGCCTCCCTCCCCTGCAACCAGAGCATGCTGAAGCTCGCCCCTTACTCCCCTGAAGCCACAGCTGTCTTCGCCACTGCCATTACCCTTATGGTGGTCTTCACCATCGTGGGTAATATCATGGTCATCATCGCAGTCCTGACCAGCCGCTCCCTCCGAGGTCCCCAGAATCTTTTCTTAGTGTCACTGGCTGCTGCTGACATTTTAGTGGCCACCCTCATCATCCCCTTCTCCCTGGCCAATGAACTGCTGGGTTACTGGTATTTTAAGTCTCTGTGGTGTGAGATCTACTTGGCACTGGACGTGCTCTTCTGCACCTCCTCCATTGTGCACCTATGTGCCATCTCCCTGGATCGATACCTGTCCATCTCCAGGGTCACCTATGGGCGTCAGCGGACTCCCAAACGCATCAAAGCAGCCATAGTGGTAGTTTGGCTCATCTCTGCAATCATCTCCTTCCCTCCCCTGCTCTCCTTGAACAAAAGTGAGGGAGGGGAAGCAGGCAGTGAGCGAGGACCTCAGTGCCAGCTGAATGACGAGCGTTGGTACATCCTCTACTCCACCATCGGCTCCTTCTTCGCCCCCTGCCTCATAATGATCCTGGTCTATGTCAGAATCTACCAAATTGCCAAGCAGAGAACTCGCTGCCCACCAGGGGAACCGAGGAAAGATGGGGTCGGGTCTGCCACTCCAAGTCAGCCTCCCAAGCACGTAAAAGCCAATGGAAAAGATGAAGAGGAGAGCACTCCCCCATCATCAAACAAAAACTCCAACGATAGACCTCCGAGCCTCGCCATCAACCCCGGGTCCCCTCCAGGAGAGACACCAAACTCCCAGAATCCCACCACCAATAATCTCCTGCAACCTCCATCCCCTTCTCTACCCATGACCCCTGTGACAGCCTCCGTGGACTCGTCTCCCCCTCCCCCCCCTTCCTCTGTGCCTCAGCCAGTCACCACCAAGTCTAAAAAAGAGGAGAAAAAGAAGGCCAAGCAGGGGAAGAAAAAAGCCGACAACAACAACGGCGACAGCTCGAGCACGGAGAGCGACATGGAACACAGTCACGGAGGAGGCCGAGGCAGCAGCAGCATGCCAGGGTCGCCGGCGGGAGGGGGGGTCCACTCCCCGGCTTCAGTCAAGCGCTACCGGGACATGATGGCCACTTCAAAGGGCGCTCGGCTGGTGCCAGGGAGGAAATCGAAAATAGAGAACAACCCCGGGGCAGCGAGGCGGAAAGCGATGGTGAACAGAGAGAAGCGTTTCACCTTTGTGCTGGCAGTGGTCATTGGGGTCTTCGTGGTGTGCTGGTTCCCTTTCTTCTTCTCTTACTCACTGCAGGCAGTGTGCCCGGAAACCTGCGCCATCCCCGATCCACTCTTTAAGTTTTTCTTCTGGATTGGATACTGCAACTCATCTCTCAACCCAGTCATATACACCATCTTCAACAAAGATTTCAGGAAGGCCTTTAAGAAGATTCTCTGCAGAAGCACCAAGGGGACTTTCTTTTAGCATGGACACAAAAACAGTCATTTATATGGCATGAATTTAAAAAAACACATACAAACACTCAAAGGGCTCTTACAAAATGAAATCAAATGGTGACAATTTCAGCATATAATTCCAAACTGAGAGCCTCTTCTTTTTTCAACCACAGTGTGAGCAAACAGGAAACTAGGACTGTGAAATCCAGGCTTGCAGCTGACACACACACTCGCAGACATTTTCTACAGGGTCTGGGGTGAAAATAGGACATTGAAAAAGAGGCAGAGTGGGACACTAAATGGTTTAGCACTCACTTATCCTTAATGCTGATAAGACTTCAAATCAACTTTTATCTCTGCTTTGCATTAAGCAATGTAAAAAAAAAAAGCTGGTGATTGTGCAAAATAGAAGAAGAAAAGCCCTTGGGGAAAGAACTAAGAGCAAAGAGAAAAAATAATGTGTTAAATGTTATATATTAGGCTGTCAAATTGTTAAAGACTCCAAGACTGATGAGGGGGAGAAAAATGGATAAAAAGAAGTAAAATTAACCTTTGAATCCAGTGAGCCCAGGGCCTTTTTTTACTTATCTGAAAAGAGCACAAGAAGCACACAAAGTTGGTGGTGATTTCTTACGTCTGCAGTCTTAATTTGCCCCGGCTGCGGGGCAAACATGTGTTCCTTGATTTTTATCTGAAAAAGCAGTGACAACAACAGAAGGTTTTTCTGACAATCTCAAATGTGATAGCACAGACAAGGGCGCCCTTTCAAACAGAACTTTTCATGTGGAAAGCTCTCCGCGTCAGACACCTTGCTCTCGGCTTGGTGCGGGTCACAAGGGACACTCAGGTTGTTTGTTACTACGAGATGCTGGGACTTAACTTCTCACAAGGCATAAAATGAGCTGACGCTTAGGGGATTTTTTTGGGACTAGAAGCACATCACATGAATGAGCTGAGATGTTTTCTGGTCTTTGACACAATCGGACTTCAGTGTTTGAACATTAAAGCTACAATAGATCATATTTAGGCCTTTTGAATGTGTTCCAGATGTTATGTAACGGGAGGTGCAAACAGAAGACTGATCTGATTTAATATGTGAACTTTTTGTCCTGAAACTTAGCTTCAGAAATACTACACAGGGAGACATTAACTATGAAGCAGTGATTCTCAACTGGTCTGACCTAAGCACCTAATGCTTTATACTAAATAAGAAATCATGACTCAAATTTTTAAAGGTTTTCGACCATTTAAATTCATCTAATGAAACATGATACGCGTTTGGAAGAAACAAACCATAAGGCTAAACAACAAGGGAGGATGAAGCAGACATGTTTAGCTGTGGGATAACATGCATGCCTGCACTTAATTTACTCTGTTACCTGGGATAATGATGAACAGATTAGGCCAAAATATGTATTTTGCCATATGTAGCATGTGAACAATCAGATCCCCAATAATATCAAAATACCTGGTTGTTGTGCTGATTCAGAGACAATCAGCAGCACACTTTGCATCATTGTTTCCCATGATGCAAAGTGTGAACATAAAGAGGAGGTCAAAATGACTGACAGCAGATGGGTGTATTTGTGGCAACAGCATTTAAATGTTAAGCATGTGTATTAGCTCCCTGGTTTTAAAAGTGCAGTTATGAAAATGAAATATATTTATTTTCTTTGATTCATAACATGAAAATCCAAGTAAAATACCTGTTTTTCAGACCATAAATGGATGATAACTGTAATGGTGTTAGCCAGTAGCAACGCTACTTTTAACCTTCAAGTTGGGTGTTGCACTAAGAAACAGATATGGCACGTGCTGTATACAGAAATATAATGACAGACTGGTAGTCAAACTAAATTCTTCTTCTTAACCAGAAATTCAATACCAGGATTATAAGAATTTAAACAATGTTGAAATATTGCAAATGTACTAGATTTTACTCAGTATTACAGCAAAAAGTTTTTTTTAAGACTCAAACCAGTACAGCTTACATCCCCATCAGCCAGCCAATTGATTACTTACCAAGATACATGTATGTTGTGCCAAGACAAACATGAGGAAACAAGCTGCTGAGCCTAGATGCTATTTTACTACAAACAGTTGCTGATGGTACACAGTTTAAAATACATACAGCAAACTGCATTTGTTAACTTTTTATAGAAGGCAGTTTGAATGCAGCCAAAAATAAAATTTAGCACATAGTAAAAAAAAAACTCTTCTATTCTAAGTCAACAACATGAATGAGTCGACTCTTGGGAAAATTACTAGACTTTATTCACAATAAATGCAAAAAGACAAAAAATGCAATGTAACTGTAGAAGCATTAGCCATTGGCTGGGGTGTTGCCAATAGTATTTGAGGATAGCACTGCATAGAGAAAAGCAAAGAACAATGTTTTTGAGTCCTGCACTCTTCAAATAATAAGCATCAAGCTGTTAAACTACATACTACAGGTCTACATATACATCTGCTGAGGGGTGGAAGAGAGCTTTAAGTTAACCTGACACATCTAAACATACGGTAATCAAAAATGTCAGGGATTAATGATGCATAATGAGAAAAATTAGCCTGGCGGTTGATTGATTGATTGACTGGTTAAATTGGCTGTTGCCTTCTCCTGTGTTCCAAAACTGGTGTTGAGCCTTCAATCAAATTTGAAAACCAGCAACAGGATGTCTGGCACTTCACGAAGTGGCCATCACACAGTCATGCAATAGACCACTGCTGGACTCAGTATGTCTTTGACTGTAGTATAAAGTAGGTGGTTTCAGATACAACCACAATCAGAGGATAAATAATCATTTCTTCCCAGGATAACATATCAAGTTGAGATCTTGAAGAAAAAAAAATTAACCCAAAAACAAGAAGAAAGGTTCAGAAGTAATGCTTCTGTGCATCCCCTTTTTAACACAAGCAGCGCTGAAAGTGAACGTTTCAGGACAACCTAACCAGAAAGCACCCCTGCTCACTTGTTTGCAATTTGATCCTCACAGCAGGAAGATCTCCTGCATTCCTGTCATATAATGATGAGCTGCGAGAGAGAAAAATACAAGAGGTTCAGCAGGAAAACTTCAGGTCCTGCATTTGTGTTCACACATGCAACTCACACTGGTGAATTTATGATATTACATGGGCTATGAGCATGTGTGAATGGGGCCATAGACCCTTGGAGCATTCTTTTCATGGACTGATACTCGTGACCAACTGATAACAGCTCCATGCCCTTCATTTGTGTCCCGACCCACCAGTTGAGAACCACTGCTTTAATAGACAGATGTGTAATGTTACCCCTTATCAAGCCTATATGCGGCTCTTTCTTCTTTTCTCAGAGAATCATTAGTCTGAGTCACTCTTCACAGATGCCTCCGGCACGTCCTGGCCTGCGGTGGACCCTCTAACACGATGCATTCGGGTTTGTCTCTGAGAGGCGAGAAAATGAATAGCACATTCACTTTTCTCACTGAGAAAAGGGACTCTGATGGACAAAGAGAAAAAGGAAAATGTGTCTGTAACTGTGAACACCGCACAGGCTTTTTATTCTTTTTTTTGACTCAATGGGACAAGGGCTGTCAGCAGCGACTCTTCAGTTTGCTAATTGTCTGATTCTGCTGACCTGTGTGACTGCGTGTGTGACTGCGTGTGTGACTGCATGTTAGTTTGTTCATATGTTTTGCTGTAGACCTCCTGTGGCTGCTCTGTACTACAGATCTACTGTAATATTGATTAGAATAGAGATGATTTTTGGGTGCAGGCATCAGTTTTTTGTCTGTTTCATGAATGTCTATGAGAAAGAGAAGTATTATTCAATGTCGAGACAGTTGCACAGAGCTTAAAGTCAGTTTTCATCAGTGATATTTACGACATGGCTTTTTATGATCACCCTCAAGGGACCAAAGAGCCTTACAGGACACCGGCCTGACTCAGTGATATCCGGCTCTGTGTTGCTTTAAATGAACTTTATATTTAGTGTTTGTGATGGAGGAGGATAAGACAGAAAACACTCTATTATTTATTTCAAACTTTTGTGTTTGGATGTGTGTGTGTGTATGTGTGTGTGGGTGGGTGTGTGTGTGTGTTAAAATGTTTATCTATTAAGTTATGTGCTTTATATTCTTAAAGTGGAAATGATCAAAGAGCAAGAACACTGTACAGGTTTTAATCTTAATCTTGAATAAATTAAATAAGTGAGATTGAGCTGTATTTAAGATAGGGCTGGGCAGTATTGAGTATGAGTTATATCTTACTATTTTCAAGGCTAAAGGTTTATACGTGACAAATATTTTTCCATTTGAAAAAAACAGATGTTGCCACCATACTAGAATGTGTACCTCTGATTCTTGTAAAAATAAAACAGTGGATGTTTTTTACAGTGGCAACTAAAAATGTTTATGTTACAATTGTAGACAAACTTCTACACATGTTTTGTTTCTTAAAAACATTGGCAGCATTTTTGTTGTTGATGTTTTTAAAATCATCCTTACTTTTGAATGTCATGTTTTTAAAACAAATCAGTCTCCACAGTCTATACTGACTGGTGGTGACAAGATAGCTTCTCAAAACCACCATGACAAAAAGTCAGCTTTATCAGGACTTCTCTCTGTCCTCCTGTGAACAGCACCAGTAGCTGCCTAAATAGGCCATTTCACATGGACTGATGCGAGAGCTATTGAAAATATGGAGCTGAACCGACCTATTACCACAGTGTAGACCCATCATCCAAGCAGAGCAGAATGAGTCCAAATGGGGACGGGAGCCTTAAACTAATGGGTGCCCCAACAGAGCCTTTCTTGGACATTAGGGCCTATGAACATACTCTTGCAGCAATCCATTTAATAAACACACATTAAGGGCAAATATGACCTCTTCAGTATTCCCCTTTATTTATAACCAAGCATGCAAGACAACAAAGTCGCACAATCATGCTACCACCAACAGAGCCTCGAGACCTAGAAACTGCTCCCTTGGAAAGATGAGGCAGATCAGTTCGTCCAATGCAATTGTTGTGGGTAAAGCTGGCATCAGAGATCCAGTCTCCACTTGATTTTGATTGGTCTGTAATGAAGAGGTGGCATTGACAAGCTCACCAGTTTGACTTTCCTCAAATGAGGGCACTGGTAGCATGGTGACAAAATGCAGCTGACACCAAGGGCGTCTTTCCACTCAGGGCACTGAGAGCTGCAAAAAGTGAACAACATCAATTTTGCATTGAATTTGGGTGCCTGCAGCACAGAAAGAGTGTTTTTAGATGCAGGCCCCAAAGATCTTCAGATATATTCCAGCGAAAGACAAGGAGAGAGAGCACGACACTGGATGGTTTAAGAACTTACCACTTTGATGTTGTGGCATCAAACAGGAAATAATACTTGTTAGTTTTTGATAATAATAAATATTCCCTATTAGTTTAGGTAGAAATTATACCAAGTTTATTAAAACAAATAGAATGTTACTTAGATTTAGCCCTCAGTTACCCTGCTATTGAAAAGCTTTCTAATTTTAGTGGTTCATATGAACTACATTGTCTTACCCTATTCTTATTTTAATGGAACAATATACCTTTATATTTCACGCTGCCCAGCCCTATTTTGAGCTTGAGAGAAGGATGTGATATATGTGAAATTAAAAGCACACAAACTTTGAGTTTTTGTGCATAATGCAGAAACTACAATGCAACATCTATCATCATTGTTTCCTATAGAGCAGAAAACATGTCCAATCGAGCACATTCATGGATGTAAAACTCATCAGTCTGCAGCAGAACCAAACAAAAAAAGACTCACCTCACCAGTGGAGTTATACTTAAAAAAAATCAAAAGTAAAAATGTCAGTTGCACCCAGAGGTAGTTTCAGTTTGGTGATTTGCAAGCTTTTGCAGAACATCTAGGCTAAAATCCATACGGCAAGGAGCCACTTTGAGATCCAAATAACCAATAAGAAGAAAATCATTGAAAGTAAGAGCTGCTTGCACTCATGCATCTCTTCCATGTCCTGAAATGCTTATTTTTCTCTCTGGATACACAAACGGCTTTAGCAGAAGCAATTATGACAAAAATAGCCACACTGGTCATGGATTCATGGATGCGTTCAATAAATACAAGTTGTAATGCTGCTTGGATTGACCCCAAACCATGGCTTTATGTGGTGAGACTGCTGCTTTATTTGTTTTAAAGAAGTTTGATTTTAGCTTAAAGGTGACAGGTGCAGAAATCCACCTCTTGATCACCATCTTTTCGCCCAAAGCCGCCTGTTATTGTCTCTTCTTTAACTGTGTTTGGACCAAACTGTGCGGTCTAAGCTTTACAATCATCTACCCCCATCTGTCATCATCCCTCTCCTGTTTGGAAATAAAAGCTGCTTGAAAACGCATGAGTCACTCCACGCTTGGTTTATTTCATATATTGATATGAAATTAAACAGAAGAGGAAGAGGGAAAATCATTTCCAGGAGGAGAATTGACAATAAGTACGGGAGAATATGAGAGAATTATCAAGATGATGTTTGTCGAGCAAACACGGAACGCAATCCAAAGCAATTTCCAGCCATTATGAAAAGGCAAAGAAAGACAACACAATGCCAGGAAATAAGTCAGGTAACCAAAGCATAATTTACTGTAGGACAGCATTTGTTTTAAAGGGCATAAAAATCATGCAAGAAAACAGACTTAAGTACAGGGGCATACTGTCAAAAGGTTCAAAACAAACAAAACAGAAATTGCAATAAATGTATGAATTCTAACTCGTTTACATAATGAGAATAATGTAACTATTTCATAATGCCAGGAAACAAATTTCACTCCCACTCCACATAACTAATGCAACGTTATTCAAGAAATGATGCGTCTGTTTATTAGAGGTTTCTAACAAACAGGTGATATAGATATACATATAGATATAAATCGATAGATAGATAGATAGATAGATAGATAGATAGATAGATAGATAGATAGATAGATAGATAGATAGATAGATAGATAGATAGATAGATAGATAGATAGATAGATAGATAGATAGATAGATAGATAGATAGATGCTTGAGGAGCTGAAGGACTCTACAGTCTCAGTTTATGGAGAAATAGAAAATACCCCTTAAAACACTTAACAAGCAGTTTTAGCTTCTTGGGGTTCATTATGTAATAACTATAGAGTCTCCACCTACAGCCATGAATGTTTTGAAAGTCTAATTTAGCATTTGTTTACCCCTCCTTCTCTTTTCCATCAGACATTGTTTGAGCAGCCGATCAGTGTGGGGCTCATAAGCGTTTCTAAAGAAACAGGAAAAGAGCTGATCTGATCCTCCACAGCGACCAAATTGTTCATTTCTTTCAATCAAATTTAATCAAATCCTTGCGTTATAGACAACCAATACATGGTGCAAACGGTCAAACACAACAGGGCATCAGACTTTGGAGAAAGCTCCTCTCTATCCAACTACCTTTCAATTAGATTTTATAACTTTTACGTCCTTGTCATGGGACAAACATTACATTATTTTTTCTGTTCTATAAAATCAAAGCAAGAAATTGACTGAAAATACATCTCAATGTTTTTAAGAGGTTTTTCAAGGCTTGTTTGTTGGTTTGTTTTTGGTTCAGAACATCTATTCATCAGTCATCTATACCATTTATCCCTTTTGGGTTTGTGTGGTCTGGAGTTTTCCTCACCTTTCATTGTTTGATAGACCGTGAAACCTCAACTACTCACCAGCCAGTCACAGCCAGGCTCAAAGTAAACAAACATCAACAAGAATGTGATTATTCTCTGCTTTTGTATTTAATCGAAGTGGTCCAACAGTTAATTACATTTTGGTACTCTGAGTAAAATAGTCCATAATGCTGTGGGCTGATGGAGGTTCAAGATGTCATTGGAAAATATCCTACCACAAGGGGAGCATGAGAAGTAGGACGCAGCAGAGGCAGCATAATGTCGCCTCCTGCCAACAAACACAGGGGGAAGTCTATAAGGAATTAGAGCATGTTGCTAAATATCACACACACACACACACACACACACACAGAAATACACCCGCTGAATGTGTCATCTCCCACCAAGTGTCACATACTTTATTCAAGTCATGTAGCACGCTCAGTCGTCTCTCACACACACACTTGTAGTGACAGCTTGTTATATTTGAGGTTAGCAGGCCTGTGGTGAATTGTAATTGATTTATGCTGATGGGTAGTTTGGGGATTTCTCCGGCCTGTTTTTCCCTCTCACTCACACACGTGCACCCATGTGATGTTCCAAATGTGCGTGTCCTCGCAAGTTTTATTGTCATATTCATTATTGTGCCATGATTTGAGATGAAAAGAAAGATCATTGGACTGACTAATGTTAGTTGGTGTGGCCAAATGACTCAGTGGATACCTCTTTGAAATGACAAAAATGTATCTTCATAGACCTAAAGTCACACATATTTTATCTCATCATAAAGTCTTGGTCTGTTTTTCATTCAATCTTTTTTTAAGCTATTTTAACTTAACGTACATTCATACAAATTCATGTAAAACTGAACAGACTTCTCCACATAGGTTCTTTTGATCAGTGTTATTTCTGGTGTACAGTTGTGGCCCTTTTGCACTAGCCCAACTCTACTCTACTCTACTCTACTCTACTCGACTCTACCCGGCTCTACTCTACTTGCCTTGTGCTGCTTTTCCATTAGCCCCAGTCGGCTGCCCAACGGGGTGAGTGGCACTGCGGTTACGTAATTTTGAGCGCGACACAACAATCTGTGGTTTTTTGTCACAAACCGAGTAAAAAAGGAAAGCAGAAGAAGGCTGCAGGTGGCGAGAAGAAATACCCCTTATGAAGCACAGGAGAGTTTTGGAAGCTATACAACAGAATGAAGCCGAGGACGAGAGCAATCAAGCTGCAAAGAAAAGATGTATGAGGGTAAGCTAACGGTAGCTACCGCTAGCATGCTAGCTCATCGCGCCCATGACTCATCGATAACGATATTGTCTGACCAATCAGTAGCCGGCAGTCGGTGACGTCATCTTTTAGTACCGACTCGGCTCGCTTGGAACCAGAGCGGAGTAGGTACTAAAACTAGCTTGTTTTAGGAGGTACCAGGCTAGTGGAAACACGCTGCAAATCGAGTAGAGCTGAGTAGAGTAAGGCCAAGGCGTGCTAGTGGAAAAGGGCCATTAGAGGAGACCCTAGTTTTGAACAGTTTTATGAAACCCAAAGTTTTCTTATTGCTACCCTCAGCATCTCACCAGTTAATGTCTAAAGCTGTTGCACTGGCAACTCTGTGGCATCCTACAAGTTTTCAAAATAACACTTTCAACAGTTTGACTGGAAGGTTTTGAATCTTTGAGCCAAATATATCATCCTTCTGAAAATGGCCAATGAAACCCATTAATTCTTTTCAACAGTTTTCAATTTGACTTGCAGGCTCTTCAACATTTTGATATCTTATCACAGCATGGATAGTGGCTCTTTCTTTTAAAAAAAAAAGAAAGAAAGAAAGAAAGAAAGAAATGAAAGAAAAAGGAATAATTCTTTAATCTGACACGCCAGATGGACCATCCAATATACAGTATTTCCCTGGATCATCCAATACATTACACTCATCCATCTGGGTAACAGCTCAGGCAGGTGATTGGACAATTGTTCTGTCATTATGGACTAATCAGATAAAATAGTACTGCCGCGGTGTAAAGTACAAAACATGAGCCACTTTGTAGACCAAAACATGTCAGAAGCTGAGCAAAAATATCATTTCTATCCTTTTAAGAAAGGCTTTCAGTGTTTTATTTGTTGTTTATTTAATACATTAATGTGGTTCAGATCTGATAAAACTGCTCAAATCAGATTCAAAGCTCGACTTCTGGCTTAGAAGAGAGTAATAAGAAAGGCTCCTGTTTAACTTTAATCCCTCATTCAGGTGTACACTTCCTCTCACCTTGTACAATCAGTCAGTAAAAGACGCAGCCTGGTGCTACCATCTCAGCATGGCTCAAAATCACTGGCTACAGTCTTCTCTGTTGTTCCCAGGTGGTGGAATGAATTACAAACTTCAGTCGATCTGCAGTCCCTGTTTACTTTAAAGGGAAAGTTGGACTCAGGTGTTCAAGGAACACTTCTGCACAGAGTTTTATTCTTGTCCTCGGTCATCTTCAGTGTTAGAGCCATTTAGAAGCTTTTATACCCAGTGCTTTGTGAACAACTCAGCACTGAGTATGGTGATTCTAAATATATTAATGATAACATTGAGGTAACTTGACAAGGTTTTCTGTTGTTTGTGTGGTTTAAAAAATACATTCAGATTTGAGGCAGTCCGTTGCATTTGCTAATGTTGTTCCCTTCAGATCCAGCAAGCACTGCAAGGTCAATAATCCCTACCAGGGCAACCAAATCTGACTTGAAAAGAATTTTTAAGACTCTTAAGTTTCCATTGCTAACTAATAATGCTGGTCCGTGACAGAAGTTTTAACATTAGCCACTCAATGATGCCAGTCTCAAGGTTCCTAAAACCGAGCATCTAAAGCACCTTTAAGCTTGGATGTTGAAAAGAGCAAATGAACCAACCTCAGTCTCATGCAACCAAAATAATCTCAACCGGAAGGCTGCTGTTGTTAATCATTTAATCATTTATTTATTTGTAAAATCATTTAAAGTATTGCACATTTCCATGAATTATGATTAGAAGAATCCCCTCCAAAGGGTTCATCAATAAACTTCACTCTTTGTAAGCAGTGAGAAGATACCTCGATGGCCAAATGCTGTCAATTTCTTTGATAAAACTGAGAAGGTATAGCAATGGCAGCTCCCCAAATCTTGATGTCCCATAATATCACAGAATGTGAGCAGGGACAATTCCTTCCAGGCTGAATCTGACTGAATATTGGTTTATAATAGCCTGAAGCTGCCCCAGTGTTCTCCTGTCATGTTTACAGCCCTAAAGCTGTTGCCATGATGACTCATTATCACCTCCTCCAAGGAGATTATGGTTTTGCCTGCGATTGTCTGTCTGTCTGCTTGTTTGTGAGGGGAATCAATAGTTTCAAAACAGATTTTGATGAAATTTTATCCAAATGTTGGTCAGATTGATTTGTATCTCAATCCAGATATAGTTTCTTCTTTAAACAAATGGTTAACAATTTGAGATAGGGGAGTTTTAAACCTCCTAAAAACTACCTAAATACGTAGTCGGAGGTTTTATGAGGTTTGTCTCTGAGCACCTCTAACTTTTCTTTAACAAAGACCCTTCAGAAGCACTTTGACTCTTGCTTTGACGTGGACATTTGCAGACATAAGCTAGGGGAAGAAATTTGAAGGTTCAAATAGGTTTTGTTAGTGGGCATGACAATGTGGCCCTGGGGTGCTGGTTTGGCGGAGTGGTTAGCAACCAGGCACCCCATGTACTTGCTTCTGCCGGTCCAGGTTCGAATCCCGCCTGTGACCAGTTTGCAGAGTGTCCACCCCTACTCTCTCATCCCCTTTCACAAGCCTATCCACTGTCTCTCTCCTATCAATAAAGGCACAAAATGCCCAAAAACATACATTTGACAATGTGGCTCAGTGGGGCACCCTACAACTCAATAAAAGTGTGTCTTCTAAAGAAATTACTCTGAAATCTGGTGGTCAAACATCCTGTGCAAAGACCAAACAAAAGTCTCTAAGACCTGCATTGTGATATCAAAAGAAAGTCCACCATTTTAACCCTTTAAGGCCCAAGACCATAGATTATAGCCAGAAAATTCTAATTTTTTGGAGCTGAAATGTTTGTTTCACTTTCTGCTAAAATCCTACAAATATAAAAATGTTCATAAAATTCAACTGATAGATTTTTCGTATCTCATTTGATACATTAGGTGTTTTTGTCAACTGATAATCCATTTTAGGACATTTTTATAATTTATCTGATTGTATTCAGATGGTTTTTTTGTAATTTGCTTATCATATTGAGTAGATAGAGGTATTATAAAAGTATGTATCAAATACGATACAATTGGCTTTATAGAGTAAAGTGATTGGTTCAAATAGCATTACTTTTGGATTTTCCACAGTTACCCCAGGTATACCTTCCCCAGCAGGTGAGTTGCATCATCTTATTCCTCATTTATGATCTGGTCACATTGAAGATGTAACCCCTTCCTGGCAGGAGCTGTCCAAAATGTTCATTTTAAATTACCTTTAAACTGTTTTGTGTGGACAATAATGGCCTGACGCTCATTAAAGCGATGTTTTTAAGAATACCCACCTTTGTGTTGACATGCCCTGAGATGAATTAGGGTGAAGCACTGATCTCACACATGTGGAAGGAAGAGAACACAAAGGCAAAAAGAATTAGATGACATTTGGATTGTTTCAGGCGGATCATTTCAAATACTGCTTTAAAAATCAATCTCATTAGTCTGAAGTTACCAAAGCACAAAAAAGTCAAGCTTGAGCATTCTTTGTCGATCACAGCATCAGCAGGTAAATGATATGAGGTCAGTTTGCAGAGAGGAGTGTGGCTAATGCAGCTGCTGGCAGCACAAAAAGCTTTTTAGTTTAACTATCATATTTCTGTGTTGAAAGAAGTTACTCATGGCTTCAGTAAAGTAGTAATATGTGACTGGACTTTGACACAGTCATTTGCATTTTTATGTTCTATTTTCCACTTTTCTTTCACTCTGCACTTTGTCAGATGTAACAAACCCTGTCGAATGCTGCATAATTTAGCCACCCGCCACTAGTTGGGGCATTAGCTGCACTCTTTGTTCCTGCCATCCTGCTCATTGTTGCACTCTGACCCAAAAAATTAAAACTGGCTGCAGCTAAAAAGTGAATTCCCCTTTGGGGATAATAACATTAGCCTTGAGCTTTGATTGAAATGTGACCATATGCCACAAAAATTTGTAGAACTTAATCTACTATGAGGACTGGAAGCTGGCAGTGCTAGCAATGCTAATGTTAGCCAGGCTTTGCCTAATATTACAACAGAAGGCTACGTTAGCTTGCTTACTTTGGGATCTACCAAATTCAGCAATTTACTGCTTTGTGGTTTGCTCGCATTGTTACCTTTCTGGTTGGCTCAGACGGCTTTCACACCTACCACAAACCAAACTCTGGTCTGCTTGGAAGCAGAGCATAACTCCCTGTTTAAAGGCAGATCACAGTTTTAAGGCTATGGTCTACGATTAAGAAGTTTGGTACATCTTAATAACACCGTTTATAAGGCCTTTATGGTCCTATGGTCTCATCTAAGCAATATAAAGACAAAAAAGAATGAAAAAAATCCATTCATTATATCCGCTGCAAAGCGGCATAATAGTTGACCAATCCGAACCGTGGGGAATGGCGGTTCGGATTGGTCCGTGAGTCCATCCAATCCCCTGTCTCCCCTGTCTCCCCTGCACCGCACCGTCCCACCTCCTCCCCACTACCTCCCTCATATACCGGTGAGCAGCTAGCTGCACAGCTACTGAAGCGTCATGGAGCGGGAGAAGTCCAGCACTGAAAACGGGAGGCCGCTTCTGTTACCCTCCACAT
This sequence comes from Scarus forsteni, assembly GCA_036419115.1. Taxonomy (NCBI): domain Eukaryota; kingdom Metazoa; phylum Chordata; class Actinopteri; order Labriformes; family Labridae; genus Scarus; species Scarus forsteni. The sequence goes on from JAZDUH010000066.1 coordinate 21,556,404, forward strand.
CGAAGGGAAGGAAACGTAAAGGTTTCGAGGAGAAGGCTGAAGTAAGGAATATATATATATATATATACACACACACACATATATATGTATATATATATATATATATATATATATACATATACATATACATATATAACTCTAACTCTAACTCTATATATATGTATATATATAAATATATATATAAATATATATATATATATATATATACATATATACACACACACACATATATATATACATATATATATATATATATACATATACATATATAACTCTAAGTCTAACTCTAACTATATATATATGTATATATATATATATATATATATATATATATATATATTGTTAGGAGGCAACACGAGCTGGGGGGCGGGATCTTGGAACACTGAGGGGAGGGGTGAGTGAAGGGGGGGAAGGCTGCGTTTTTCAAATCTGTCTCAACAGCCAAACTGGTTTTCAGATCGTAGACCCTAGCTTTAACACCAGCCCAAATAAACCCAACCGTAGAAAAGCAACCCAGAGCCCTTTTCCTCTGGATCAAGTAAGTTAAGTGTGAGAACACCCCATGTGAAGTTTAATTTCCATCAAAAATACTGCCAAACAGTGTTGTTTCAACACAATACTATCACAGCTATTCACTTATTTCTAAGTGTTGATTCAATGACCTTTGTTTATATCCAGGTTTAGAGGGCGTTTTTCCCTGCAATGGCTATTTTGCAGACCTGTGGTGGTCAACAGTGGCAGGTGGCTGCATTACAGTGTAGGTCAGACAGAGCATTTTGAGTTTCAAAACTTGTATTGATTAAAGATACGAGGGAATGTTTGAATAGCATGGTAATCTAGTGTCTATTAAGTCACTTAAATGTAACCATCTAACAGTTTTTATTATTTTCTTTTGGCACATCAGTGTGCTAGGGGTTTATGTCTTCTTAACTTGAACAGCCGAGAAGCTGCAGGTCAAGGACCACCACCTCCGTTAGTTTGAGGGAGAACAAGCAGGTCATAACATGGATGAAGTTTTGTGGTCGCGAGTCAAACAAACTCACATTGAAGCTACAATCACTACAGATAAAAAGTGGAATCGAGGGAAGCATTGGAGATACATCCACTTTAAATGCATCATGCGGGGAAAGACTTCATGTTATGGGATCATCAGCCATGAGGTAGCAGGCAGACTCTGCAAGCACCGGTGTGCAAGGACCCATTCAGCAGGTGCTTGCAGTTTTATTTATATTTGAGGTAAAGCAGGCAGGTATTGAATTGTAATTGATTTATGCTGATGGGTGGTCTGAGGATTTCTCTGTTCCGTTTTCTCCCCTCAAACACACATGCACTGATTATGCGATGCCTCACCTGTGCATGTCCTCGCCAGTTCCATTTCCATATGCATGGCTGTGCTGTGATTTGAGGTGAATAGATAACTTATCTGAGGTGAGCGGAGGGAGCCTTCAGGTGTGTGTTTACAGTGTTGTATAATCATTCAGACACAGGAGCATCCCTAAGCTCCCAGTTCGACATCCTCCGCTGGAATATAAAGCAGGACACAACAGTGGCAGTGGACCCTCCAGAGAGGAGGGGATGGAGAGAGCACGGCTCACATGAAGCTCAACACATTCATTAGGTTCTCATTCACACATGATAGCAACCCAGAGAATAAAATACGTGTACAAAGGCTCTGAAGGAGAAGCGGACCTAAGAAACACACACAGGCAGACGTGGCATTAAGTCTCATTTTCAAATTCATGATGGATGTAGTGTTCCCGTGTATGAATATGGATGTGTTTTGAGGGCGTTCCAGTGCAGAGCATTTTCCATTTCCAATCTCTCCCACCTTGTAACTATGGATAGATTTCTTTGCTCTGTAATTTGGCTGTTGAAAACACCCAGGAGGCAGGAAGAGAAATGAGAGTCAGGACACACACGCCCCTCTCTCTCTCCCCCTCTCTCCCTCTTTCTATCTTGCGTAGTGAAGGTGGAGGCACGCAAACGCTCACTTTGTGAAAACTGTGATAAAACTGTCATATTTAGAGGCAGCAGCAATAATGATTTCAATCACTTTAGGAGGCTGTGGCTGTTTAACAAAGTGCTGCTCCAAACTCCTGCTCTGCTTGTGCATTCATGTTTGAGTCTTAGAAGAACCAAATTCAGCTTTAGACCTCAACAATGTGGACGCTTGCATGTTTTTAATTTCGAGGTCTTGGTTTTAAATGATTGGTTCTTGTATACGTCATATTAGTGTATGTTTGGCCTTGCTTTAGCTTTTATAGAGGCAACAACTCAGGAATATACACATTTGATTCAGCCAGCGATAACACAAACACTCATATATTTAATAATACATACCACATCTTTCCGAACGAATTCTCATCACTGCCTTTGAGAGGAGTTATCTGCCTCTCTAGATATTTTAGTGTTTTTAATATTTAACAGTCTACTTATCACCCATGCACAAAGACTTCATAAGCTCATATCATTGTGTGCAGCTATTAAACGGTGTTTTCAATCCGTCTTCTATGTGTTTAAGACACTGGTGGTTTGATCAAGAAATGATGATTTGTTATGTTATGTTCTTTTGAGTCAGGAGTGTGAAATTTGTTTACAGGTACAATCAGCTCATTTCTGGAGTACTTTCCAACTTTTGTACTTATGAATAAATGAAACAGCAATATGTAAAAAATTTGCTCTATCACTCTTTTGTGTCCTCCAAAGGCCCTCAGTGTAAAACATCAGCACTGTCATCTCTCCCCACAGACAAAGTAACCTCACACACCAGATAACTTGTCCAAAATATATTTCTCGGCCAATCAGATAAAGTGGTAGGTGGGCACTAGCATACTGCTACAGTGTAAAGGACAGAGTGTAAGACACTTAATAGAACAAACTCAGGGCAAAACATTTCAAAAGTGGAGCAAAATATTTGATTAAACTGCTAAAGAGGTTTTTTAGTATCTAAGGTAATCCCTGTCTTTCTGCTGGAAAGGACACTGAGTGCTTGGCAGCTAGATCTGCCTGATTACAGATATATCAGGCTAATCCAGCTGCACTGCATGGTAACAGAAAAAGTGCTTTTATAGACATACAGAGGGTGGTGTAAGGGGCAGTGTTGTTACCATCATGTCACTGTTAGGCACAAACCTCCTATCCACCTCACAAGAAATTATATAAACACTCTACTACTATTTAAATGAGTATTGTATATTCCTGTTTTCATTTTTCACCTACGCCAAGAAGGTTATGTTTCCGGGATAGAGCTGCAACTATCGAGTATTTTTGGAATTGAGTACTCTGTCGATTATTTCTTCGAGTACTCGAGTACTCTAACAAAATATACTTTTTTGTTTTTAAACAAATAAATCAATTGTATACAATGCAACATGTTAGGGCTTTCAAATGAGTAACCAAATGCCGTTTATTCCTCAGAAAGGGTTTTTATTTTAACAGCTTTCAAAGTTTAAACCAGTACTGGCTTAAAACAAAGCCAATACAATACAGCTTTACAAAGCAGTAAAATAATTCTGCAATTATATTTGTGAAGAGTGTTCTGGAGGGCATTGTGTAGTTTGGATTGAAATCCTTGATCATGTTCTTAAATCCTGTGTCCTCCACCATGGAAAGAGGACGCATGTCTGTGATGAGCATATTTAAAATGCTGTAATAGTAATAGTTGCAGCCCTAACGACGTGCTATCATGCTAAGCTACGTGCTAGGCTAACTCTGTTTGACATCAGAGACTGCACTGTGTTTTCTTTTCGTCCCTTCTTGTAGTGACCACACACTTGTGACACTCTCTGCCATTTCTTCTGCGGATTCTCTCCTTTCTGTCCCTCTCTTTTCTCTTCCTTCATGATTGTACAAGCCGCGCAGCAGCGGAGGTAGCAGGCGCGTTGTGCCACAGAAATGACTGTCCGTGTCAAACACTGTGCACTGTATAGTAGTCCAGATATATATGTATATGTATAATTATATATTAAACGAGGCTTCGAGGCACAAAATTTAATTCGAGGATATTTTGTAATCGAGTACTCGCGAATATTCGAGGAATCGTTTCAGCTCTATTCCGAGAGAGTTTGTTTGTTTGTCTGTCTGTCCGTCCGTCTGTCTGTGAACAAAGTAACTCAAAAAGTAATGGATGGATTTGGATTAAATTTTCAGAAAATGTTCAGCATGGGAAAAGGAAGAACTGATTCAATTTTGGTGTTGATCTGGATCAGCGTCTGGACGCCATGGCGAAAAATTTGATTTCTGTGAATAACTACTAAACTAAAATAGATATCATTATGAATCCAATTGCTAATAGTATGTTTTCATGGTCAAGGAATCTAAATATGTACATGAAATAAAGGTAGGAGTAATATTTATGGTCAAAATCATAATATGGCTGAGGACTGTGGCACTGGCAGAGGTCTGCGCTCTCCGAGTGCTTTTCTAGTTTTATGTTATTTGGTTAAAGGTTCATGCAACCCACTCAACAACATAAAAAGGTAATCAAAAGCACTGATTTATGACAAAAAAGAAAACCTAAAAAATGGAAATGCAAGGTTTGAGCCTGACAGCATTGAAAATATATATATTTCCCTGCATCAGCTATCCATTGTTTGCATGCAGAGTATGAGTACCATATGTTTAATTGCATATTGTTCATGGGGCCTGATCTACTAAGATCCCAAATAATATTACATTAACAAATAATGCTTGTGAAAACTTTAAAAAATCACGGTTCATGCTCTCTGACCCCTTGTAGTCCATATTGCTTCTGAAATATTTTGATATATTTTTAGGTATGATACATGTTTTGAGAGAAATGGTCAAATGCATCACACTTTATTGCACAAAAAGGGGATTTTTAGTTGTTCAGCTACATAGAGTATATTTTACAGCAGTGTGTGAACAAAAGTTTGTGGCCCTGTGAGTGTTTCCATGAAATAGACCAGACAGAGCTGCTCTAAAGAAGTTTAGAATCACTGGACAAAAGCTTTGTCATAGTTTAAGCCTCATAGTTTCTCGTACTGGAGCAGCGATGACTTGTTCAAAATAATTTTTTAACAGCCTCAGCTTTGAATTAGAAATGAGGCTCATTTCTTTTTCCCCTTGGACACAATTACTTCTATGTTTGTCATGGATATAAACTCTGCTGGAGGATTGTGCCCCCTGGTGCTAGTAAAGCAAGAATCGTCACATTATCATCCCGGGCAGCTGCTGTAAAAACTCTATTAACAGTATGCTTCTAAGGAAAAATCAAAGAGGAACCACAACAAAGATGGGGATGGAGATCAGACCTGAATCATCTGACTGAAAATGCTCGAGCATCCTCAGAACAGCCATTAAACCCACAGCTGATGTGTTGGCAGATCAACACAGACGTCAATTGTGTGAAACCTGCAAGTTCAGTTTAAAATCCAAAATCAGGGGGGAAAAAAATGGGACGGCTGAGTCTTTATTTAGCTCGGCCAGAATGAAAAGGTCAAGTAGAAACGCACGTACACACTCTTACACATGTGCACACATTCGACAGCTTACACACATCTTAAGAGCACACACACAAATCAAGAAAGAAAACAAACTCAAGACTAAAATAGAGAACCAGATGACTAACACTCAACTACACAGATACACACAGGCCGTACATGGCTGAGCAGCCAAACACACAGACACACTACAGATTGGCTACACTCCTGTAGACATCAACAAAACAAAGAGGCTAAGCATGAGTTTCTTGATCCAAGTTGATTTTGTGATTATGCTTTTGGTTTTATCTCCATCAAACTACTTTTCTTTTCCACAATCTTCTGCCAATCCCTAATCTTGCACTGCAACTTTACCTGCCTGATTCAATGTCTGTAATAAGGCAGATCCATCTTACCAAGCTCCAATCTTCAACGATCATGAGCTGCTCAAAGCGGTCCAATCAACGTCTTCTGGAGCAGGAAGAGGAACAAGCTACAAACAAGATGACAGCAGGAAGTAACTGCATTTACAGTGATTAGCACATATGCTAACAGCTCCAGTGGCAGTTTTACCAATTTCTTTAGTAAATGAAAAACAAATAATAACACGATACCTCTCTAGGTTAAGGATATTTTTGCTTCTGACGTGTTGACAAGAGCTTGTTTCTGTAGAGCAGTAGCTCTGTTCTTCCACATTATTTGATTGGCCTGTAATTAGTCATGATTGATAGAACGATTATCCAATCACCTGTGCTCTTGAAAGGTTCTGCCCTCCACAAAGTCTTTCCATGAGCTCTTCCTCAAATGGACTAGTGAATTATTTTGAGCAGTCCATCTGGTGTGCCAGGTTAGCTAATCCCAAGTAACTAATTAAAGTTTATCCTGTTTTCAAATCTACAAAAGTGTACCTGTTGCTGTGTGTCTGGAGGACATAGAGCACAATTATATGGTGACTACGCATTGTTGGTGGATTTACAGTTGCAATCAAAATTATTAAACTCCCATTGCAAATTAGGTTTATTGGCCAACTTTACAAACTTCCAGCAATTTGAAAAAAGACAAAACAAGAACAATTGAATCAGCTCAACACAACTAGGCTTCTTCAAATTCAAAACAAAATGCCACTTTTAATGATTACAGTCAGTCTCTAAGTTATTCACCCCCTCATGACAAGCAACTTCAGTACCTAGTACAATACAGTTTTGCTTTTATGACCTTTATGGCTATGTGGTGCATAGCCAGAGACCAGCTTCTGGCAGCGATCCTGAGGAATCAACCCATTCATCATGGGCAGTGATCTTCAGTGCACTGATATTCTTGGGTTTGCATGCTGTGTTCTTCAAATACCACCACAGATTTTTTCTGGGGTTCAAGTCAGGTGACTGTGATGCCCACTGTAGAATCTTCCAGGGCTTCTTCTTAAACCAGGCCTTAGTGGACTTTAAGGTACGCTTGGTATTATTGTCCTGTCGATGGGTTGAATGATGCCCAAGCCTCAGCTTCTTCCCAGACTGCATGACGTTTTCCCCCTGGATTTCCTGATACTTGATTGAATCCATCTTGCCCTTCACATGTTGCGGGTGGCCGAGTGCCTGAGGAAGCAAAGCAGCCCCAGATCATCACCAAACTAAATTCACTGTAGGCAGGGTGTGCTTTTAAGCGTATGCTTCATTCTTCCTCCTCCTCACATACCACTGATTCATTGGTCCTAAAAGTTCCAATTTTGTTTCATCACTCCACAAAACAGAACCCCAAAACTTCTGTGGCTCTTTTATATAATTCTGAAAAATATCCAAGGTGACTATTCTTGTGCCTTTGGGTCAGCAGTGGTGTATGAGTTAAGGTGTGGAGCCCCTTAGCGTTTGCTATGTATCTTATTGTGCAAACTTAAACATCCATGCCTGCTGCCACCAAGTCTTGCTGCAGTCACAAAAGGGTTTTTGACCACATGCTTCCTCAGGACTATGGTGGCAGCCGTTGATCGCTGTCTCTTTCTGCCATGTCCAGGTATTGTAGCCACTGTTCCTTTAACTTTGAACATGCAAACTATACTTCCAACTGTATCTCTCAGATTATACAGAGCTTTTTCTATCTCTTTGTATCGTTTTCCATGTTTATGCAAGGCAATGATCTCTTTTCTTAACTTTTCGAACAATTCTCTTGACTTAGCCATATTTCGAAGATGTAAAACCCCAGTCACACATTCCCGTTTCTCATGGCGATTGTGCACGATTGTCATAATCCTGATAAAACGTGCTTTGGTTGTGGTGCATGCGCTACTTGGTCTGGATCAGCCTTGCATAGTCGTGAATGAACTGCGGGAACGTGGAAGGGTCCCAACAGTTTTGAACTGTTCAAATCTGTTGTGGAGAATCGCCGCTCTCAGTTTAGTGGGATGGAAGCATAATGCAGTCCAAATGCGAACGGTATTAGCGTGGCATGTACGGAGCTCAGTCGGGCTGATCGTCGCTCAATCCTGAAAACTTCATGAGGACGACTGACAAGGATGTACCTGTTTGTGCCCCGAATGTGTCCCGTTCAAGATGGCACAAGCGACGGGGCTCAGTCGGGACTTACGTGACACGAACTGAGCTCGAGCGGGGCTGACGTCATGTCAGCGGGATGAAAATGAATGGAATCCTCATCATATGGCTGTAGAAGCGCTACTGACGGTGTATTTACGGGGTGTGTCCAGGAGTGAGACAGTCATATCATCCCGTATCATGGCAATCACACCAGGCTCGTCAATCGTGTACAGTCTTGCACAATCCCCATGAGAAACGGGAATGTGTGACTTAGGCATAATCAAACATTACTGTCGACAAAACCCTCGCCACTGCAGTTTTTTTGAAGTGTGCTTCAGATAACGCACCTGATGCAGCTAGTGAAGCACTTGATTAGTTGCATCAGGTGTGCTTGAGACAACACCTGATTTGCAAATTTGTGCTCTTCCAAGTGATTCTATTCAGGGGTTGAATAATTTTGAGACAGCAGTAGTCATTTAAAGTGGCATTTTTTGTTTGAATTTTAAGAAGCCGTTGGTAATAATAGTTGTGTTGAGCTATTCAGGTGTTTTTGTTTTATTTGTTCATTGCAAACAGCTGGAAGTTTGTAAATCTGGCCTGTTGACCTTATTTGCAACGAGGGTTTAATCATTTTGATCGCAGCAACTGTATGTCCAGTATGAGACTCTCTGTGCATGTGTGTGTGGGTGTGTGTGTGTGTGTGTGTATGAGAGAGAGATTTGGCACAGAAATTGGAACAGGATGTGCTGTTTGGATGTAAAAGTGTCATGTCCTTCCTGAGCTGCACAGTAGCATAGTAGGCAAAATGATGAACCGAACTCCTTCTGTAAAGTGCATGTTCAGTAAAGTCCCTCTCTTAAAGGGCAACTTCGGTATTTTTCAACCTGGGTCCTATTGCCCCAAGTGTATGTGTGTATACGATTGACGGGTACAACTCGTTTTAAAATTGGCTCAGTATCAAGGGAGCGGATGCAGCCGCGAAGCTAGATAGGGGGCAACTGCATCCCGTATAAGTTTGAGCATTAAAAGTGTTTATTTCGCCACAGACCGGTTGCGATCGCCGGTGCTAGCTCTCTAATTAGCATTGTAAGCATTGCGTTTTCCTTCACGTCCTCTGACCTGTGTGACGTCATCTGTGAGCTTGTTGCCGGAAGAAAACAGAGGAGCCATGCAGCGTGCCGCTCAGAGTGGAGCTGCTTATCCCGGAGGACAGTTGGAAGTTTTACTGTCGGTATCATGGCTGAATATTTACCAGATTTCGAGAGTGAAGACGAGCCTTTTCATTACGACGGCCACCCGTATTTATTTGAGCCAGAGTATACGAACGAGGAGCTGCTACAAACTCAAGAGCTAACGAGGATAGCAACAGAGGGCCAACGAGCAGACGAGGGTGAAGCAGCCGCTGCACGAACGCTCTAGATTTGTCTCACACATTTACTGTTGCCCTAAATCCTCTTCACTTTTTCCTCTCGTCCAGCCAATACAGACTTGTGGCCTACCGTGTTACAATGCTAATTAGAGAGCTAGCACCGGCGATCGCAACCGGTCTGTGGCGAAATAAACACTTACACAATACATACAATACTTATACGTATTGTATGCATAAAGACATATTAGTTATACTTACTTTATGGATAGTTGACCATTTGGTCCCTGTGGTTTTGGTCGCCTCCTCCAATTTATTTTGGGTACATGAAAAAAGGTATCCAGCACTGCCCTGTTGATCAGAGGGGGGAGATCCTCTAATGTAGTTACACAGCGTCGGGTACTTCCTGTATCATCCCACGACACATCGAGACCACGAATATTGGGCAACAGGTCCCACTCATTACACAGACATTCTTCCTCTGTGGGCATAGAGTCACAGCAACCACAGGAGCACCACCAGTCTGCAGCCGCTGCTTCATCCTCGTCTGCTCGTTGCCCTCTGTTGCTATCCTCGTTAGCTCTTGAGTTTGTAGCAGGTCCTCGTCCGTATACTCTGGCTCAAATAAATACGGGTGGCCGTCATAATGAAAAGGCTCATCTTCACTCTCGAAATCTGGTAAATATTCAGCCATGATACCGATGCAGTAAAACTAAGTTTGTAAATCTGGCCTGTTGACCTTATTTGCAACGAGGGTTTAATCATTTTGATCGCAGCAACTGTATGTCCAGTATGAGACTCTCTGTGCATGTGTGTGTGTGTGTGTGTGTGTGTATGAGAGAGAGATTTGGCACAGAAATTGGAACAGGATGTGCTGTTTGGATGTAAAAGTGTCATGTCCTTCCTGAGCTGCACAGTAGCATAGTAGGCAAAATGATGAACCGAACTCCTTCTGTAAAGTGCATGTTCAGTAAAGTCTCTCTGTTAAGTTGAAATCAAAATAAAATGCAGTTTGGAACTTGTGTTTTTGACTCAAAGGTGCATCAGCTTCAGTGATATTTTGTGCTGATGTCTGCAGTTTTTGGATTCTTCAAGCTATGCAACATTTCAGTGGTTCTGTCCACACCTTCAGGCCATATTGCTTCTAAATTACAACCAATGGCTGACCAAACTTTATTCACTGAGGAAATAGACTGCATAAGCACGTTGGGGCCTTTTAGAGCATTACAAGAAACACGCTTCGATAAACACTAAAGCCAGTGGCCTGTTAGCTTTGCTCAGCAAAAATATAGGAAATAACTTTTGTGTTCCCATCCAGTGACAAAATCCACTCAATGAATGTTTAAGTATGTAACAATTTTATTCAAAAGAGGTGACAAAAACAATAAAATTCAACTAAACTTATTTTTTACTTATTCATTCAGTTTTGTGAAAAAAATCACATAGTTTGATTTGGTTGCAGTATAGATAATTAACATTTAACACTTAATTGCAGCACTTGTGCATAAAACTCATTGTTGACAAGAAGATTGGAGTCTTAAACCTAGGTGAACGTGTCCTCCAAATGTTGTGACAGATTGTCAGTGTGTTCAGATGGGCACTGGGAGAAGTACTTTATCTTTGAAGCAGAGCTTACTTTAATGGGGAAAACAGGGCATGCTCTTTTGAAGGTGTGTGGAGGAGAGATACTGTAGGCCCTCTCTCCCTGCTGCAGTCACACTTTACAACAAGGCCTGCTCACACAATTCTCTCAGACTGCATAAAGATTCGCTCAGACCAGCTGTGAAGCAACAAAACAAAGCTCAGTTTAAATCCAACAGCAAAACTGGTTTTAAATAAGTGTGAACATTCTTTGAATTTATTTAAATGTGAAATACATTTAGGCTATAGCTTATGAATTACTACCAGGTTCATTATTTATGTAGCCAGGGACCATATAAAACACACAAACCTACAAGTCAAAAAGAAAGTACAAAAATGACTTTGAAATGTGTTTTCTCCCTCTCACAAAGGTCCACAGTCCCCTTACCAAACAAACACATGGAAGTTTTGTTGTTGTTGTTGTTTTGTTTGTTTGTTTTTTGGGTGGCACTCTCCAGCTCTACAACAATAAATGACTGAGCCACCTGAAATACACTGTTTGCTGTACTGAGTGATTTACAAAAAGGATTTTTGAACAGAACACAATTAAGTGTCCTGAATAATGTTGCTGACCTTAGTTTGCTGGCTTTGTCCTAAAGTTTCCTGCTCTGTCATCTGGGAAAGGCTCCAGCTAACCTTGTAGTGCAGCTGGATCTACATGATTTTTTCCATCTCTGGTGCGGCAGATCCATGTTGTCAGTTTCTACTCTATGATTGCGTTCAGCTTGTAGCAGCATGGCTCAATCAGAGTCTTTTAAAGCAGGAAGAGGAGGGAGTTGTGAGTGTGGTGACAACAGGAAGTGCTGCTTGCACAGAAATTAGCATAGAAGCTAACAGCGTCAGCAGTTTATCAGATCTGGACCACATTTCTTTATTAAATGAAAAACAACAACAACACTGAAAGCACTTCTTGACTGAAAAATTATTTTCACTCAAACGCAAGCATGTTTTGTTGCAGCAGTAGCTCTGGCCTACTATATTATTAGACAAAATCTATTGTAAGGTTCTGCACTTTCTAAGGGCTGTTGGATGGACTTGTGACATTTATGTATTACAGTATGTATGGAACTTTCCATAGAGAAGAGGAATAGATGATAGATGGATAGATGAAACAGCTCAGGGTCAGTGCTGTTGTTCTTTGCCCATCTCCTCGTTGAACCATTTTAAATACACCAGTAGAGAATTAAGTCTTTATTACCTTGAATAGTTATATGCCAATATGAACAACATGACATATTTGCTTTTGCTTGACAGAAAACAAAGTCTCCAGCTCTAAAGAAACAAATGACTGAACCAACGGAAAAATACTTTAAAAATGGATTTTTGAACATAACACAATTTAGTGTCCTGAATAATGCTGCTGACCTTAGCTTGCTGGCTTTGTCCTAAAGTTTCCTGCGCTGCTTTGAAGCTCAAACAGTGACTGATTTCAGCGGTTGGCAACTCACCATCAGCGCGGATGAGGGGCAGCATGTGACTAACTGGAGGAGCAGAGAGAATGAGGCATTTATTACTTATCACAGTCCCAACACTTTACTCATGTAAGGGGCTTTTATATCAAGAATATCTACAGGGATTTTTTTTTATATCAGTATGTCTATAGTCTATTTAGAAACATTAGAATCGAGGCCAGGGGACAAAGATAGAGTAGAGTCTGGGTAATATACAGCAGCACTCTTGTGTTATGTTCTGGATGAGATTGAAAGGTCTCAGGCGTTGTCCTCTCTGCTCACAAAACACTTCACTAAAACACACATTCATCTGTTGCTGAGTGGGTACTTAAATGCTCATGATAATGAATATGATGCCATTACATTTGCAATCATTCTACACTGCCTTGAAAAGATTATAACATGAATGAAAGATAAAAGAGGTCCATTTTGCAGGCATTTATAGCAGCATTGTGTATTCATGCAGAGTCATTTCTGATATCTATCACTCTGCAACATTTGGTAAAGATGTGTACGCTTCGATATGGGGAGGAGGGAAGTGATGATAAAGGTGTTTATCAAATCAGCTCTACAGGACATCAGAGAATATAATATGGGATATTTAGGAATTGTTCCCCTAAGCCTCCCCATGTTGCAGCTTAAACTCTATAAACCAGAGAAGGTTAACATTTACTTCACTTGCTCCCTTGGTTATGTTGAGTTTAAAAATGTCAAAGCCATATTACTGATGTGAGGGTTTTTTCCTGAAACACCGAGAGAAGAGTAATATAAATCCTTCACTTACACGCATCTTAAAGACTAAATTTGTTTGAGTGGAGGTAGATTTGACTCCCAGAATTACACATCTTAAGCACTGCAAAAAGCAGTATGAAACTGCTTTCCCCTGGGCTGATGTCGCACAGGGAGAATTATGTTGCAAACGATTTATTCAGTATCTAAATCCTTTCCTTGAGGGACTGAATGACATTTGTAAATAACCAGATACTGCCTTGTTTCGAAATCAAGCCCAGACTGTTTCTTTTCATTTAAATAAAGCAAAGAGATCAACAACATGCACTCCAGAAAAGAGTCATTAAACAATAATGGATGCTGGAACCAACACACTATTTTTTAAAGATTTATCATTGTGCTTTAGGACTCTGTGAGATATAGTTAAGGAGCCAAAAGCCTGACTTGAACCCAGCTGTCTAGGTATGTATGGTGATGCGTAACTGCACTGTAACTGTATACTATAGTGACATGTTTTCATCTGTGTCAAAAGACAAAAAAGTGATGGCATGAAGTGATTGTGAACAAGAAGGCCAAAATTAAGCTATCTAGGAAACAGAATTTCAGCTAAAGAACAAGAATATACGGAGAAATGTGCTTTCTAACTTATGCAAATTGATATAAGAGCAGTTTAGGACTGGATTATGACCATGTTAATCTACAGCCAGTACTGGCATACAATGATTTTTTTTCATTTAAGTTTTAGAAGAATGAAGTTACAAACAAACCTGTGAAGATTCCTCTCAGAGCTCATAATGAACTCCACATACTCCACTGCACTCCCTATAGGCCATCTACCATGTCACTGTTTGGTAACATTTGGTTTAGGATAACTTGGTCCTTTACTGCATGCATCGTAAAAAATAGTAACAATTTGAAGCACATTTGCGCTATCAAAGTCAAACCCCCCTGAATTTCTCATCACAGACCTACTGTCTGCCTTTTAACTTGTGGACTCTACTTCCATACATCCAAATTTAAGGCCCATGAACAACAATACTGCAGCCTAATGACTGAAAAAGAGTCAAGTAACCCTCACTGCTCTTTATTGTTCTTACTGTCTGGGTGACAAACTGGACATGAGTACACACTCTCACAAAGGATGTTATTGATACCGTGTGTCCTCAATCGCCTCAATGAAAGCCATACAACACCAGCTCTGAACTTACCTTTAATGTTGATGTTCTAGTCCTTCCTTTCAATAATGCAAGATAACAAGAAACAAGTTCGCTGTCCTCTCATTTAATTCACTTGCTGTATCAACATGAAGTGTCGTTAGCTCAGTTTGAAGAGTAACTTGTCTATCAGTTGTCCATGTGCAAGACACTCATCCTTCATTGCTCCCACTGCTGCATCAGTGGCAAAATTATGATAGGACTGTGAATGGATAGGTGGGACCTTCCATGAAAAAGCACTTTGGGTGGTCAGAAAGACTAAAAAACTAGTACTAAAGCTTCATTTTTTTAAAACAATTTTGCCCTATTCTAGCTTTGAATGCACGCTCACACACTGTTTTAACATGCTGCAAACATGAATTAAAAGTTTTGAAGATGTTTTTGGGACCTCTTCATCTTCCACACTTATTACTTAATCAAAAATAGGAAAAATAGAACAGGGCAGTTTTTTTCTTTTAAAAAAGTAACTCTAATGAAAAAAGGACCTACTTACAGATTACTTTATCTGCAAAACTAACAAACTGAATCACTAGTTGGAACGGAAAGTAATCTGAGTACTGTGATGAAATACTTTGTATTTCATAGTCTCTCCCCCATTGAAACGTGAGACGAAAGAAAATGTAATTGAACAATACATTGGCTATTATTTTGATAGTAGGTACTGGTAATTGGTACTATTTTAGTGTCAATTCTATCTGTTAGCATGTCACCATCTCAAACAGGTATTTAATGTAATAAGTAAAAAAAATCTCTCTTTTTGGTAATTTTGTACACAGATTTGGGTATTCCAAGTATCTACCAACCTACAAAATGTAAAAGAAGCCAACACTGTTATTTGGTTGTGCTCCACCTGTGTCTGAAAACATGAAACCTGGTGGTCTGTTCTGCTTCTGGGCCAAATGTGATCTCTCCTTACATTGAAGTTGGACCTCCCTAGAGCTCCTGACTGTACAAAAAGTGACTCAGAGTTGTGGTCATGTCAATCATGAACATAACAAAACTTTGAGTTGTTAGAAAAAAATCAGCACTATAATTACAGAACATATGGATATGGAACATTCAGGTAAGGATTATATTCTTTTTAGCAAGGCTGTTAAAAACCACCTCACCTTCAGTGTAAGTGAGATCCAGTGCTTCTGCAACCAGCACCAAGACACTCTTGGAACTGTCCCTTTTTATAAATTAAGTTTTTAAAAGTACTTTTTTGATAAATGTTAGAGAAATGGTAGAGATAGATTGCCAAGTTTGGTGCTGTAGGTCAGATTTAAACCTTAGCTTTCTGTTAACCACTTGGCCACTAAGATCATGTCTCCCACTCAAGCCCGTCCAAAGCTCATTTTGCCACCATTGCTGAATGATGTCTCATCAGCTGGAGTCTCACCACGATCATATCATAACATATAACAGGATGTATTAGCTAACATAATTCCAACTGTATCCTTTTCACTCACCTACCAATCACAAAACACTGCAGCTGATGGCCCTGCAACAGCATCGTCTGTCAGCTGCAACATGAGTAGGAGTTTTCTGCAGTCCCATCTAAGCAGAACTAATGTACTCACTAACTAATCACCACACCGACATGGCTTGTCACTCAGCGAACCAGAGTAAAAACTCTGTCTGGCAAGGCTGTCACCACACAATGCTGATTGGCTGTTGCTGCACAGCCACATGCAACGTCACCTGAAAAGTTAAAATTTTTCGACTTTGATCCCCTAGCAACATGACCTGGTCGTGTGTCCAAAGCAACTCCAAGGGCACCCGACTGCAGGGACGAGGTCGCCAACATGTGTTTCCCAAGACTCGACCAAGTCACCCGGATCGTGTCCGTCACATCGTGTGAGATATGGCTGAGCCTGGTTGGGCTGATCGGGACTATATATTGACTTTGCATGGAGAGTGGCCATCAGTGTGAAAGCCCCTTTAGTCTTCTCATGTGTATTATGTTACATTTATATTTGAAAAACCATCATAAGAAAACTGGTTTAGCTCAGTGGTTGACTTGCAATTCCATGCAGAGAACTTATACCCCCCTTAAAAGCAGCAACAGGTCTAACTCATAACCTGGACCTCTTCCTACATGTGACCCCACTCTCTTTCTTTCATTTTTAGACTCTACTCATATTTTATTTTCTCTAGAAAAGCATTAAAGTCCCCTTTAAGCAGTCTAAAAATAAAAGTGAAGTTTGAAGTAGCTACCCGTCTGTGCAGAATGAAACTGTTGACTTAAATGATCAACTTTCTCCAGTTCCATGTCTCTGCCACCTGAGGACACAAACACCAGACTGCAGGAACAACAGCTAAATATACAGCTTGGCACTTACTATCCCCAAGTCTCAGACAGGTGTTTCTGTTCTTATGTGTTCGCTCATGTTTTTATGTATGATTCTCTCAGAAACATTTCACACTCATACTCCAGTATAATACATGAGGAGGGTGTTTTGGTGAGGGGTTGTTGAGGGTGATGCTGCTCCTGTAGCTGTCATTGCATGCCAAATGACAAAAGCAGCAGTGTGATCAGCAACGAGAGCAGAGCCAGTAACACAGGGGCTAATGTGATAGGGAAGGGTGTTACTGATTGACAGCTGAGAAATTTGATTGTTTATCGGGCCTGGTGACCACTGAGAAATGGAATGAGCAATAATGAAACTTGACAAAAGGCTAACACAAGTTGGCAGCCACTGCTGCTTGTCCCAGATAGAGGAAGTGTATCTCCCTTTCTCTCTCTTCTTAAAATTGGCTCCTTATCAGGCCCTACCTTCCACAGTTACTGTGACTAAGTTAAACAAAATCTGTAGTTATTTGTAGTTATTTTACTTACTTTATTTTAAATTATTTTGATTCTCTTATCAACTTGGCCTGAGTGGAAAATAGATTAAACAGGGTGTGAGTATCCTTATCTTAACCATTTAAAGGTCCCCCAAAAGACACCAAAAAATATTTAATAAAACAATGTGTACATGTCCATGGCCTGCCTACAAACACCCTCGACAAGAGAAATACCTTTCCTCTACCTCTTTTGATTACCCCATCTTTCTGGACACACCAGATTCATCATTAAATTAGTTTACTTTTCCATCTAGGAAGTGTTTGAAAATAGAATAATAGTGACAAAAAACATCTTTCTATCGAGAAGTACTTTTGTTTTCATCAGGTGTAGTCACCAGAATTGTCCATTGGACCCAAAAGCTCAAGAAAGGAGAAGCCCAACAAAGATTTAACAAGTTTAATAAACACCAAAAAGCACAAAAACACAGGAACATATGTACAGGGTGGTGGAGGCTCGTGGTAGGCACCTGGAAAGAAAGCAGAGGGAAACAGTTAGTCCAAAAGTCCACAAAAGACTCAAAGAAACAAAACCCACAAAAACCATGAGAACACCCCTGTATGGGACAAGGCTTAGAGCCAAAATACAAAAAGGCAAGACAGACTCTGACGGGCACAAACCGAGTGAAGCAACTCAATACTCCCGTGCTGAATCCTCCACAGGAGCCATCTTAAATGAGCCTCATCAGGTGAACAGGGTGCAGGTGTGCCAGGAGCAGAGTGGGAGACTCCGCCCCCGAGACAAGAGCAGGAAGGGAAGGTGAGGGAGAAGGGAGAGAGGCGACCGTGAGGAATCACTGGCTCCTCACAGTTTTTCATCTAATAAAGAAGTGTGGTCCAACTGTGACAAAACTACTAACAGCTACTAAAGCTGTTTGCATCTATGGTCATTTCTGTATGAGCAGTCACTTCCTGCTGTCAGCTCACTCATAGGTCCCACCTCCTCTTGCTCCAAAGGACTGTGATTGGACCGTGCCGTTTTGGGCAGAGCACAGTCGTTGTAGATTTAAGCTTGGCAAGATGGAACTGCCTGATTACAGACATTGCATTAGGTTGATCCACCTATAATGCAAGATTAGAAAATGGCCTTTATGACCAAAAAACATAATGGGTAGCCAGTGTTGAGTTAGCATGAGCATGAGCATCTGCTGCTGTTTATGGACTGGCTTATTTGTTACAACTGACTTCATGTTTTGTCAAACTCTAGTTTACAGTTACAGATAGCATAAAAAAGTTTCAGTGCAGCTGTCACTCAAAAAAATTATGGCTTGCCAATATCGGACATTAAATGTAAAGTAATTGGGTAGTGTTGTTTATAATATAATCCATAGTTAACTCCAAACAAACCATTGTGTCTGATGGCCATTGAAACATATAGCATTCACTAATCATAGATATGGAAAATACAGTCATCTAATTCAAAACAAAGCTGGCATGCTACATTTGACTAAACTAGCTTCTGTTGCTGACACCAACTATCATCCTAATTGGCACAGTCCCAAAGAGTGTATCCACGGTTTCACAGACCTAAGGTGCATTCATGGCAAGTGCTTGAGAGCATAGGGCTATTTTTAAGTGAAATTATGATGTTCATGAGGGCTCTGATGCAGACTTTAATGCGCATACCAAGAAGACTTTTCTGTGCATTCACTCAGAGTTCACTGGAAAACCTGATGACCGAAATGATGTGATGTCCAGTCCCTTGTTAAACATACAGGTGGTCATATATTGGAGCAGCATTCTTGTTAAAATACAAGATACAGGATACGAGAAAGTGTATTTGTCATTGGCACAATGAAACCAAATTGTGGCTCCAACACAAAACAAAAACAAAAGCAAAACCATATGCTGTGTGGTGTATATACTGTTGGTTGGACCCTTCTTGTCAGCCAGAGTACAGGAGATAGAGGAAGTGTGGTTTGACTCGCTAAAATGAGGATGAGGGAGCTGTAGCTGGCAGAAACATCAGTGGAGACGTGATGCTGTGAATGTGCTGGTGATAACTAATGATGATTTTATTAATGATGATATTACTCTTTTTTATCACTTTTATTTATTTTATTATTCTTTTCTTTTATTTATTCTGTGGTCACGTTAACAAAAATTAGAAGTTACCAGTATTTTGTCAATAATTACAAAGTATAACTGTTCATGATTTACATTTTTGATATTGTGCTTAAGAAATACAAAATGCAGCAAAAGACAGGGTAAATTGACACTCACTTCAAGTCAAGAAAAATCTAAAGGATTTGAACTAAGTTTGAAAGCTAATTAAACAAAATAGCAGAAAACCAAAACAATGAAAGAGTTCAACAAAACAGCACAGTGTAAACTTTTAATTAAGGAAAAGAATCCATAAGCAATACCACGTGCACTGGGACAACAACTGAACCTTCTCCAACAAGGCCTTAGAGTTTCCAAGTTTAAATCAAATTTTAACTAAACAATCTCAAATCGACAAAACACAAAGCAGAGCACAGAGGAACAGTCTAAGCAGCAGATTGCAAAGGCTGGCTGAGGTGAGTCTTCTCTCACTCCGATTGGTGGACAGATTTCTACAGCTGCTCTCTAATCAGGCTCATTATGGAACAGGCTGATGGTGGGGACCCGAGCTGACCTCATACCTCACCATCGCACTTGTTCGACTGCACACACTAAACACTGTAAACAGGCAGGTTAACAGACAGACAGAGGGAGGGGTGTGGCTGAGGCTGGAACAGGGAATTTACCAATCCTGAAGTCCATCCTAACACCAGAACACTGAGCCCTCACAGACTTTACTGGCATCAGATATGAGTTTGTGAGTATTTGAGTCTATGAGGGCTTGTGATTGTAAAAAAAGAAAGAGAGAGAGAGAAGAGACATACTTAAGTGACATCACACATCCACTGGGAAAAGATGCAGTAATGAGAAGCATAGCTCTGCAAGTGTTTACTTTTGGGGTTTTTAGATTTAAGCAGCTGAGTTTAATGTGCGTTCCCTTTTTCCCTTAAAAGAGTCAGGTCATACCATTCTGACAAACAACTGGTTTGACATGCATACCATACTTCACATGTGCACCTTATTTCATCTTCTTTAATTTGTTACTGTGCTACAAAGGCAACAGAATGAGCCTTTGAAGCAACACTGTAGTGCTGCTAACATGATATGATACAGCTGATGCTCCTGCTTGGCCGGGGCAGCTCTGGTTGATAACTCAACAGTACAGCACCTGACATCTAATCCCTGTAGGCACTATAGTGGCCGATGAGGGAGAACAGTCAACAATTGCTTGATCAATTTCAACAAGAGGAAAACAGGTTCACAAACAGAAAAGATTCAAGTACAGTAAAACAACCAAAGGTCAAAGCCAAATACAAACACAAATGAAATAACAGACTGCAAGGACAAAAATGAAACAAAGTCCAAAACAACCCAAACCCAGAAAACACCTGTAAGAGCAAAGTACGACCGCAGAAGTGCTCCAGGCCTGCAGGGGGCAGCAGCAATGTACGGTATACTAATGTTTATTCCCCCACGCCACACCTGTTGCAGATTCAAACAGGTGATCATTGATCAGCTGTTCTCTCTGCCAGTCCGTCTCTTCCATGTTCTCTCCCTGCCCCATAAAGATGTCCCTGCAGGCGTAAAGCACTTCTGTTGTACTTGGTGATGCAGCGTTTGCTCTTAAAGGTGTTTTTGGCTTGATTTAGTCCAGATCTGATAAAACTTCCATTGAAACTGTGAACACTAGGGGTGTAACGAAATGGTCAACTCACGAAACTATACAAATACGAAACAGGGCTCACGATACAAAATACTCACGATACAAAATAAAGACTAGAAGAGCACTCGGAGAGCACAGACCTCCGCCAGCACCACAGTCCTCACCCATATTGTGATTTTCACCATAAATATTACTCCTACTTTTATTTCATCGAAATATTTAGATTCCTTGACCATGAAAACATACCATTAGCAATTGGATTCATAATGATATCTATTTTAGTTCAGTAGTTATTCACAAAAATCACATTTTTCGTCATGGCAGCCAGACGCTGATCCTGAACCAGTTCTTCCTTTCCCCATGCTGAACATTTCCATAAAATTTCATCAAAATCCATCCATTACTTTTTGAGTTATTTTGTTCACAGACGGATAGACGTACAGACAAACAAACTCTCCCAAAAACATAACCTCCTTGGCGGAGGTAATTATAGAAAATCCCCAACAGTAGGAAGTTGTGCAAAAATCTCATTTTCTTTATTTTCTTCCTAATGCAGACATACAAAAATATTGCTGGATCAGTACAAAATAAACGCTCTTCAAAAAAAAACTAATTGTAATTTTTCCCCTTATTTAGACTACAGTGCAAATGCAAACATATAATCTAAATAATATATGCTTTGTTGTTGTAACAATCAGGATAACTACATTCTTGAATGAAAGGAAAACAAATAGCGGTGCTCAGTTTAGACCTATAAATGCCTGAACTGTGAACTATGATATTTAGCCCATAACAGTGCATATACTTCTGATCTTCAAATTCTGTCAACTCAACAGTAAATGCAAAAATCAAATATTGTTTTTTATAAAGACTTACACAAACATACAGCCGCTGCCTGTCTCCAGTTCAGAGTAGTTGGTAATTAGTAGTTGTACTTGCCGCAGTATACGGTGAACTGTAGCGGCATATTTTGCATATGGTTGTTGTTTTGTCCACAATCTTCTCACCGTTCTCTCGTCTTTTACATGGGAAGCCAAAATAGGTCCACACAGCTGATTTATTTGATGAAGGAGTGTCAGCTAATTCCTCGACCTCGTCTTCCTCCATTCTGAAGCGAGTGCTTTGCTATGGTAGGCGAGAAGGGTAAAAAAAATCGCCTTCGCATTATTTATTTCGTGCTTTTATTTCGTGCGTCTTTGAATTTGTTTCGTCATTTTCTTATTACGCGAAATTTCATGGCACGAACTTTCGTTACATCCCTGGTGAACACCTATGCTTAGTCCTAATGCTATGTTCATAGCTCCCACATCTTCCTGTTAAAAAGAATGCTGACTGGGCTGTGCAGCTACAGCCAAGCACAATTGTTGTAGATTGGAGCTTGGCAAGATGGATCTGCCTAATGTGACTGATCCCACTGCACTGCAAGGTTAACACGAACTTCTGATTGGCACAGCTGAATAAAAAAATATGCCAAAAAGATGCTGATATTTTGAGTTCTTGCACACAACAACGGAAGCCTTTCAACCAGACTAAGTCACAAAGTAAAGACCTAAGTTCAACCATACTGTAAAGAAAAAGTGAGGTCAGGAAGTTAATCAAGCGATAAGTAACTTAACAAGTTGCAATGAATAGGGGCTGTTTTTGATGGATCAGTGGACCAGTCAGAGAGCCAACAGAGGGTCAATTGTTTGTTCCCTGTTCTCTCACATGAGGGCAGATGCAAAGCAGAGAGTAACATTTTCAGCTGAAATGTGCATGTTCTTCTCACACTGCAGCAGACCACCAAAGCCGTGAGCAAACTCTTGAACTGAGTCTCAAATTAGCAGAGCCTTGGTAAATACAAAGCATGCAACTGAAGATTCATGCTCTAATGGCTTACACAGCTTGAGACAACGCCTACATGAACAGTGGCATCACCAGATGTAATCACATTGCAGCAATGCAGAAATAAATCCCTGAGTCCTGTAACAAGCTGTAATAGAAATCTTGTGCATTTTGTAACCTTGTAAGGGAAAGGGAGAGCTAGTTTGACTTGAGGCATTTATCAGGAGAATTTATCCTGATTTGTCTTGAAGAGGCTCACCATGTACCAGCCAGGCTCCAGTTTTTGTATACTTGTGCCCCTGTGTGTGAGTGACATGTGGGTGGAAGCCTAATTATCTCAGTATTCAGCCTGACTCAAAAGTTCACTTTAGACTTTATTGACACCATGTATAGGATGTAAATGAACACCCACATGTAATTTATACTTATTAAAGATACACACAGTGTGTACAGTAAGAGTGAGTCACAGTCAGTCTGTGATGTGTCTAAAATACTGAGATACTTAAAATACTCAAACCTTGGCTGACAGGAACTTGTGAAATTTTAACGCCCCCAATAAATATGTTATTAGGAAATGCATCATTAACCAAAAGCATATGTGTCGAGCTTTATTTCTGTTTTAAAATATTCTCCTGAATCATTTATTCCATTGGCATTGGACAGTCTTTTGAAGCGCCTGGGAGTGTGAAGCTGCTTTCCACCACTCTTCTTCACTGTCCGTAAAACTGCCTCAAAGTGAAGACAAGAGGAAGACAAGTGTAAAAGGGCATGCCATTAATTTTTAATCGTTGTTACACTGTAAACAAAGAGGGAATTCTGATGTTGTTGGAGGGGCTGTTCTCAACACCTATTCGTCCACACTCTTCACCTGTGTTTTAATATTTAATAATCTTGACCTGAAAAATCTACATCTCTCTTTAAACAGCATTATCCCTTCGTGCACTATTCATTCAACTGCATTAGTGATCATAGTTCGCCAGAAAATGACCTCATGAGCTAGCCTCATACAACGGCTCATTAATTTGGCTTTCTTGACTGAAGAAAGATCTAACTGGTTCTTCATAAATGATGTGTCAGGACCCAAAAGAGTGTTGCAGAGCTGATTCATCCAGAAATTCCTCTTCTGGTCTTACAGTTTTTATACTTTTAGACTCAATAATCTAGAAAATTCTTTAATGCCTTGAACATTTTCTTTTGCATTTTAGCTTTTGATTTGTTCTTGTCTGTTGCTTCTTGGTTTTATTACTTCAATGCTTTTAAAACATCTTTTTTATTATTGTTTTTATTAGTCATATTGATTTTGTTGTTTCTTTTACTTGAACTATAAAAGTGTGCACCAGTCTCAAAATTCATCTTGAAATCCTACCTGCAATTATAATTCTTGCTTCTACAGTTGAGTACACCTTGCTTTGTAAGGTTGATGGAGAATTTTTGTTGACCAGGATGAAGTTTGTGCTCTTTAAACAGAGCTACTCTTAAAATGTTATGGAGCATTTTTCATTTAAAAATTACATTGAAACTGGCTGAAGATAAGGGTGCTCAGATCAATGATAGTTGTACTGCTTTTGTATCCACAGCTCAGCTGAAACTGAAATGCTTGGCCTGAGTCAGGTGAGCCTTTTCATCTGCTATCAGGGAGACATGTAGATAATTCATACAATCACAATGTTATTGTAAATCGGACAATGCAAGGGGAAAGAGGGGGAAAGTTTGCTGGCAGATAATAAGGAGCACCAAAAATATTAAAAAATGAAGTAATGTAAAATGCACTTTTTTGATCTCATAAATGTTGTGGAGGAAAAGCAAAAAAAATATCTCCAAAATAATACTCCAGTAGAGATGCACATTAAATTATAAATACTTTGATAAAGCACTTAAGTAAATTCACCTCAGTGTTGTTCATTACTGCCTGTACCTAAAAAAGACTTCTGTTTGACATATTGCTAACACTTCAGTTTATTATTTCAAAATATTTGTTGCATTCAACTGCCATCAACAAGCTTTGTATGCATTTTGATTTGTCTTTATTTCGAGCATAAAAAACAAATAACATACAAAATATGTAAGATTATAACAAAACAGGACCTACGATCATTCTTGTACTTCAAATGGCATATTTCATCCACAAGGTTAAACAATAACAAATATAACTGAAAAAGTAATTTTTATTATGCCAGAAAGGGAGTAGGAAGAAGTTAAAAAACGTATTTAATCCTACCCCGCCTATTTTATTATTACAGCTTAAAAACAAACTTGAAACAGACACAGGTTCTAAGAAATATAAATAATATAGTATTTGATATATTTTATGGATTAAAGTTTTTTTGTCATAGCTCAGTTGTGCATAACCCTGCAAAGGCCCTTATTTGACTCTGAAAAGGTTTCTATCAAAGAAAACACATTTGTCTCCTTCAGAGAAAGTTCGGGAGCAGGAATTTCAGGTCATATGATGAATGAGGACTTTCCTTTCTGACTCAACTCTTAAGAATCTGACTTGCATATCTTCTTCCAGGGAGCAGGCACTAATCAGTAGAATTGCCTTTGGATGAATATTGAATCCATCTAGTCCGGTCAATACTCTGGTACATGCACAGATGAGAAGATCCATCATGAGCTTTCCTGGAAACCAGCAACTCTTTATTTAATGCACTGAGAAGAGTTTATTGCTTAATATTTTGTGAACAATCCAGTATACTCAGTCTTCTCTATCTCTTTGAAGCTTTAGGACCTCTGCATTTTAGATGATCAACTCAATTAAACTTTTATTTACCTGGCCTTCTCTCTCTCTTTTTGTTTTTTTAACTCTGGATTTAGGCAAAATGTGCTTAATCTTTTATATTGATGTCTTGTCCCAAGGTAAAAAGGTCATGAGGATTGATTATGCCCATGGTACTCAAAGAAAAGGGGTATTATCTCCTTACCAAGTCTGTTCTGAAAATAATTGTTGTTTTTTTGTTAACAAACACACAAACACAATAGCCTGATTTCTTTTAACAATCAAAAGCATCACTGACTTAATATTTTCTATGTTTCTGTAATGATGTGTAGAAGCTCTTTAACAGAACTAATGTTTTTACTTTTAAAACATAATTATTATTATTGCTATCCTTTTATGCTGTATTTACCATAATACATGCAAAAACAAAAAAACAGTAAAAGCACATTAATATTTATAGATTAAGTTGTTTGATAATTATTTATTTATTATTTACTTGCATTTCTGAGCAGAAGAAATAGTATTAGTGGTTGATAGTTATGCTTGATTAATTTTTGACTTCTCAAGTCCAGTGAGTAAACTTGGGTATAAAAAGCAAACTAAGTTTGAAATTCTTCGTTGCTGTTCAAAATGTATGTCCAATAACAGTTAGGTTTTTAGTTGAGCTAGAAAAGCAAAGTTACCACCGCCAAGATACAATTCTGGATCACCTCGTGTTCTGTTATGATGGCTTGGTGTCCGCTGATGTCTGTCCATTTGGAGAAGTCCTCCACTGGCGTTGCAAGGAAGGCTGGGTAATGTAGTGACATGGAAAGCAATGTGAGTTTGCAAATAATGGTGCGTTCCAGTTGTAGTCGGAAGTCGGAATTTCCCAGTTCCGAGTAGGAAATTTTATCTGGAACGCCCCCCGAGGTCGGAATTTCTGCTTAATGGAACGCAGCATAAGTCATTCTGCTCCCTTTAAATAGGACTTGTAGTTTATGCTGCGTTCCAGTAACCTCGGAACTGGGAACTGGAAGTGACGTCATCTCTGTCTTATCTGCGTTCCAGTTGAAGTCGGAAAAAAACGTGCCGATCGACCAGGCTATTGTTAGCCGTTGTTAGCACGCCCTGTGTTGTTGTTCACAAATATCACATGAAGAATGTGATTATCACTATGGCACCATTTTTGTAAATATAAGTCTAACAATACTATGCATACAGCTGATCTAGAGCAACACACCCCAGTCAGAAGTGCAAAAAAATTGATTATTACAGGAGCTAAATAACTCTTCATACTGGGAGCTGCCATCTTCGATTGTCAACTTGGGGGTGGCGAGGTTTCCTCGAGTTCCTAGTAGGAAATTCTGACCTCGGGGGGCGTTCCAGATAAAACTTCCTTCTCGGAACTGGGAAATTCCGACTTCCGACTACAACTGGAACGCACCAATAGCAGGCAAGGAAAAATCAGTGAGATTTTGCTTTCTGAGCATCAGTGTTTTTTGTGACATCAATCTGGATGGGATCCAGATGAAATTTACTGTGATGAAAGAGATATGTTACATATATAACCGTGTTGGAAATGAATCCATGAAGTAATGTCAGATATTATATATATTTTTTTAAATATGGGCCAATGTCAAGTTCTGGGATTTTTTTTGCAAATTTGGAGATTTTTTTGTATGCAGACATATATGCGGATCATCACCACAAAGTAATAGGTTCTTCCTTGGACCAAGCGAAAAAAAAATTAATGTAAATCCATCTAGTAGTTTCTGCGCTATTAAACAAACACACAAACAGACAGACAGACCCTGGTGAAAACATAGCCTCCTTGACAGAGGTATAACAATTTTTTTAAGGATTTATAAAATATTTTTGTTTTGCCACTATGTCAGGTGGTTTAATAAATTTGCTATGCACTGTATATGCCACATTAGCCTTATAACAGCCATATCTAATATCAGCACAATGTACTAAAATGTTGCTTGTATGATTCACTCATGGATCACAGACTGTCTACTCTTGAAAATGAAAACAGTATGATGAATTGTTCTTCTCATTCCTCACTGGTTTTAAACTCAAAACAGATTGACAGAAAAAGAGGAATGGACAAAATATAGGCTATTGGTATCACATTGGCTAAGTGAGTATAAAAATAGATTAAGGCCACTGAGCAGACACAGAACCAAGACTTGCTGGTCAAACATTTTTAGTCAAACATAATAACCAGAGGCTGCTATAATTAACTGTACACATAGCCTTGCCCTTTGCTGTGTGACAGAGACGAAGGAGTCTTTGGAGGCTTCATGAGTTTTTATGTATAACTGGGATCCTCTCCCCGAATAAGTCCAATTTTCATCCTGAAAGATACCAAACAAATAAAACTGGAAACATTATTGTGGGAAAGTGTCACTAAGGATGAAAACATGGGTATTATCTTTAATCCTTTAGAGCTCCTCACACGAGGACGGCCCCGTATTGTCTTGGCGTTGGCATCAAAATATGTATCGCTGTTTACACACCATATTGTACATAGGCTTGTGCATTTACATGACAATGCAAAATCCAGTAGTACATAAGCCCTACTTGTTTGCTGTTGTTGCTGTAGCTGGTGTTGTTGGTGTTCTGTGAGCAAATGTTGGTATAAAAGTCGTAGCAATATCTGTAGCTGCTGGAACAAGATCAAAATCAGCCCAGCTGACGCCATTGTTGTTGTTGAGGAGGAGGGGTGCTATGATGTCACCATCTTTTCCGGACTTATTTGTTTATACCAACTACAGAATGAAGACGAATACCCAGATATCCACCTGCAGACCCGTTTTCAAAACAGATGTCAGAGTCATGGACAAATACGCGTCTCCGTGTGTCAATATCACCAGATCGATTGTTTATTTTACTGGAGTCTTACAAATTCGTACTCATGTAAAGCCCACCTGTGTAAAGACAGTGCAGTTGATTGAATAATTTGTGTCCGGTGTGTCCTTGCTTGGTTGGAATGAAAACCTGCAGCCACAGTGGCCCTTCACTGGATCAGTCTGACACCCCCGCTTTAGAGCCTGAAAACACAAATTATGGCCAGAAAATTCTACTTTTGGAGCTGAACTGTTTATTTTAATTTCAACTGAAATCCTAAAAAAAAAATCCATTAGGCCTAAATTTAACATATTTTTTGTATCTCATTTGACACATTAGGTGTTTTTGGCAACTAATAATCCATTTGCGGACATTTTCATCTGTTATCTGACTGTTTTCATTTGTATTTTTTAGTAATTTATCGATCATATTGATTAGGGAGAAGTATCATAAAATTACGTATCAAATATAATTCAACAGGCGTTAAATGGATTGGAGTTGGAGTAAGAACAAGCCTGATACAGCATAACAAACTGTTAACTGTGAGGAAACACGGTCTAAAGTGCTGTGCATCTGACTGAATACTCGTCTTTTACAATCCATTTCACACTTGCTGATTAGGTCGCCGAGCATTCCCTATCCTTCATGTGCTTTGCTTTTGAAAGAGATCCACAGATTGAACCGACGTCCATTTTGGAAAACAATGAGCCAACGGAAACGACGCGCTGACGTCATTGCAGCGAGAGGATGAGGGATCGCGCGACGACTCGGGTGAACAAACTTCTACAGGTGTTGACCTCAGGAGGATTTTATCATAGAAGACAAGAGAGCAGGTGAGTACGCCTTTCATGTACAAAAACTTTAAAACTTTAACACTCCATGAATCATCGCGTTCGTGTGGAAAAGTGCACAAGCTAGCGATTCGGCCGGTGTTTTGGTTTAAGGAGTTAGCTTGTTAAACGGCGACTCTCAGTCAAATACAGCTGTCGGAATTTCAACAGACCTCACAGGTTGAAGCAGGTTCATTTTTTCTCTCGCTGCATTTATAACTTAAAGAGTCGTTGTGAAGCTTTTACGTCGAATGTTGTGGTGTGACCACGACAAGTGCAGGTAAATTATGCTTAAAGTCATCAGTCAACACGGTCGCGCGCAAAACTGCTACACCCAGCGTTTGCTAACTTTAACACGATGGCTAGCTATCAATTATTCGTTTTGAACAAAGTAAGGTGTTTAATTTTGTCATTTTTTTATGAACACTCGTAATGTTATGTTTGATTTGTGCCTAAAATCGAGCTATTAGTAAGGTAAGTTTAGCAAAGCCATGTTTAATAATAATAATAATAATAATACATTTTATTTAAAAGCGCCTTTCTAAGCACTCAAGGACAAAGCTTTTTTTAGAGCTTTTCAAACATAAAAACGTGCAACTTTAACTTCTTCACAGAGGAGCAAAACCCGTGAAATAAAATCAGTCTTAAAAGTACAGATAACGATGAGAAAATTAAATAAAAAATCTACTAAAAGAATGAGAAATGTGGGAATCAATAATTAAACTTATTAAAATGGCATTAAAATTACATAAAACTATAACCAGGGCTCGACACTATTTCCAAAAGCAATATCAAAAGGAGAGGTTTTTATTTAAAATCATTGGCATCCAATGCAAAATAACTGGAATAGCTTGTTGCAGATTTTGACTTACTAACTTATCAACAGTTAAGTCTGGATTACATGCGAGAAGTTCTTTCTAAATTATGTTATCGCTGTCTGTCTGGTACCATGTTTGTTTATATTAATGTAGCCATCAACCTTTTTGTCAAGCAGTTCACCATAAAGTATGTAAATTCCATCTCTAAAAGTATTTTTTAAGAAGCAGCAATTTTTTACCAAGGTATTTTGAGGCTGATGATCATAACTTGTTTGACTTACAGTTCGTACATGAAGAAGTGAAACTGATTTTAAATATTTATCAAAAAAGAACACAAAAAATCTAGAAAACGAGTGTGCAAGTAGTGGCCCAGGACCACATGCAACTCTTATTTTACTCAGTGTGAACCAGAAGGCCATTTCAAAATTAGAAAAACAAAGAACTTATCTTTAAATTAAAGTTTAAATTCCCAGGTTCTTTAAATAGTGTGGTTACATACAGATAAACCAGGGATGTAAGAAAACAAGGATATACACCCTTACACTGTGGTATTTTGTAGTGCCTTATTTTCTTGCTGTTGGAGAACACAATATCAATATTTTCTTGGTTATAGCTTATACTTTTGGGGTATTTGTTTTGTGCCTCTATTTGGCACTAGTTATTTAGCCATTTGACTTCCCTTATCTCTGGCGCAGGCCTTGGACACCCACAGAGGTGTTTGTAACAGAGCCCTTGATTTGACCTCTGCTCAGGGTTTTGAGCTCGTGGTAGAGTTTGTATCACTGACAGTCTCACAACCCTGTGAATCTGTACTGGTAGGAGGACTTTTTGACCTGTTATCATTTCAATTGGTCCTTGAAACCAATGACATCATGATCTTATAATAGAAATCCACCTATTTTCAGCTGCTTCATGTTTTTTCATCCAGGGTAATTAAAAACTTTTGTGTGAGTGTCCAGGTCTTTTACATTCTGAACATGAAGCTCTTTGAAATTCAGTCGTGATGGGAAAAATGTAAAAATTCTGTGATAATGTTGAACTACAGACATACAGTATATTTACTTCTTTACAAGAAGTAAGATGGATAACAGGTATGCTGCTTCTATGAATTGTTTTAAAATTATTTCTCACTTTATGTGTGTAGTAAAAGGGAAAGAGAAATATGTAAGTACACTATATTACCAAAAGTATTTGCTCACCCATCCAAATGATCAGAATCAGGTGTCCTAATTACTTGGCCTGGCCACAGGTGTATAAAATCAAGCACCTCGGCATGGAGACTGTTTCTACGAACATTTGTGAAAGAATGGGTCGCTCTCAGGAGCTCAGTGAATTCCAGTGTGGAACTGTGATTGGATGCCACCTGTGCAACAAATCCAGTCGTGAAATTTCCTCGCTCCTAAATATTCCACAGTCAACTGTCAGCTGTATTATAAGAAAATACGCTGGACTATTGAGCAGTGGAGACGCGTTCTCTGGAGTGATGAGTCACGCTTTTCCATCTGGTAATCTGATGGACGAGTCTGGGTTTGGAGGTTGCCAGGAGAATGGCACATTTTGGACTGCATTGTGCCAAGTGGGAAATTTGGTGAAGGAGGAATTGTGGTGTGGGGTTGTTTTTCAGGAGTTGGACTTGGCCCCTTAGTTCCAGTGAGAGGAACTCTGAATGCTTCAGGATACCAAGACATTTTGGACAATTCCATGCTCCCAACCTTGTGGGAACAGTTTGGAGCTAGGCCCTTCCTCTTATAGCATGACTGTGCACCAGTGCACAAAGCAGGTCCATAAAGACATGGATGACAGAGTCTGGTGTGGATGAACTTGACTGGCCTGCACAGAGTCCTGACCTGAACCCGATAGAACACCTTTGGGATGAATTAGAGAGGAGACCGAGAGCCAGGCCTTCTCGACCAACATGAGTGTGTGACCTCACCAATGCGCTTTTGGAAGAATGGTCAAAAATTCCTATAAACACACTCCTCAACCTTGTGGACAGCCTTCCCAGAAGAGTTGAAGCCGTAATAGCTGCAAAAGGTGGACCGACATCATATTGAACCCTATGGGTTAGGAATGGGATGGCACTTAAGTTCATGTGTGAGTCACGGCAGGTGAGCAAATACTTTTGATAATATAGTGTATGTTGACAACATATTTGAGTTTATGTGCATTTTTAACAAATCCCCAGTTCAAGTTTTTTTGTCTCTCTCCGATTTCTTCTTTTTGCACTTTGACGCTCTTCTTAGAACCTTCTTAAGAGCCAAAATGTGTTTTTCTGCAATCTTTCAATTAGGGATGTGCACGACTAGTCGTTTAATCGGTTAACCGCCTACTTTGTTATTAATCGTTTAGTGTTTTACTAGTCGGTTAAACGCTACATTAAGCGTCATGCATCTTGTTCTTCACGCCTCTGCGCATAGCCGTCAAGTCTCCCGTTTTGGCCGGGAAACTACCGTATTTTATCCCTCTTTCCCGCCGTCCTCCTGTATTAATATTTTCCCGTAATTCTCCCGTATTAAAAAAAACATTCCTCTGCCTCTGCTACTGACCGAACACTGTCACTCGTCTGGCGAGAAATGCCACCTGCAGTATCCTGCATGTTTGTTTTCCTCCTCTTTTACTACCAAAGAGGCTGAATGACAAGATGGCTCACTACGTCTATCTTTCTTAACACCGGGGTGCATCGGTTCTATAGCGGATTTACAGCCGAGTGAGCATCTGTCAAACATGCAATCTTTGGGGTGAAGACGGGGCCGCTCGCGCGTCCACACGGAGAGAGCTGAAGTGAGCGTCCTGAGGAGTTATGAGGAAACAAACGCTAATATGAATGATGGCACAAAAGATACGGTTCTCAAGCCGGCTGCCCCAGTGTGAGAATGTGTTGGTTTTAAACAGGATGAACAAGGTGTGAGCTCATGAACACCGACGAGTCGATATGTCGTATTTGTTTGAAAGTAGTGGCGACGAAGATGTGCAGGTGCAGCGGAGCCTTCGTCCTGACAGTCAACACTTATTGAGGTGTTCGGTCGGCAAAGAACATATAGATAAAAGCCCAAAATGAAGCGCTCACAGACAGTGTTGTTCGCTACATTGCAAAAGAAGTGCAGCCCTTCAATACGGCTGAAAAGCCAGCAGTTACAAATGTTTGACAGATGGTACGAATTGACTGGGAGAAAGTAGGCCTACATGTCACAGTTCCTGAACTGTATAAACTCCATTTTATTTAGGCCGTAATTTTTATTGTTGTGTGAGTTTTGTTTTTTCTTTACAGAGACAGGGTCTATTTTTTTTTTGTTTTTGACTAGTATAATTATTTGTATATATGCAATTTTGCTAAAAGATAGGCCATTTCATTTTCATTGCTTTTTTTCTCTTTTTTGTTTGTTAAATTTACAATATTTTTTGTTCAGTTTATTTTATTTAAAATATCCTGACCTTCCAATTACAGTTAAATATTCTTAAGAAATGAAAGTTTCTTGAATTATGCACTAGTCTTAAGTGCCAGAGATTTCAGGGAAATTCTATTCTAGGCTACGATGTTGTACGTTTGGAATTGTCTTGCTGCTGCATCTAAGTTTCATACCAAAGCAGTATTTATAATAAATGCCATGCATTGCATTGGCAAACGTATCAGAAATGTATTTCTCTTTAAATTGTTCAACTTTATTCAGTCAGTTGTTGTTACATCAATATAATTTAAATTAACAGTTTGTCCTGAATGTTTGGGCTAAAATAGTTCCTAAATACACATTTGCATGTTGAACTTTTAACTTAATATGTGTATTAAATTGCGAGTTTTCTTGCTTATAGACTAGTCGACTAGTCGCAAATAAAATTTGAGACTAGTCGGCGGGGAAATTAGTCGAAATTCCCATCCCTACTTTCAACTGGTCTTAGGATATTAATGGGGAGTGAATAAACTTTTTTTTTTTTTTTTGCTGTATCACTCAAAATGTTGCGGTATGACTGCAAAAAATTAAGACTTAGTGCGGTTAGAATGATTTTATTGCCCAACAAACAGTTGAGATGCACAGTGGTCCAGTTACAAAATCTGCTTATAGGAGGCCCTCAATGTCTTTTGCAAATTATTGATGTAGAATGAAATTTTTTGATCAGATGAAAGAGTATTTTCCAAGACTCTCTTAATTTTCCTACCAGTCAGAACATTTGAAAAGCTTTCCCAAGTGTATCGTTGATGAAAGTTTGTTTTCTTAACCAGTGGAAAACAAATCTGGTGATTGACTTGTTACAGACTGATTTAATTACTGCGACCCTCAAGTGAAAATAATGTCAGTAGTGATGAACAAAAGTTGTCAGCTGGACTTGAAGGAGATGCATGACCGATCAATTTAAGCACTGATGTGTCCTGGCTGCCTACTTGTATTTGGATCATAGTAAAAATCTCAAGTCAAGTGTAAACAGGGTCAGGAATTTAGCAATGGGAAGTATTTATGTGCAAATTAAAAACTCAAACGGCACATTTGGTAGGTTTGCTTGTGCATTCAAAATCAACACTGCCATCAGTGTTTCCCCCACATAAGGCCATCTGTGTGAGACAAGGGCAGCTGCAGAAATGAAAATTTATTATGACACCTCTGATGAGATAATTAAGTTGCCAAAATGTCTCCTTTGGAGAAAAAACTTCTATTGTTAAACTTTTTTATCACTTTGGACAGACAGAAGACCGATAATAAGGTGTGGACATTTTGTTTAAATTAATAGTCTTTAAGCATAGTTAAGGTAAACATTGAGGCATTAAAAAGCTATTGGAGAAACAAAGTTCAGTACAGTTCCCTAAAACAGCACTTACTAACCTGGACAGCATTTTAAACTTTGTGAGATACAGCAGGGGTCTTAGTAAACAAAACATTTTGTAGTCTACATCACAAAAAAACCCAAACAGGGTGAATTCAAGTTTGTGGTGATGTAAGGTTTCACGGGCCAGTCAAACAGAATATTGTTTTGTTGAAATGTATGATGTTTTCACACAGTAAGAAGACAGCCTACAGTCTGAAGTTAGAGCTTACACTTAGACCCCAAAGATCCCAAAATGTCGTTCAGTAGTGGAGCAACAGAGATGCACACATACTGAAGAGGTCACACTCTCTGTGTCTGTCGGATGTATCTTGAATTTCAAAGAGCTGACAAGCTGGTAAACAGCAAACAATTAGGATTGTGATCATCATTGAGCAGATGTAAAAAAACATCAGTGTGCTCCAAATCTCATTAAATATTAATTCATGCGCTGCTTTGATCACACTCATTATTAGAGAGGAATAGTTATTATATCTTGGAGCCCTTTTTTTATGAAATCTCATTCCTCATTGAATTCAGCTGCACTTCAGTGAGGCTAATTAGGGGGCCGTCATAATCATCACTGTTTACAGCAAAACCACGATGTACTCTAGAACGTTGGGTATTGAGGCAGATTGATGTGTATTTTATTAATCGAAAGTTTAGCCACTTTATCTGAGTTTTAGGGATCTAAATTACTAGACTGACCACTGCAGACACTTTAGCTGGTACTTTTCCTGTAATTATACAAAATACCATGATTAAGCTGTAGATATAGTTAAACAAAGTCTGCAGTCATGTGTTAAGTCATCACTGGTTAAGTAAAGCAGACGACAAATACTAGTTAGGACCAATTTTTGTCATATAAAGCCACCATCTTACAGAGGAGAATTGAAGAACCCTATTTTATCTTAACATATCCCGTGGTGCTTTTTGTGTTCCTCCTCCATGAGAGAGCATTTCTATGCACAAGACAAAAAGTTACCTGAACTGAGAAGTCTCTCCATTGTTTCATCTGCAATTTGAGCCTGTTTGTTTTGGCCAAACAGGATGGTTGACTGAAACATGTCTCAGATTAGCACTAAACTGATCAAACACTTTAGAGCAGATTAGGGCTGCACGATATAGGAAAAAACTGACATTGCGATTTTTTGAGGGTTTGCGATAGATTGCGATATATATTGCGATATTAAAAATAGAATAATTTTCACAAGATGACTTGAATGGCTCTGTTTGGGAAGAATTTGGTTGACTCACAATGGCACCGTTGTATTTATATAATACTATTTAATCGAGGCTCAGGGGGTTCATCTGTGAATGATGAAGATTGCTGTATATAAAAGGGATCCAGGAGGCCATGTCTCTGTACAAAATAGAATAGGTTTCAATTTCAGTTGCTTTTTTTCATTTCCCCAATAAATGGGGGAAATGCGATGGTCACATTGCATGCGCGATGTGACTGTTGCGAATGCGTACATTGCGATGGCGGTGTTCAAACGATATATTGTGCAGGCCTAGAGCAGATTGTTCAACCAATTAGAGCAGACTGGGGCCATCTGGGGAAAGAGGCCTTAAATTGGCAGGTGCTCCAGGAAAATGGCCCAGGCAGAGGGAGAATACAGCTGGATCAGGGGTATTAAGAATAAGAAAACTAGAAGGTTAATGATGATCAATAGTTGTTAACATACCCTGGCAGTCATCAAAAATTAATGTATGAAAAAAAAAAATTCAATGCTTCACATCTAATTTTAAACAGAAGTGACTGACATGTGACATGTTTCTGAATTTCAGATTTACATTATTCCGCAAAGCCCAAGCTTAACAGTAGAAACACACTTTGTCAAATTTTTTCTGTTAGCCTGTTTTTATGGTAGAAACTTGTCTCATCTGTCATCATATTTATTCTCCTCAGTTGAGAATAGCTTTTGAACAGATTTTGGACATACCATTAAATTGTATGTTGTTTAGGGGCTGCGCGGTGGTGGAGCAGGTAGTGCACGTGCCTCATAAGGTTGCTGGTTTGATCCCCAGGTGGGCAGCACCTTTCTGTGTGAAGTTTGCATGTGTGGGTTCTCTCTGGGCACTCTGACTTCCTCCAGCAGACCAAAAACATGCTCATTAGGTGAATTGATAACTCTAAATTGCCCTTGTGTATGAGTGTGGGTGTGAACGGTCGTCATTCATTTGATAGTTTCTTTTTTGATCACTTGCTTTGAAAGTCACGATGATGAATATTACTGTTATATTTTTATGTAATCTATGCCTTTCCTTAAGCATGGAGGACACACAGTAAAAGTTGATAAATTCAAGCATAGATTTTGTGAATTTAATGAATTTTAGTTGTAAAGTATAATTAGATGTGAACTTGCAGGACTCCCTTGCAGCCATGTTCAAAGACTGTAATCTGATTTCCTTCCTGTCCCATAAATCTGCTGATATACATTCACTTCCCTTGAGCAGAATAACTGGAACTACAAATCCCTGAGATAATCTTTCTCTGAATGGTTGTGCTGCAGCTTTGAGGGGATTGTTTTTCAATAACAATAACATGTAACCATGTCGAGTAAACATCGACTGTGCTGTTTTGTGAAAATAATCACAGGAAGTGTTTTTTAACCATGCATATCCAATTTCCATACATTTAGTTTTAATAAGTATGTTTGTTATGAAAGCAAACAAAAACTAGGGTCTCTAAAGCTTTGAGTTTACAGTCTTTAGAAACATTTAATTAGCTTGTCAATAGTAATTGATTTAGCTGAAGTCCCGACTGACCTTAGTGCTGCCAACATGAGAAGCATATTGACAAAAAGCCTTTAGCATCTTACCCCCCGTGTAATTGATAGCTGCATGGACAATGGAGGCAGACTCTAACTCGATAAGTTGTGACCTGAGCCTCTTAAAGCGTGAGAAACACAGCATGTAATTGGCTTACATTGCACCCAGGATAAATGAAGTCCAATAATTTATTACAAAGCTGAAGGCTTTTTTGAATTTAATGTGGATAGTCAAATTTGTATAGTCTTTAGACTTTCAGTGACTTCCCAGAAGTTTTAGTCGGCAGTAGCATATAATGTGTTTTTTTTCTCAATCAATATAAGACCAATGTAATTACAAAGCATTGCATTTGAATAGTTCAGGCATTTTAAAGTGACGTATCACCTGCTTAACGATACTGTTATTTTCTAGGCCTTTCACAGCTTTCCTCTAATATCTTTATGCTCTCTCCCTGTCCTTCTTTGCCTGACTCTGTGTACTGAGGACAGGCTCAGCAACCCTGGCAGAAAAAAAACACGACACCAAACAAATGGTTTAGTGCAATACAAGCTGTTAGTGCCTGTCGTTTCCTTAATTTATCTGCTCTGGTTTCGATTCAGATGTGAGTATATTGCATTTGGCCCCTGGCAGCAGCACTCACCACCCCACTGCTGCTTCAACAAAAGCCTGCTAGCAAAAGCCAATTTATGAATTTTGTTAATGTTATCCAAGCAAAAAATAAGAACTCAAAGGCACCCACTTACCTCCAGTAATTCCAGAAAAGTCACACAAAAAAGAAAACAGCATACAACAATGCTATAACAAGGCAGCTACCAGGCAAAGTGTTTTGGAAGAGTTCAGCTCTATCTTGTGGACACATTTTTATTTGGGGTAGAGAATGTGGACCTGCTATTATATCTCATTTCTTTTGACTGAATGGCAGTCTACAGTTTATATTTTAATTTAGAAAGGATTGCCACAATGCCAAAAATGTTTAATTTGAATTGATAATTTTAATATTAGGTTAAAAATCAAATAATTAAAAAGGCTGTCAGATGCTGCACCAATAATAGTTAAAACCCTTTATATACATATTATTTAGTTTTTTGATTCGTTTATCAAATTGGGGACAGAATTGTACACAAAACATTTTTTAAAAATACAATTGATCACTCGTAAAAATAATACATAAACTGAATGGTCTCTAATGAAATAATTGAATAAAAGAGCAAGAG
The DNA here is from genome assembly GCA_036419115.1 of Scarus forsteni. Taxonomy (NCBI): domain Eukaryota; kingdom Metazoa; phylum Chordata; class Actinopteri; order Labriformes; family Labridae; genus Scarus; species Scarus forsteni. The sequence goes on from JAZDUH010000066.1 coordinate 21,595,106, forward strand.
GCACCATCATAACTGGCCTTTGAAATGATGAAAAAGGCTATTTAGAACATTTTCATGTTTAATTTGCAGAATTTATCACACAGTTGTCATCTCTTAGGGCAATGTGAGTTACTAGTTTAACTTAATACACAGATGTAGCAGATTTCAAATCAATAAAGAATCATGCTTGATTATAATGATCTAAATTTCAGTTTGTGGAAAAAAAATGATATCACAAATTTACAATCAATCACCCCTGAAGCAGATGTTTTCTGTGTCAGCATGTACAAACACATGGCACCCGTGACATTTAACCCCGTACTGCTCAGACAAATGTCCTAGTATGCTGAAAGTGTTTCCATTCTCTTGGAATCACACAGCCAGTCATTTTAGGTTGTTAGCATCACATTTTGTAAAACTAGGCCACATTTTAAACATTTGTCTCCTCTCCGATATTGACATCGGTCTGATATCAGTAAAGAAACAAATATCGGATTATATTGACCTGCATCTAAAGTCTCTGATATAAGCAGTCCATTCTAATTTTTTCATTTCAGTAGTAGAATATGCTTATGTTTAAGTTAAACACAGTGGTTATTTTGCAATTTAGAAATGCATGTTTTTTTATCTTATTTATTGAGGTAACTTTTAATGGTTTTCTGATTTGTTTATTTTGTTTAGTTGTAGCATATTCTTATTCTTATTCTTACTCTTAAAAACAAATGGGTCAGTTTTTTTTCATACCTACTATTGCTGGCTACTGTTCTCTGTTTGAGCAATCTCACGTGATCAAGCCTTTTCTTACAGTCCATACTTCAAAATAAGTAATAAAAGTCTGTATGATTCCTGCAGATATTGGTATCGGCCAGTACTCAAGGCTGCAATATTGGTATCGTATAGGAGGTGAAAAAGTTTTATCGGGACACCCCTACTTTCTTGCAAACTCCTTGTGAAACTGACACCATAGGTACACTGAACTGACTGGATAAGGGGAACTTTTAACATGGAGACAAAGGATATCAATGCCTGAAATTAGTCAAAACCGTCACTTAAAAGGGAACAGTAATTGATTCTACCCAAATTTAATTTTGACAAGAACTGTAAAAAATATTACAAAAGTATCAAGAAAAACGATTGGGCTTAGGAAAGGCAAAATGGTTGAAAAGTAAAGGGGTAAAAAAAAAAAAATTGAAAGCACAGCCGAAGCCCAATCTGATGTTTTTAAGCTCTGATAGGATCAGAGATATCATGTCATTTCACCCTCTATTGGAGATGAGAGGAGGGAGGCCTGCATAGTGTCATGTTGGTATACGAGCTAATCCACTCAAGTACCTGCATATGTGGGGGGGCGTATGAAGTGCAGCAGTTGGTTGTAAAATGGATGAACTGTATTAAAGTAAAAAGAAACTTCTGTTTTCTCTGGTTTGATCAAAGAGCACCCTGTAATGTATCAACGTGTGCATGGGTACATCACAGTAAAGACAGAAAAGAGAGTTTAATGCAATCAAATAAGCACTGAATCAGAGTCTCTCCCATCCCTCACATCTAAAGCCTCTCCTCTTATATTTGTCTTTGCTTGCTGTGTTGATGCCTTCCCTCTTATCTCTGATTTGGCTTGTCTGGCTGTGAATACTTAATCAGACTGAAGATGTCACACTTTGATCCATAAAGGCTTTTTTATCAACCTTCTCCTCTCATCTTGCTGTTGTGGACATGTTTATTTCTTGCTGTTGAGTAAAATGTGCTTCGGACAAAAGATCATGTGTACCTGTGATCAGATTGTCTCACATAGGTGTACATAGGGCTGGAAAATATATCAGGTATTTAAGGTAAAAGTATTTTCAAAGATATACGGGGTAAAATAAAGTTGTTTATTTTCAGGCAGAGCTGGCTTTAATCGCTTTGAAAGCCCTTGTATTACATTAATCAGACCACGATAAAAATTCCTAAAGGAGATGGCATACAGGTTTATGTTAAACAAATGGTATTTGAAGAAATACATTTTCTAACTGCACTTTTCTCATCAAACCTGTGAAAGCAGGTGGCCAGTCTACAAGGCCTATGGGTGCAGCCTTTTTGTCAGTTTCCTGTGCAGAGGTCAATAAGATGAATTTGATGCAGCGTCACTTGCCTGTGCATTATTAGTAAGACGAGGTGGTAACAAAAGCTCTTGAGAGGTTAGGATGTTTTGACCCGAATGTATTTTTCCCAACTTTTTTAAACCTAATATGAATCATCATGCAGTGTGTCACTCTGATTTGGTACTTGCTGCCCCCACTGCCCAGGTAATGAGCAGCAAGGCTGCGTCCTACTGACTCAAACCGGGGGCAGTAATTTAGAGTCTTCTTGAATAGGTTTTTCATGTTATTTTCTTGGATCATTTGCTAAAAACATAATGTTTTCCATCAACAATATTTACTTGATAGTAAACACATTTTTTTTCTTTTCTTTTTTTTTTATTTACAACTTTCTTTTCTCCCTCATTTGGAGTGCCGTGGGTGTGCCCTATAGATAGTTGTCATTTATTTTGAAACTGCATTTATTAGCAGTTGAAGTCAAATGATACTGATATTAGGGGTGTAAAAAACCTTGTTAAATATCAATTCATCAGTTGGCTGATCAATTATCCAATCAGGTCCGTTTAAAGTCAAACATTGATGTAATTGTTTTTTATATGACAGCTATATTTTGAAGTTTTCACAGCATGTCTGTGTGGTGGTTTCCAACAGGCCATCTGTCCCTGTGTGGGTTTGAACAATCATTTGCAACTGACATAAGTTCATCCCACCAAGAAGTAATGATCTCCTGATCACATATTTAGTGCTGTAGTAGCACTGGATAGACTCTGTGGATAAACAGATCTTCATGTGTCGGCTTTATCAGTATCCAAATTGGTAAACATTTCCAAAATCTTCATGAATATACCATGAATAAATACACATATTTTTTTTTACACCCCTACTAATTAATGCTTCATACTGTAGCAGGCGTTGTTATATTGGCAAATACAACTTTGTCCAGGAAATAGATATCATATTCTGATGTAATGGTTATTTACACCCCTAACAGATACATTTTCATTCCTAGGACAACAGAACGAAACGTTCTAAACACATTATGTGACATGTTTTTATTAAGAAATTTTGAGTATGGGTTGTGATTTAGCAGAGTGGTAAGTAACCAGGCACGACCCATATACAAGCTTCTGTTTGCCCGGGTTTGCATCCAACCTGTGGCCACTTTGCAGAGTGTCCTCCCCTACTCTATCACACCCCCTTTCACAAGCCTATCTACTGTCTCTCTTTCCTATCAATAAAATTGCCCTGAAAACTCTTTTTGAAAAAGAAATTTGAGGACAAACTCATGTACACTGCCTAAATTACTTAAATATGTTGACACGGCTTGGGGAAGTGGGCGGAAATGATGAGTTTCCTTCACTCTACCAATTCCACCCACTTTTCCATAGGTTGCCAAAGTGTGTAATTTAACAGTGCCTCTTTCTTTTAGTTAGAAGTTTGACTGAAGATGATTAAGCTCTTATACTTTTTGGTACCACTGATCACTGAAGTTAGAAAACCATGAAGAATCTAAAATAGAAATAAGCCCACTAATACTAACAAACTGCTACTAACTATGGCCTGTACCTCTAGTTATGCTTCTAAACATAAACTCAAACTTGATAATCAAGCCAGCGGAAAGTACTTTTTGGTGGAATAGGCTCAGTATTTACTTGCCAGTCTTATCTTTTACAAAGCAGCATCAACAGGAGCACCTGGTGAAGTATCTTTCAATATTTAAAAGTTTTTAATATTAATAAAGACAAATACAGCTACTATCAGAAATATTGATCTTTTTCAGAATTTCATAACAGATTTTGCCCTTTTCTGGTCATGGTTACAATTTATTGATATTAAAAAGTAGGGGTGTAATGATCCATCGATATATATCAATACATCGATTGGTTAAGCAATGATCCAATCACATTGATGGAAACTCAAAACATCGATCAACATCGTGGTCTTTAATGTAGGCTTTTATTTTGAAATCCCGACCGGACATGCGCGTCCGTTTCCGGCCAACTGCACGTTGTTCTGAAGTTTCCTCTCAAGTCTCACGGGTAGCGTATGAGACACACATTTTAACCTTTTCACTCTCTGACACGCCACGCCCGATATTTCTCCAGCTGTAAAATGTACTGTGAAGCGCCCACCGAACACTGCTGTAGGCGAACGTGTAGCAAGACGCTGTTAGCATCAGAGCTAAACGGGAGCCAGACACATCGGCCAACCATAAAATTGCTCTGCTGTATCCGGGTAAAATACGGTCGACCCTACAGCAGAGGACGCTGCATGCACGACAGGAGAGCATCATCACACGACTGCAGTGAGTTATCTCATTTGATTTTGTAGCGCACTGCTTAAAGAAATTTCATTAAGTTAGAAAGTAAAACAGCGAGAGCTTAGTGTCATTCCTCCTCAACATCGACCATTAAACAGTTAAAGTCTGATCACATTGACAAACAATCTGTGGTTACCAGTCATCACAATAAAACAAAGTCATCAGTGGTGAGTTAGTTAAGTTAATAGCTCTTATTTTGAACATGAGAAATGTTTGGATTTAATTAAAATCAAACTACACATTTTTGGTTTGATAGAGAATGGTCAAATGTTGGAGGTCAATATAATGAAATTTAAATAATTCAATAATTTTTATTTAAGTGTTGCATCAATACTTGTTATAATAAGCAAACATTACAATGAAACAATAAGACCCATAAGGTAATAGTGGGGGCAAAAAAACACCTTAAACCAGTTTTAATTTTAAACATGATTAGATCATACAGATGGTTATCATCCTCTATAAACTATCATACCCAAAGGTCAGCACATCGTTCCACGTTTCAGTAATAAAACTATCAAAATTGTTTTGTATTTATTTCTTGCTTCAGGTGAAATGTAGCTGATTGTGTTCAGTAAGGACATAATATCGTCGTAAATCGATCGAAGGCCCCTGAATCGTATCGTATCTTATCGTATCGTATCGTGACAGACTTTGTGATATCGGCAAATATCGTATCGTCGTCCAAAGAATCGATATTGTATCGTATCGTCATGAAACTGGTGATTTACACCCCTATTAAAAAGTAATGTCAGTGGGACACAGACCACTGGTTAGTCAATCCTGATCTGACAGCTGGTCGTGTGTGTGTGTTCATGTGTGTGTTTTATTGCTGGCTGCTCCTCATGTGTGTTGTAGCTTATGTGAAATGGGAAGTGAGCTTCAAACATGCACCATATCTTCTGTGTTTGGATATGACGGAGTTGTTTAACAGACTCAGTGTTAGGATGTTTTCGGACAGCAGCAGGCTGTGGGAGAATGTTTAAGTCACTGGTTGTTTATGAATGTGAACACACTGACTGTTCAATGCAGATGAGTGCAGAGCAGTGGACTGGATGTCTTGGCTGGATAATCTGCTTTTCTGATCATACATCTCGGCCCATACAGCCCATGGATCATCTGTGCTATGTTACTATAAAATAAAACAGTGCACAGTGATTTGTGTGTGTGTATGTGGGCGCAAGTGTCGGTAATAGTGTATGTTAGTATGTCACTGTCAGCAAAACTCTGTGATGCTCTGACAGACAGACAGCAGAGAAGCAGCAGAGGAAATACTACAGTTACACCGGCATAACCTCGTTTTTCTTTCTCTTTTTTTTTGTGCATAACTTTAAAGTGACACAGTTTCCCACCATTTGGAGCATCACCCTCTAAAATTCACTTGCCAAAGAGAAAGCCTTCCTGCCTTTAGTACATGGTGAGCCCTCAGTGGTTCAAAGAATTATCTGTAGTGTTTGATTTTTATTATCAAGTTTATGATACCAGGTCTATGATAGCAGTTTATTTTCTAAACCTTAATAATCTAAACATTGGCTGTCATGCATTTAAAGTCTGTGTTGCATTTACTTTCAGACTGCAGGCTATACCACATTTGTCATACAGATGCTCAAGGCAGATGCTCAGTTATGGAAACTCAACACTCATTAAGTATTTTCCTGCTATCAGCAGCACAGGGAAAGGAAGTGTACTACGTTTATTCCTTATGGCAATATTCAAGTTTTTACGCTTAGTTATTTCAGACATGTCAGACAAATATTGGCTTTCCTGAAGAGATCTCAGTGCGATGAGCTGCAGCTCTATAAAATGCGCTTTCAGAGCAGTTTTAGGTTTGTTGCCTTGCTAAATACCTCATAAAGTGAAACGGAAGTTTTTACTGACTGAGCTACTGCTGCCTCTTTTATTTATAGAGGTGATGCTGTGATAGTTTTTTGGCAGCTGTAGATCTGGTGTGTGTGAGTTACAGGTAGCTAAATGTAGTGAGCTGTTTTATTCAAAGTTAAAACCAGTAGCGGATAATGTTAGCCAAAGAACTTAAAACACTTTAAATTAGAGATGCACCGAAATGAAAATTTGTGGCCGAAGCCGAATAATAAATAAATGCTGGGCCGAATACCGAATACCAAACCGAATATCCAATGCGGCGGCAAAGTAGTTCACTATATTTTTTTATGGTACATTAATAGTTTAGAGTACATTTTTAGACATGTTTTTAAAAGAAAGTAGTTGTTTATTAAATGTTATGACATTTTTTAATATTCCAGTAGCCTTTGCTTTTCAAAAGAAACCCAACAAAGTTTTTCATTCATATTAAGCCTTCAAACAAAACAAAACATGCATTAAAAAATATTAATGTACACTGATGGATATATAGCAATAGACCAATAATACCAACAATACTGCTTTAAAGCTGTCACTTTATATTCAATATTTGAATAACTGACCAAATATGGGAATAAATATCCGTAATGGAATTGTAAATAAATATTTGAATGTAAAATATTGAGTGTGGCGACACATCAGGCCGGGAGCAGTGGACCGTTCCGTCCAACAGTGGGCGCTGTAAGAGCAGCTTGACCGTCAGTCACATCCGGTGCTCTCTCGAGCCAAAGAGTTTCCGCTCCGAGTGGAGACATAAACAGCTCTAACTGTTCTGTGGAGAGCTGTGTGGAAGTAGTTTTGGTTCTACACCATTGATGGCAAACTTAAATTCAAAGACCAGGCTGTGTGTTCTGTGAAATATAGTTTAGTCTTTCGTCCTTCACTTCTTTGCGGGCTCAGCCGTTGGCTTTTCATCTAAGTTATACGACCGAGTGCAGCGGAGCTTTGTCAAGAGTTTAACCCCGTGTGACTGTGTTTTTTTCGGCAGGGTGGATAAGAGAGTGTCTGACCCTTACTGAGGGGGGGGGGGTACTATTCGGCCTTGTTATTAGGTCACTCCACCGAAGGCTGAATATTGTTTTTTTTGCACTGTTCGGCCGAAAATGTTCGGCCACCGAATATTCGGTGCACCCTTACTTTAAATGCTTGATGGCTGTCAAGTATTACAAGCAGCACTTTTGTTTGAAGAGATGTGCTTTTTCTTGTCCACCTCTTCACTTTCCTTCTCCTACACTGTGTGTGTGTGTGTGGTTGTGTGACAGAGGTATAGATTTAAAAACTAAACATGACTTCAGTACCCTGAATAGTAAAAATATAACTGTTTGATGGAAAAGGTAACAACAAATGACTGCATTTATTTCACTTACCGTAAATTCCGGACTACAGAGCGCGCCTGATTAAAAGCCGCACAGTCTAATTTTAGAAAAAAAATCAATATTGTACTTGTACAAGCCGCACCGGATTTTAAGCCGCAGTATCCCACGTAGTAATATGAAAAATTAGCTCAAACACTCATTCTTTCATTATTTTTATTTAGAAATTAGCATGGATTAAAGTTCTCCGTCGCTGCGACGGATTTCAGTCAACCGGGCGGAGAGAGTTTGTGTGTGTGTGCGCGCGCGTATGAGTGTCTGTGTGTGTGTGTGTGTGTGTGTGTGTGTGTGTGTGGCGGGGGGGAAGGAGCTGTCACTGTTTGTGATATTAACGGATTTTAATGGAGGACGAAGAGCGGCCTCATTTACTGTCTAAACTCCGGAGCTGCATGCGGCTACTTGTTGCGGCTCCCTGCATGCAGCCCGCGGTTCCGGTGCCGGATGCGGCTCTTTAGCTCGGTGTCACTCCATGCCAGTGATGTAGCGGAGGGAGCGCCACGTTGTCTTCATTTTTTATTATGCGTGCTTACGGTACGAGCCTGCGGGTGCCGGTTCTTTGCAGCGTAACGGCGCGTAAAGCCCGCTGTGACGATCGGCGGGCGCGTAAATACCCCTTCTCTGATGTTGGCTCACTCTCCCCGCCCCCGCCCCACTGAAGTTTACTCGCATTAACGCTGCACCTGCGGCTGCACACGACTTATCCACCTGGCCGTAGCCAGGTATGAGGTCAGCGAGGTCCGGACCTCACCTATTTTTTCCGAGTTGTTTGTCAAATATGCCCAACTGAATAAAACATAAACTCATAAAAACTTGAAACCTCTCTGTGAAACGTGCTTGTAAATTTTGAAAAACATCCATGAGCTTTGTGTTGTTTGTGCCTGTGTGCGTGTTGTGGTGAACAGCTGTTTGATCAGCTGATGCACGTACCCGCAAATGCGCCCTGTGACGCACAGGCAGCGGGCCAAACCCCATTCAAAAACTAGAGTGTTTTTATTATTAGCACTTTGTACACCACATCTCCGCCCATCTACACCTAGGTGACCACAAATATTATTTTTTAGATAATTCGGCACCAGTTCGGCCTGTCAAATCATCTGACCAAAGCCAGTTTATTTACTTTTATCCACAGCGGAGAGCGCGCCATGCGCTTTTTTTTTGATGAGGCGTGCTTTGTTTTTAGCTCATATTAATTTTTATATTCCCATTACACAGAGAACAAGTCACAGAGAGCAGGGCAAACATGTCCAAGAGATTAAAACAGAAGAATTTTATTGGTCTGCTGTTGCTAGGCAAACTGTTTTTGCCGCCACGAAAAAAAAAACATAAACAAGCCGCACCGTAGTATAAGCCGCAGTGTTTGAAGTGTAGAAAAAAAGTAGCGGCTTATAGTCCGGAATTTACGGTAGTTTCTTCTTGCTCAACAAACACAATATGTTTCACAAAAGTAAAAAAGATTTTTTTAAAGAGCCTTACAGACCACAAATACATTCATTCACACAACCACAACAACACAAAGTGGTAGATAATAAAGTAAAAGGTTCTTGTTTTTTAAACCACATTACAAATGAAGACACCAAAGCTGACACTGGGATAACTAATGGTCTGTTTTCATCATCATTTTCATGTTCAGATTTGCTTGTTTTCCTTGATACAGAAGTTTTTATAGTCTCTGTTTTCAGTTTTGCTTGTTAACTTGTCTTTTTTTCCCTTTACGCAGGAGACCCTTGCCATCCCCAGCAGACAAACTCTACTGCTGCCTCAAAACAAGGTAGAATAAACATCTCTGTCCATGTTTCATGCTCTGCACAACAATGCAGACTGAACCTACTGTGTTTTTTGCCTGTGTCCTTGAGTGTAGTATTGTGTGTTTGTCCATTCTTAATAATCCTTACTATTGGTGCACTGGGGACTCTGCTGCCCTTGGGGTTGCTCTCAAGGCCGTGGTCAGGGGTCCACAGCTGCTCTATGGAAAATGTACCGAATAAGTCACTTAGTTGCTACGTTACAAGGGACCATCTGAGCAGCTCACCGTCATCACTATCACAGGGAGTGCTTTTCTGTAGAAAAATATCCTTTGAATGTAGAGTATGGCCTGCTGAGACTTTCTGTATGTGGAAATCAAAAGGAATGATATTTGGGATTTTGAATCATAAGCATGCATAAATTATACCCTTTGTACGGCAAACGATACTACTGCATAAGAATACATGTTTTACTGAGAAGAAGATTTGCAGACTGAACTCTGGTGAACTTCATTGTACAATCAGCACGCTTCCTTTTCTCATCGCTAGTCTCTTTGGCCAGTTTTATTCTGGATACAGCAACATCACAAACCTCACACAGAGAATATGAACAGAGCCCTAGATTTTCAGATTTTTTTTTCTTGCCCAACAGGGATATAGCCTATTTGATTTGTATGCGGTGCTTTTGAAGTGCTGTGCCTTGTGAGTGTCTTGTGCCGTGGCAGTCAATTCAGTGATGACCTGCAAAAGCATTGTGATTCATATGTCTGCCGGGCATATCCTGAGTGCAACAAAATTATGATTTCTTGTGCAGCCTGATTGTTCAGAAGTCTGTAAATTTGTGACTATGCTAATAAGCAGTATAGCATTGATCCTTTTTTGTGAAACCTTTTTGTAGAACTTTGCATGTTTTGTAATAAACATGCTATCCGTAGGCATATCCAGGTAAATCCATTTGTCAAACCTCCATCACAGAGCGTCAGTTCAGACACTGACCAATCACCAGCCTTTTCAGGAGGCAGTGGCAGGAGTTGAGTTTAGAGTTCATCACCTCGATTGGTGATTGATACAAACTATATATGAACAAGGTGTATCTGGGGCTGTGTTAAAAGGTAGAAAAGACATTAGATATGTCTCCTTTAGCTGGAGTTGCAAATGGTTGTAGTTTAATTTGGAGCCTTTAATATAAAAGTGATTTTATATATTAAATATAATGCAAAGATCAGTAGTTCTGGTTCACCCATGAGGGATCGGACTCCAGTCATTCAGTCGTTATTGCTGTACTTCCATGATTCCATTCAGAACTTTTTCTCCATTTCTTTCTGAGTAATATGAAAAACATAAAAACACAAAGACAAGTGTTTTCTTTAGAGTTATACAAGAATGCATTGTTAACCACTTCATTGTGTAGTGACTCTGTCAGTATAGATGTCATTACTGTTATTATTTTTCAAATTATTTAGAAACCTCATTTTTTCCTATAAGGGTTAGGGTTAGTAAGCCTATTAACAAGAATCTGGGCTGTTAGACTTTGCTCAGAAATCTGTTTTATGATAATTTGGAAATCTTATTTAGTTGAACAGTCAACCAACTCAACATCTGTCCCCACTCTGTCCCTCTCCCGAGTTGTCACAGAGGCAGAACCACAGGAAAAGCTTGTGGAAGAGAAGTTCTGATTTTTTCTTGTCCTTTACTTTTGCCCTTTTCAAGTTTCCTCCAGCATGCACTTCAGCACAAAGCTGCTATTGTTTTTATTCACTGCTCAGCCCGTCACACTTTACCCTGCTTGGAGACTTTGGTTGGGCATTATCTGTGGGGGCAAATCAAACCACCTCTTTCACCATGTGCTGAGACTCAGCCTTTCTTTTTGGCAAAATTTGTAAACAGCTATTCATCTTGATAACCGTGCCTGTGGTATTTTAGGTTTTCCTTCTTTGAGGACTGAGATTATTTGTCTTCATTTTAAACTAGGCCTAGAGGTAGTGTAAACACATGATCAGTATAAAAATATGTATGATCTCAGAAACAGCTGACAGTGGTTAGTTTATGTAAAGGACAGCATGCTGTTAGCACAAAAAAGACCCAAAACCTAGTTAGCAGGATTTTTATGCAAATATTACTGGTTCTCAGTACTGTATATTCATTTTTTTGTAAAATAGACAACTACAGTAATTTAAAAACGATAAATCGGCCAGTTTACAGTCGAGCGATACAGCTTTGTAGATTGTTTTGTAACTGCTGTGTTGTGATACTTTTGGTGTTGACATTTCTTGCCAATATACTGTCCTAATCTACATTATAGGAATCAGCTGCTAAAACCATCACAGATACATGAGCTGTCTGTTCTAAGTACATGCCATGGTGTTTTTCAGTGTTTGATCTTTAATGCAACCTCTAGTGTGCTGCAGACAGGAAACGATCCCAAAGAAAAATCACCTTTTATTACAAATAATGACTCTATGGGGAATTGGTTTAAATTAGTGAATGAAATTTTAATCAGAATTGTGACCCCTGGAATCAGAATCAAATGAAAATTTGACATTGTGGAAGATCCACTCTGCTAATGAATAAAGAAGTGCAAATCTGATACTAGTGTTGGATATTAATCAACAAACAACATGGCTTGAATCAGTGACAATGTGTCAATCCATAGAGTCAGTTGGTGAGGCCAGTCTGTGCAGTGAAACTCTAAGAAAAGGAAGAGGAAAATGGGAATTATGTTTCATCCCAGCCAATAAACAATAAGGTTATCATTGTATCAGAATGGATTGTAGCCATTTTTGCACCCTGATGTAACATAATCACATACTCTTAATTTTGTGTCATGATGACTTTGCTTCACCAGAAAACAAATAAAACAGTCTAAAGTTGATGTATGGCTTTGCTGATAGCAGAGTTGGTCACTCACATATCAGCAACATGTGTAAGGGCCCTTGGTACTTTGCTGTCATGATCTGAGAGTGCTTTTGGATGGTGCAGATGAATAGTGTTGCATCAAGGATTTGCTTACGTAAATCCACATCTATAGTTCTGGCCTCTGTGAGCCTTAGTCCCTCTTGTGCTTTATAAGTGCATTGTGTTGCCACTTAGAGTGGTAGTGCCTGCAGTACCCTCACATCTTTGTGATAGCGAGAGGCATGTGGAGTGTTTATTTGTTTCATTTCCCTGCTGGAGCCTGTTTTGTTATAGTGCATGAGTGGCTTCATACCTCGACTAGATTAACTCTCCAGTGGTGTTTTTGTAATTTCTCCCCCTCGAGTTCGCTGTTTGTGTGTTTCCAATTTCACTGTCCTCTTTCAAAGCCATTTTTTTCCATTTAGAAATTTGACGCCCTTTTCCCTCTCACTCAGTCCCTGTTTCCATTTCAGTGGAAGTCATCTTCATATCGCAGCCTTTCAGTCACTCTGCTGCCCACTTGGGAGCTGGAGCGCATTACTTGGATGTTTATGCATATCACTAATAAATTGTTTGGTATGATCTTTGGGAACTTGCCTACTAGAGTTCCCCAAACTCTCTGCCTTTTGGGGCCTATCCTCCATCTTATTTGCAGATTAAAGTGCAATCATGCATTTTCAAAGTAACATTTCTAAGATTTGAAGTTTTTCCGTCATTTTTAAAATGAAAGATTCTTCATCTTCAACTATTGGGTTTTCACCTTATACTCGATCATTAAGTATCCGTTTGAATTTGTGGGTAAAAAATTGTATTTAACCTGTAAATATATAGAGACCCAGTGACCAGTGATCCAACAGGGGGTACTAAAAGGTCAGTTTGACTGACCATTGGTCTCTTGACCTCAACAATGGGAAGTGCGCCTCAGAAAAATAGAGGGCAGGCAGAGGCTCTCTCAATGGATCAAACCATTTGAGGAGTGCCATGTGGAAGCAATCTGGGCTCCACACTACTGATGGCTAAGGCAGAGTATGGGGGAATGGGTCTTAGCCCAAACTGAGGAGAGTCCTTGTAATATAAATGAATAATCAAATGAACCAAGTATCTTTCCATCTATATCTTTTTATCCATCTATCGTTTCTTCCCTCCATAGCCATCATAAGCCAGAATATGCACTTTCAGGTTTTTGTATTGAAAGCAGCCAGTAAAGACAGTTCAGGTATGATATTAGAATTCTTCTTGGACTGCTCTCTGTTGAGTCCAAGAAGGTCCAGCAGGTCCAACTGGAAGTAAACCCAGAGCACACAAAAGAGATTAAATCCTGGCCTTCAAACATCCTTGGAAATAACTGGAGGAGGCACCCTGGCTCAAGGCCATGTTGCCACCGTGAGCTGGACCTGGATAAACAGAGAAATAAATGATTCGATGGATGGACAGGCGGATGGATATGGCAACTTAGAGTATTGATATGATTTTGCTCCAGAGCCAGTGCTGGCTGGTCTAAAATGCTTATCATTGTCCTTTTAAGATGAGAAAGCACAGCAGACACAAATGAGAACAAACAAAGAAAATAAATGGCTTTTGCTTATCTTTGTGCTTTTTTGTAACACAGTTATGCTTTCTGGCAGTTCTGGCCAGCTGTCTTGTCTATTTGTATCAGCATGGAGACAATAAACTGTTTAACAAGCAAAGACAACTCATCATATGTAGAGAATTTGCAATGGGGCACAAGGGTACTAATTTGTTTCATGGTTGTAAAATGAATATGAATTAGCTGCTATGGCCTACACCCAACTTATTTTAATGAAAATTAGTAGCAAAACACAGAAACGCATAAAACGAGAAGATGTAATGACTAAGGCAGATGTAATTTTTGCTGCAGGGCTGTCATTTGAATGCATTGCTTTGTACAGCTCTCCTTATTGTAATGTCCACCCCCTGTTGTGAAGAGTTATTCCTAAAGTCAGATTCTGCTGTCCAAGGACTGCAGTGCTGTAACAATATGACTCTCTTGTTGCACATTTAAAGCATTACAGTCTTCCTTTTACAGCCAGCATGGGCCAGTGCTGATTCATGGTCTCGGGAAACATCTAAATCAAACAAATCCTGTGATGTAGATTTAAATAGGGCAGCTCGAAGCACAATTTGATGACTAAAAAGAGTTTTTGTCACAAAAACAACAGTCATCATTACAGATTTAATCATGTGCCATATCTCAATTTACAAAACTAATTACTGCCTAGAAGCTCCCAAGTGGCAGGCATTTCACTTTGGCTAAGCTCTAGTTATTGGATTCACACAAGTGGTTTATAAACAAGGCTGTTTCAGCCTGTCGCTTACCAAAGATTATACTATTTCAGACACTCCTGATGTGCAGAGAAAAAAGTAATAATACAGAGGAAATAATTGCTGTAATGTCATTAATCCAACAGGGGATACAAAAAAAGCTTTGTTTTGCTATTGGGTATTGAAAACCAGAAAGATAAGGTTGAGAATTTTGATAAATTGTGTCTTGCCTTTCCAAAACAGTCATTGAATTAAAGTCTGCTACATGTAATTTCATGAAAATTGTTCTTTTGTTAAAATTAGACTTCATTAGTCCTCTGGCAGCTATCCAGCTTTATCAAAGTACCAGGGAAGAATATTTTTCATCTCTCCCTCTCTGTCCCTCTGTCCCTCTCTCTGTTTAGTTTAATTCAATTCAGAAAAGCCATATTGGCACAGATATTGTAGAACAGTGTTGCAAATGCATTTAATGAACAGTGAAGAATAATTCATATAAAAAGGCAATATTGTCAGGAACACACACTAGGCACAAAGGAACTCAAAAGCAGAGAAATTAGGTCCTTAAAGCAAAAAGCAGGGTTTATGAATATTCCTGGGTTCGGCAAACGTGCAGGCAAAAACAAGCCCCTCAGATCTGTCTCATTAGCATGGTAATGTTCCAAGCAAAGAGTCATAGAGCATATTCCTAGCTGCTGCAAGGAGGCATGATACAGATAAGTGCGTGATCAGATCCTGACGATCATCAATGAGGCCAATAAAGCACGAGTTTAAAAGACCAAGTTTTTAATCTGTGAAGACTCTATTGTTTTTGTCAGAGCAGCAAAGTCCACTTAAACCACCCGTGAGCTCTTAGACTGACAAAAGTTGTTGACCCTTGAACAAAGGCTTAGGTTTTACAGCCATATTGCTGCTTCCGCCCTGCAACTCCACAGTCTCTTTATTTGAGTCAGGCAAGCAAGCTTTGCTGTTTTAGCTGAGAATACAGGGAAGATTGCTTTGAAAAGGCTATTTGAAACAACTCTCTCCAAGGCTGGTCAGTGGCTGCCAACCTCCTTGGGCACTGAGGGAGAGAAGAAGAGATCCATACGCCACATCAGAGTGCAGAGAATATCTTGAATGCCTTGACACAAAAGAGAAGATCCATAGAGTTATCGTAGTTTGTCATCTAAACACAATCTGCCATCCAATCAGGCCATGCTGGGTCACCTGGGGCATGTGTAACAGAGACGGAAGGATTTGAGCCATGTCTCGCACTCAGACTTGCATTTCTCTATGAAATCATTAAACTTCTTAGTAAAAAAAATGACTCACCATGCTGACATTGGTCCATCAAATTTTCTGTCTTGTCTCAACAGTACTGTGAAGCTCAATTATAAATATGATGCGATGGTAATGAAAACAGTTTTTTAGTTGTTGCTTAAAAGCAGAAATACAATGAAAACGTTGACAACCTGTAGTATGTAGGAGAAAGTATTAATTTCCAGTTATTGCCATCAGTTTCTCAGCAGTGCTAAAGTACAAACAGACACAATACTGTTGACCAGAGAGAGACCAAAGTTCCCAAAACTGCTCTTTCATAAGATGGCAAACAAAAACATGCCATTATGTTTTCTTGAACAGATCTGCTCTTGAGTCTGCAGTAACAGACACTTATCTAACACTTTGTAAATCAATCCCCATTTCAGCTGCTCTTTGCTCATACAGCTCTTCAACTTTTTCAGCAGTTGTTAGCCATGATGACGACTGTTGCCTTGTTGTTGCTACAGCTTGTCAAACATCATCAGCTTGCTAAATCCCATTTCTTTCACAGAACCCAATGTGAGCGGCTTCATTGCTCAGGCTTATCTTCTCTGTCCTTGTACTCTCAAAACATTGTGTGCAAACCCAGGGTTGGCAGAGATGTGATGCAAACATGGAGGCCATTGTGAAGCATTGGACTGGCCCAATGGTTTCTGTGATGGCAGCACAATCATTTCTCTGTCAATGTACTTAAAGTTTTTACTCACACTGCTGCCGGCAGAGCTCCTCAAGGTGTAAATGTTTTTTTGCTTCACCTTTTGTACAGATTGTGTATTTATTGTTTAAGACTAGTAACAACTGACTATTCTTCAGCACTGATTATGGATGTGCCCAGAAGCATCAGCGTTTTCTCAGTGAGCTGTAAAGAAAAATCCTAACAATGCAATGTTTGGCTGTGTAGCTGAATGGAGCATAACTTCATTACAGGAGACTGATAGCTAAGATTTTCAGCAACAAATCTTTTTGTGACTGTGTTAACTTCATGCCTCCTAAATGTAAAGTGTCGGCACTAAAGTGCAACTTTGGCTGTGATAACGTCATAAAGCTGTCTAACAGTACAAAATAAATGCTAGTTGTAGTGGCAATATTTATCCTAGGGATTCAAATTTTATTTGCATGCTAATGGTATTCACAGATGACGGCTCAAAATGTTGAATACTGGTTATAGGTAAATAATGTAATTTCTGCCAACATTTACAGCTGATTTAATAAATAGTAGTAATGATAATACCATGAATTGTTATAGTGCCTTTCATGAAACCCAAGGATGCTTTACAGAGACACATAGACATGGACAAACTGTGTGAGGGTGGTTTAATGCAGACTGTATGCTGCTGTGAACAGGTGGTGCCTGAGACGTTTTTTAAGAATGTCCAGAGATGGAGCGCTACGGATGTCTGCAGGAAGAGTGTTCCAGAGGGTGGGGGCTGCAGCATTGAAGGCTCTGTCTCCATGGATTTAGAGTTCGGTTTTGGGTATGGAGAGTAGGCTGGTGTCTGGAGACTGAAGGTTGTGGGATGGTGTGTATGGATGGAGGAGATCAAAGGTACTGAGGAGCCAGGGCATGGAGAGATTTACATGTCAGGAGGAGGATTTTGTACCTGATAAAGGACTTAATAGGGAGCCAGTGGAGGTGGAGGAGGGTTGGAGTTATGTTTTGCCAAGTTCTGGTGCAGGTGAGGACTCAAGCTGCAGGGTTTTGCAAGTACTGATGCCTGTCCAGAGTTTTTCTGGGAGATGTTCCTGAGGTGATTAAATGCAGATTTGTTGACACATTTTATGTGGGACTGAAAGGAGAGGCTGGAGTTAAGGATGACTCCCAGGTTTCAGACCTCGGAGGATGGACGGATGGATGTTCTGTCCACATCAACCATGAGATCTCCAATCTTCTGCAGCAGTGCTTTGGGGGCCACAACCATGAGCTGTGAGCTATGTTTTATTGCTGTTGAATTTTAGTTGGTTATAGGTCATCCAGGCTTTGATATCATGGAGGCAGTTTAGAAGGTGGAGGGAGGTGGGTGGGTGGGGGGGTTTGGATGATTTTGTGCTGAGGTGGATTTGGGTGTAGTCCTCACAGGAGTGAAAACTGAGACCATTTTTTTTATAATCTAAGAGGGGAGAGGTCCAAGAACAGAGCCTTGAGGCACGCTGTGGTTAACTGGGCCAGGGGTAAGGGCCTGCCATGGATTTTTTGAGGCCGATGCCAATACTGATATTTGTCAGAAAAAAATACTGATTACCAATTAATCGGCTTATTAATTGCAAAAAAAAAAAAAAAAAAAAAAATATATATATATATATATATACATATATATATATATACAGTC
This sequence comes from Scarus forsteni, assembly GCA_036419115.1. Taxonomy (NCBI): domain Eukaryota; kingdom Metazoa; phylum Chordata; class Actinopteri; order Labriformes; family Labridae; genus Scarus; species Scarus forsteni. The sequence continues at coordinate 21,613,280 of JAZDUH010000066.1, forward strand.
ATGGAAAAAATTATTAGACCACCCTTGTTTTCTTCAATTTCTTGTTAATTTTAATGCCTGGCTCAACTAAAGGTACATTTGTTTGGACAATTATAATGATAACAACAAAAATAGCTCATGAGAGTTTAATTTAAGAACTAAGAACTATTCATTTTCCATGGTTTTCTTGATAATAACCAAAATTACTTAAATTCTTACATCAATAGCTATGGCATTGTACCGCCAAAAACACTACTTTTAAGCATTCCATGTTTTCTTTTCTGTTTGCTTTAAACACATGATACACACAAGAGTTAATACTTGATTGCATAACCATTGTTTTTGATGACTGCAGCCATGCGTCTTGGCATGCTCTCCACCAGCTTCTGACATTGTTCTGCTGTCACAGCAGCCCATTCCTGTTGGACAAATTCAAACAAATTTTCTTTGTTTTTGGGCTTGTGGTTCTCCATTTTGAGTTTGATGATTTTCCACAGGTTTTCAATTGGATTAAGATCTGGTGATTGAGCAGGCCAAGGCATGGTGCATAAAAAGGTTGTGGTTCTCCATCCAGGCTTTAACTGACCTTGCCGTGTGGCAAGGGGCATTGTCTTGTTGGAAAATCCAGTCATTCGAGGCAGGAAAGAGTTTTCCAGCTGATGGAAGAAGACTGTTTTCAAGGGTAGTCCTGTACATGACCTGGTTCATTCGGCCTTCACACAATTGCATTTGCCCTGTTCCACTCAGACTGAAACAACCCCAGATCATGACTGATCCACCCCTATGTTTTACTGTAGGGGCAAGACAGTCTGGGTTGTAAGCTTCTCCAGGCTTCCTCCTAACCAGTAAGTTGGCTGGAGTGGGCATCAATTCAAATTTGGATTCATCACTGAAGAGAACCTTAGCCCAATCATCAACAGTCCAATCCTTGTGGTCTCGAGCAAAGAGTAACCGGGCCTTCCTCTGCCTTTCATTGATGAAGGGCTTCTTGCGTGCTCTGTGTGACTTCAAACCAGCTTCAACAAGTCGGTTTCGAACTGTCCTTGCTGAACAAGTCACATTTCTCGACAGTGCCCACTCATTTTTAAGGTCCCTGGAGGTCTGACGACGATTCCTGACACAGGAACGGATGAGTGCACGGTCATCTCGTGGGGTAGAAAGACGTTTCCTGCCACGGCCAGGTAGCAATTTGGTAGTGCCATGTTCAGCTTGTTTTTTTTTGTTGTAATGAACGGCTGTCTTGGAGATCTTCAGTTTTTTCGCTACCTGTCTCTCACTCTGCTTGTGACATGAAATGGCCTCTTATATACCCTGGGAATCAATTAAGCTTAAGAATGTCAAATAGGACATAAAGTATTATGTGACCAGCTGCATTTTTTGTTGTGTTCATTGTATTATACGTTTAGTGGTACCAGATATTAGAATGAACAAGAAATTGAAGAAAACAAGGGTGGTCTAATAATTTTTTCCATGACTGTATATATATATATATATATATATATATATATATGTGTATATATATATATATATATATATATATATATATATATATATATATATATATATATATATATATTAGTCCTCATTAGTTTTTCCAGAAGCAGGTTTTAGTTCAGGTAGAACCACTTTTTTATTGTAAACATGGGGTAATGTGTGTGAGGAAATGAATTATTTTGTGGGACACTGCACGTATTTCACAAACTTATTTAAACAGCCTGATCAAACTCCCCAGCTACGGTGAAGTCTCCCCTGGATGAGTCTGCTTATGACGTAATCTCTGCTAGCATAGTTAGCCCGCTAGCTAGTTAGCTTAGCTGCCATGTCAGGAACGAGCGGATAAAGACGGATTTCCGTCATAAACACAATAGAACGGTCACGGCTAAACTGATCCCCTGCCATCGGAAGGTCCAATTCATCAGTATTTACAACGACAGAGGTGGCATCGGTCAGAAAACTGTTCGGCGGTGTCCGGTCTGTCTGTGAGGCTGATCCGTAGCGAGGCAGAGAGCTCAGTCGTGTCTCTGTGTCCAGCAGCAGCGGGACATTGTGCACCGCTGAAAGTTGCCCGTCATGTCGGACCTTCAGGCTTAACAGAACAACTCTGTGTGAGTGTAGGCGAGTCATCCACACACACATCAGCAGAGAGCTAAGAAGAGCTGCCACCGACGCCCGTCGCCATCTTCCACGTCATCATTCTGCGCGGTTTCAACACCGAACAGCGTTTAATGTTTTATGAGAAATTTAAAATATATCGTGCTTACATCAGCAAAACTCTGGCCGATGTTGAATACTTTGAAAAAGGCTAAAAACAGCCGATTAAATCGGCCGGCCAATGTACCGGTCGGGCCCTACCAGGGGGTAAGTGAGAGTTGCTGATGGTAACAAACTGTTTTTTTTGTGAGTAAAACCAGGAGAGAGCTGTGCCAGTGATGCCAAGAAGGTGAGACAGGTGGTCGAAGAGGATGGTGTGGGATATTGTGTAAAAGGCGGTGGATTTATTGGCCATAGTTTCCCATATATCAGCTGTAACATCAGCTGAATGTTAAAAAATGACCTTTGTTTCACCTGATCATCACTGAATGTCTGCATTTAAGAACAGATGATGTTCTTTATAGAGTCACATTTTTCTCATTTGCATGTGGCTTTAGCACAAACAGACTGCCACAGTGAAAGAAACCATTGTCACAGAGACTTGGTGGTCTTCACCTAAAATATGTGTGCTTTTGTATCTGCCAAAATGAGTTAACACTGCACGTCCAGTGTGGTTCAAATTCTTAAATGGCTCATTCTTTATTGAACTGTAGCGTGAACAGGCCTTAGCAGTGGCTAGGAACAATGTAAGGCCTATGTATGACTTGTTCCTTTAATGTGTCAGTAACCAGAAATGATAAAAGATGTGGCATTATCAGAATTAAGTCCTATTGTAGGAGATTGTTGGAAATAGTGTTAGAACAGAATGACCATGACCACATAATACAGCCCTACGGATATACACAGCAAAGAAAGCTTGAACAACCCAAGCACACACAGTTACTCTCTCAAAGGTCCATAAACAAGAGTGTGGCAATTGGGAATTCTCCACCAGCCTCTCCATCTGTCAAATGAAGAATGGAGGAGCCAAGCTGTAGCTTCTCTGGCAGTTTACAACACGTCAACAAGCTGTGGTGAGTATGTCCTTGTGTACCCTGATTCTCCAGCTGATGCCCCTCACTCAGTCTGATCCATTGAAAATGCTTGTAGGCAGGGCTTTGGGGCGTTATCCTTTAGCTATAGCTAATACATGCCTTAGCTCTCCTCTCACACTTAGAGCCCCCTACCTTGATATAAGCCTAAACTTAAAAACGAATCTTAATTGTTGGACTGTCCTTCAATGTAGCAACCACTGGCAAAAACTTCCTCACAATGAAGTTTTGTCCTCACTAAAGTGGTTTCAACTGAAATTGGTCCTCTCAAAGGCAGGACAGCAACAGCACTCACTTCAACTCAAAGAGGTCGGTGAGAGTGATGAACACAACCAGGTTTTTCGAAGGGATTATAATGCTGTCCCTCTATACTGAGTGTGCTGAAGAGGCATAAAAGCAGTGCCCTGCTATTGAAAATCCCTCAGTAAGATTCAGTTTTTCCAATTACTTGTTGTCCCTTCTTTCTTGCTGTCTGTTTCCCTTGTACTGCGGTGATTAAATTGACTTGAAAATGTAATATCAGAAGTTTCACTTGATTTGATTCTTTTGAGGCAGGAGCTCCAGGCCAAAGTGACTTTCTTTCAAATTGAAAATTGATGATAGTTCTTGGCGTTTTTATTCCCAATAATACTTTTATCATCTTATGGAGAAGCCAGTGCAATATGAGAAACCCACGGTAGCATAGCTAACTGTATTGAACAGTTTTGTGTCTAATTGTTTTTTAGCCACAAGTCCCCTCTTCAAAGTCCTTTGAGGGCAACTTATTATTCATAATATTCATAGGATATCCTCTGTTTTGTTTAATTTCCTATTTCTTATTAGATTTTTGTCAGATTGATATTTAGGGACCTATAAAATATTCATGAGCAATACTCTGCTGCAAGAGTAGTTTAATTTAACCATATTTTTAAGAGGATTTTTTCACATTGTGCAGAGCAACAACTGTAGAAGAAGGGTGTCTTGGTGGGATGCTGTCTGAAAGAAGTGAAATGGAAGTGTTTCCTGGATTAACGTGCGGACAGTGTGAGGGAGCAGGGGAGCTGACACAGCACAGATTTAGTGGAGAGAGAAGGCAGTAAGCAGAGAATAAGCCAGGACAGGCAGTGAGCGAGAGAGTAAATCAAATCTGGAAGGCTCTGAGCAATTGCAATGCCTCAGAGACTCTGGGCAGGGATGCAGTGATGTTGATTGATAGGGGAATGAGTACTCTGTTGTTTATTACCAGAGTTTAGAAGGTGTTAAGTGGCCTTATGCTGTGGTTTGGGAGAAGAATGAGAAAGGAAGAGAAGGTATGGCTGAACTGAAAAATAATTATGAGGAGAGAGAGTCGGACAGCTTGGGGTTTAAAAGTGTAAGCCACATTCTTATGAAATATTGACAATATGAAGTTATGAGGCAGTTTTAAAGAAACTCAGGATAGGCTGAACAAATGGATAATTCTGGTAGGATTTATCTTATATAATTTGGCCTTATTTGTCCTGTAGCAGTGCAGAAGGCCACTGATTCTTTTATATCACAATAATTTTGACTTGCCATCTTAGTTTTGCTTAATACATTCTAGTACTGCAGTCATATCAGTCATGAGCAATGTTTTCATCAAGGTGTCAGCAATAGGTCACACCAGTGTTGAAGATGACTGTGTTTGGGGTCTCCCAGAGAGGACATAACGGTTTAAACTTTCTCCCTGTGTGATGCTATGAGGTGGTGAAGGATTGATGTCATTTTATGAACTGACCCACAAGTTTCATGTTTGTTCTCTTGACAGGATATTTGTGGGGTTTTGAAATATTTGATTAAAATGTATAAGCTTTACCATGAGAGATGGACAATATTGAAATAAAATGTAGAGAACATAATTATGTTTAACAAGAAAGACATTTGATTCTTAATCTTATGACTCTTTTGATTGATAAACGTGAATTTCAGAGATGATGGGGTGAAACAGTGTAGTACTTTTGTACATTGTGCCAATTTTTGAGCCAATATATAAGATGCTGACCATTTACAGACATGTGAATGGCATCCACATTCAAGATTTCCTGCTGCTAAACAGATTTTTTCTTGATGGTTCACGTTAGGCTTAGGATGTATGCATGTGCATATATATAAATATATGTGTATTTTATATATGTTAGTATGTATGCCTATATCCATATATGTGTATCCATAAATGAAAGTGTTTGTCTTCAGCCTTCTCTGAAGATCTTTATATAAATGAAGATTGATTGACTAGCATGTCATTCAGTTCTGTGGAAGGCAGAAGGTCAACAGTTGTCAATAAAACAATAATGAATTTTAGATGATTACTGCATTTTTCAGCCACTAAAGTAACAAAGTATCATTGATACAGAATGAAAATTTAACTTAGTCTGTTGGATGAGTGTGGTTGCTTTAAAAAGACCAAAATAGTCACTGCACAGCAGTCAGACAGCACGTGGATAGGTTGTTTACATGGTGACTGAAAAGAAGACAAAAACACCACACAGCAAGATAATTTGGTGATCTTTCCAGGGATTATGACCGCTGTTTGTTTTGGATACATGAGGAGACATGATGCACTGGCATACACACAGCAAAACATCTGCTGATGTAGACTTAGCTGGTTGAACAGTAAAAGACTGAAACCTCGATGGAAACTGGCAGACATGAGGACATCCAGAGGCCTATATCACGAAGCGCGGTCAACCTCTCCCTGGTAACTCACATCTATCCAGGATTGAGTAACCGCAGCAATGGCAATAAGGATAATCGACGCACGACGTAAGTTATCAACACGGTAACTCAATCCGGGATTGTCCCATCAAGAGCCGTGAACGTGCACGTATAAAGGGAGGGCCCAGAGGCAGCTGGCCAAGCGTAATCATGAGCGGAGAACACGCTGAGAAGCTCCGGCCTGTAATGCACTGACGGAGCTTTATATTTAACGTGAAGAGCAGTGTCTGATAAAGTTAAAATATGAGGATGAAAAAGCCAGTATAATGGAGAAAAGAAACACTGTAGCAGCTGTCAATCATAGACAAAATGCGTGGTGGACTGTGAAAATGCGCAAATTACTCATCATTGGCTAAATCTGACACTCATGAATCTCACGAAGCATTTTACTGTGAAAGTGTGTTGCATGTCTGACAATTATTACCCCATTTCCTCAGATTTAATCCCTCTGTCGTGAGGAGGTCGTGGGAGCAGATAAAAAATAAATACAAACACATAACTGCGTCTGGGAGGTTGGTCTGTTTCATGTCATATCAGCTGCATTTAAGATTTAAGTCGTCACCTCAATGAAATCATAAAAACATACTGAGCTGATTTCTGACCCAAATTAACAATTTAAAAATAAGCAAGAAAAAAAATCCTTCAAATACGTGAATGAAGTGCAGGAATGACATGATGGAATAATGTGCTGTTTTACATAAGAATTACATCCCTTTTATTTGTCAAGCATTTTATGATGCATTCGAATGTATGAAAGGTGCTATAGAAGAGACCAATTTTTAAGCTTTTCGGGTGGAATTCTTTCCCATTCTTGCTTGATGTTCAGCTTAAGTTGCTCAACAGTCCGGGGTCTCCGTTGTTGCATCTTACGCTTCATAATACGCCACACATTTTCAATGGGGGACAGGTCTGGACTACAGGCAGGCCAGTCTATTACCCGCACTCTTTTAATACGAAGCCGAGCTGTTGTAACACGTGCAGAATGTGGCTTGGCATTGTCTTGCTAAAATAAGCAGGGGCGTCCATGAAAAAGACGTTGCTTGTATAGCAACATATGTTGCTTCAAAACCCATGTGTACCTTTCAGCATTAATGGTGCCTTCACAGATATGTAAGTTACCCATGCCTTGGGCACTAATACACCCCCATACCATCACAGATGCTGGCTTTTGAACTTTGCGCCCATCACAGTCCAGCTGGTTCTTTTCCTCTTTGGTCCGGAGGACACGACGACCACAGTTTCCAAAAACAATTTGAAATGTGGACTGGTCAGACCACAGAACACTTTTCCACTTTGCATCAGTCCATCTTAGATGAGCTCAGGCCCACCGAAGCCAGCGGCGTTTCTGGGTGTTGTTGATAAATGGCTTTGGCTTTGCATAGTAGAGTTTTAACTTGCACTTACAGATGTAGCGACGAACTGTAGTTACTGACAGTGGTTTTCTGAAGTGTTCCTGAGCCCATGTGGTGATATCCTTTACACAGTGATGCTGGTTTTTGATGCAGTACCGCCTGAGGGATTGAAGGTCATGGGCATACAATGTCAGTTTTCGGCCTTGCCGCATAAGTGCAGTAATTTCTCCAGATTCTCTGAACCTTTTGATGATATTATGGACCGTAGATGATGATATCCCTAAATTCCTTGCAATAGCTTGTTGAGAAATGTTGTTCTTAAACTGTTATACAATTTGCTCACGCATTTGTTCACAAAGTGGTGACCCTCGCCTAGGGCTGGGCAATCAATCAAAAAATAATCGAAATCGACATTTAGACCCTATAATCGAAGTAATTTTACTCATGTCAATTATTTTGATCATTTTCCTTGTGTAAGTCACGTGACCACGCCCCCTCCATATAGTCTCTATGTTCACTTTAACCAAGAGCGAAGGGACGTGCCACCAACATGGAGGAGACAAGCGCCAATCTATCAGAGGAACAAGTAGCCAAGAAAAATACTGTCTCCATTGTTTGGGCACATTTTGGATTCTGTGCAGAGGAAATTTAGCAAAAAGAAGTCCAGTGTAAAAACTGCAGGAAGACCGTGTCGACGACCATTGGTGTCACCACTAATTTGTTCCAGCACAGCATAAAATAGTCGTTCATTAATCGTAATCAAGTTAAGACCCTCAATTAGTCGTGATCTTGAGATTAGGTAATGTCGCCCAGCCCAACCCTCGCCCCATCCTTGTTTGTGAATGACTGAGCATTTCAGGGAAGCTGCTTTTATACCCAATCATGGCACCCACCTGTTCCCAATTAACCTGTTCACCTGTGGGATGTTCCAAATAAGTGTTTGATGAGCATTCCTCAACTTTCTCAGTCTTTTTTGCCACTTGTGCCAGCTTTTTTGAAACATGTTGCAGGCATCAAATTCCAAATGAGCTAATATTTGCAAATGATAACACAGTTTACCAGTTCAAACATTAAATATCTTGTCTTTGCTGTGTATTCAATTGAATATTGGTTGAAAGGGATTTGCAAATCATTGTATTCTGTTTTTATTTACGATTTACACAATGTGCCAACTTCACTGGTTTTGGGTTTGTAGTCATGGCTTTTCTATTCTATTTCTAACGTTGCTCTTAATAGGACAATCCATAATGAAGACATCTGATGATCTCAACCATCTCTGTTGTCCTAGTTAGCCCCTTGTTAGCAACTGCTCTTCGAAGACAAGGTTCCACTTTGAAATGCACAAGCGTGGTATTCCCAGATTCAGTTAATGATGTGGGGAAGCATGTGCTTATCACAGACCTTACTTAGGATATTTTTAGCGAAGTCCACAACATGCAGTTTCTGTTCCTCCTTGTAGCACCAGTTGTTTTCACCATGCAGAGTTTACAGTCCAGTTAGCCGTCAATACCAGAATTTGCTCTCACCCTTTAGAAACAATAATTGTTGTGAAGTACAGACCCACAGACTGCAAGTCAAATTGTCGATTTCTGTTGGTCTGTTTTCTTTCACTTAAGTCTGTGTTATCCAAACTCTGCTTTGGTTTTGTTTTAACCTGCACTATTTTTCTCATGGACAGCAGATGTGTGGTGCTTGTGTTGTTCAGCTGTGCTGGACCTCTCTGGAGATTTCTATATACTGTACCTCCCTTTCCTGTGTGATTTAGATTAAAGCATCAATTTTGAGAAATGGCTCTATTTTAAAAACATTGCTCCTAGCAGGCAGGTTAGTCAAACCCTGCAGCCACATTAAAGGGACTCTGTGGAAAAAAAACAACTTCATCCTTTTCCTGAGATCTCTTATGGATTGCTCCCAGCCCTTATAAATGGAAAATTGCCTATCAAGAGGTAAGGGAGAAAGCGTGTTCACTGTGAGAACACTCCCCACAAAAATATATTACTCTGAGAAAGCTTTTCACAATCAGAGCAGGAAATATTCATCGTTTTGAGCTTTATTATGAGAGTTGAGAAAAGATTAACTGAATTTTGTCTTACTTATAAAGAGACTATTTTTAATGATTAACTCAGAAAATGTGTCATTGCAAACTCTTGGAATATTAACAGCAATTCTCTAGCAGACATCACCAGGATATATGGGCACAGGTATGAAATTGACAAAGAACACCCAGCACCAGGGTCTATCTTTCAGCCAATATATACTCTGTCCATTGTCCACTCTTAACATATCATAGTAATGGTTATGTCACACCTTAAAAAGTCCTCATGTTAGAGTTTACGAGGTATGTATATATGCAGAATCCTGCTTAACTGGTGGATTAATATGTCTATTAGTAGGCCTGTCACGATAACAAATTTTGCTGGATGATCATTGTCCAAAAAATTATTGCCGATAAACGATATTATTGTCAATATTATTTAGATTTTTTTTCATTCATGTAATTATAAATTGTCATAATAAAGTGAATGCGCCGCATCAAAAGCAATGAACTTTAATTTTTTAAGAGTATTTAACTGTAATTGGAAAGTCAAGATCTTTTACGTAAAATAAATTAAACAATATAATAAATTTAACAATCAAAAAAATGAGAAAAAAAAACAATGAAAATGAAATGGACTCTCTTTTAGGAAAGATTGCATGTAAATAGAAATAACTATACTAATTTAAAACAATAAAAAATAGACCCTGTCTCTGTAAAGAAAAAAAACTCCAAAACACACACAACAATAAAAACAATAAATGAAAGGGAGTTTATACAGTTACCGAATTGTTTGTAACATGGTGGCTTTTCAGCCGTATTGAAGGGCTGCATTTCTTTTGCAATGTAGCGAACGACACTGTCTGTTAGCGCGCACCATTTTGCGCTGCTTTATTTGTATTTACTCTGCAGACTAAACGCCTCAGTAAGCGCTGACTGTGAGGACGAGGCTTCGCTGCACCTCCCCTTCTTCTTGTCGCCACTTCTTTCAAACAAATACAACATGTCGGCTTGTCAGTGTTCATGAGCTCACACCTTCTTCATTCTGTTTAAAACCAAAATATTCCCACACTGGGGCTGTGGCAGCGGGCTTAAATACTGTAGCTTTCATACCATCACTCATATTAGTGTTTGTTTCCGTGTTACTCCTCAGGACGCTCGCAAAGTTAGAGGACATGGAGCATAAGAGGCATGGCTACTCTGAGCGGACTGTAACGATGCCATAACATATTGGGAGGGATATGTTGAGGTATTTTGGGTTCGACACATTCTTTTGACAGGCCCCTTGCCAGAGGTGTAGAAAAAGGCCATCACCAGTTACAACGGCTCCGAGCACTCTGAGCAGGTGTTCTCTTCAGCAGGATATTTTTTATATGAAAACAGAGCAGCGCTCAATCCCGATCAAGTTGGTAGGCTTGTGTCCCAAGCCATTGTATAAAAAAGTCAGACAGCTCGTATTCTCTGCATGGTTTGGTAGAAATGTCTGGAATTAAAAGGTATTGTGTGCAGCTGTTTGACCAGCAGATGTCGCACTAAAACATTTCCATCAAAGCAATGGCTGTCGCTACACCTCCTCCCCCTCCCTTTGCCTTCCAGCAGAATGACAAGAAAAGAAGTGGACATATGACTGCCCCATACAACTTTCTTCTGGAATATATCAAATGGCGAGGTAAGCTCTCTGGGGCATATAATGAATATCTTGGTGTATCACATGTCATAATGTTGTTTTAAAAGTTTTCTTATATTTTGCAAGTGTCACATACTTAAAGTCTCTCCTTTGGATTTTTAACTTGGCTTGTAAAGCTACTGCTAGTTAGCCACGCTGACAGTGAGACATAAGTTGTGTGGTGCGATACAGTGCTAGAGAACGGTTTTAAATCTTAAAACCTTACCGGACTCTGCTTGAATTGCCACCATTTGTGAACAGCCAGATGGATGTACCCATAAGATGAAGCTGGAGCCGAAGGGACCCAGAAGAGAGGTCTGCTAAGGGGGACAATATATGCTGATTGATAAGCTAAATTGCAACAAATAGAGCTGCTCTCTGTTTTAGTTATTTTTTCAAGATGATATGACGGAAATTAGTAATCTCAGTAACACTTGCTATTTGTAAGGAAGGTTGGTTTTTAATTGGCCGTGTCAGCTGATCTATACTGACTTGCTGGTGCTCTTAAGATAGTGCATAGTCAGTATCATGTAATAATCTTGACTGAATGAAAACCCATTGAATACTTGCTTTCTTCACCTCTTTCTTGTTCATTAGGCTTTAACTGAGTGATTCTGACCCACTGTTGAAGCTGAGGAAGGAACGGACAAAGAAGGGTCGAAGCCACAAAAGCATGGTCAAACGGAGCCAAAGAGGAGACCCACTGTACATACAGATCACTGAGGTGTGCCATCTGTTCGAGTTTTAAGGACGTCACACTCCATAAAAGGAAATGTGATTAAACCATTGCTAATAGATGCAGGAATGATTATACCCTTGTCATAAGTGCTTAAGCTTGGGTGCAGAGTAGAAATAGCATTGAAGTAAATGTCATAGTACTTTGCCTTGTATCTTATTCACAAGTACAGGAAAAAAAATAGCACATTTTGAACTTACTCAAGTAAATTAAAAAAAGGGGGCCTTCCAGTGTGCCAATACACTCAAGCAGACACATGCACAAACTGTGTGTTTTGCTTAATACCTCCTGAAGGAGTATGTAAAAGTATGTAAAAAAAGTTCTCCTTCATAGCCAGTGGGCAGAGTCACTACATTGGCATCTAGAGATGCTGACTGAATCACACCATCCACATACTGACAGCAGGTTTAGGAGCTAAGAGCACCACAGACCAGTCACAAGCTGCCCATGGTGGTGCAAGACTTTTCTCCACCTACACTTTAAAAACTTGTAATCACAGTACATCTTCAGTAAAGAACCTTTCCTCATTTTATATTCCCACCCAGACTTGGTTATAATTATAAAGTATTTGTTGCCCAATTATTTATCTTCTCTGCACACAACTTTGTTTTTTAACATCTTTCTAACAATGTAGATTTACAGACTGTAGACGTTATTTTCTAAGTTGAAAACCCAAGTTAAGGTTTAAGAAAATGTTTGTTTTATGAATTATTGTGGACAAGTTTCCAACTATTTTGGAAAAGTAAGCACTGAAAGATTTGATGTTGAATTTTGAACTGCTGAATCACAATGGGACTACACAGCTTTTGCCACAGTTCAAATTAGGCAAATTTGTCAAAAGGACATCTCACAAAACATAAGGTTAAAGCAGTCTTCCCGCTGCCACGGATGGAGGGACCTCCATCAGCTGGGGCTGCTGAGTCGTAATGCAGCTGTTTTGCAAAAATTGTACCCGCCTAAGCACAGCAACAGTAACTAAAGCGCCACAGCAAGAGGAAAATCATCACATGCTGAGAGCTGGAGGTTACTGCCCTGCAAGGTGTGTATATAATGAAACACAGAAAATGTGACTCAGAAATGAATTTTCGGTCCACAAATATGACTTTGACATCACTCTTATTAAAAAATCAGGGGTAAGTCAGTCAAAGGTTGCCAGTGGCCTCACTTTCTAGCTAAATGACTGGAGACGGTTTTGATCACTTGAAGCACTCTTCAGGCATGAGGAAAAGTGTCTGCCTCTGTTTTTTCCACTCAGGAGGGAAGTTTGTTTAAACATTGCAGGTTTTTTGTCATGTGTTGTGCTCAAGTCCACAAAGTTATCATTTCCTTAAACTCTGCATTTGTCTATGGATGTTTAACCTGAATGATGGATTGCCTATGTGTAGGGGAGAGGAGTTTTAACCGAACAATCCCTTGCATGCTCAAAAGTTTAACTTCTTAAAAAGTATTTAAATGGACCAAAGTCTTTAAATCACTACATTTTGAGACGGTAAATAGTCTTTGAATAGGTTAGCATTAAATCAAGATTGTTACAGATTGTTGAAAACACAGATGTGCTCCACTGTAAGTGTGAAAAAATTATGTTAAAGATGAATGCTCAAACTGTGTACACTTAACTGTAAAGACTGCACTCCAAATGAGGGATTATTGGTGATTAAGTTATGTTTTATTGTCACTAGAAAATAAAATAAAAGTGCTGTGTTTATGTTTTCCAGATGCTGCAACAAAAGATGACCAAAGAAGAAATGAGACTTCAACAACACAGAGAAGAAGGCTTTAGAGACTGTAGATTTATTGCTACTTGTGATGTCAATTAAGTGTGTCCTCAGGAGATGAAACACAAGATGAGGTTTTTATGGGTTTATTACCTCATAGTCTTTTTATCTTTTTTTTTTCTTATTTGGAAGGGAAATGTACTACCTACCTGTTTCGGTTCTGCTTAATGCCAAGCTCAGACTTTGATTTTTCGGGTAGCGACATTCTCTGTGTGAGATTAGGCATCCACAGAGCCAGACATCCGTGCTGTGACTTGCCCGACAGGCCTGACGGACTACACCACTGGAACGGACTGCATCTAATAACTTTTAGGACAGCATTGAGAACAGGAGGGGCAACGCCACAGCAGCAGCCAGACAGACTATGTTAAGAGTACAGTACTATTGTTTGCATCTGCAAACGCCATGTTGAATGATATGATAGCTGAAAACTTCAAACAGTCACAACGTGTTGAATCTGCTGTTTCTCTCCAACATCATACTTTATGCAGTTTGGTAGCTACCCCACAACATACAGTATCATAAGGGCAGAAATGCTCAAGCTGAGCTTGACAAGCTTTTCTCTGCCATGTAGTTGTTAGGCATACAAGGCTAGTCTGTTGTTGTCGGTCATTATGACACACCACACAAGACAGGACAGCTTTTCTTTGCCTGTGTTACTTTTGCTGAGTGCTACAAAGTTGTGATAAAAATCAAAAATAAACAATTAAGATAAAAATAGAAAAATAAAAACTGAATAAAATGAAGACTATGGCCTGGACTTACTCTTTTGTAAAGTTTATTGAGATAGCTTTTGGTATGAATTAGGACTATAACTGTTGACTAATTTGAAATTGGACAGTTTAAGTATGTGTACTACTTCTCTAAAGCAAATTTTCAAAGTGTATGATACTTGAAACAGTTGTCCATTGCTTGTACTGAAAGCAATACAATATCCCTAATTTTATGTTATAACTGGAAAGTACCAAAGTCATCAGAGAAGTACATAGTCTTATTCTCACTCCAACTACTAGTAGTAACGGAATGAAAGGCAGCTTCGAGCCCTGTGCTATCAGATAAAGAGAGATGGTGCAGATAAATTGCAAGCAAGTGCTGATATAGAGAGAAAAGATATTAATATGTGATTGTTTCACAGCTGTGAAGCTTTACTAAATTGAATAATACTTTTATACCTGAAGCTTTGAAGTAACTCTCCAGGAGGTCATTTTTTTGTTGCTGTGGGATTTAGATATTGCTTGACGTCTGCTTTATCAAACTTTATTTTACTTGAAGCATTTTTCTTTGATCAAACACATCAGATCTGATAAAAGCCCACAGAGAGAATAAAGAGTCTCTTTATTTTTGTTTCTTTTTTAACATTTTTCATGAGCCCATCCACTATTGATTGTAGCTGTGGCAAGCAGCTGTAAATAATTTTGACTTTAGACTCTGCTGGACACCATGTTATACAAATCACTTGCTTCAAACTACCTCCAGGCTTTCTTTAACTCTTCTGTTATGTTCAAGCCCTCTTAGTTTTCATCATGGGGCCATTATCTGTCAAGTGCTTCCCTTTTCACTCTCATTCAGTTCAATGCATTATTCTTCTTGAAAATTTCTCTTTTCAAGTCCAAATCAGTCTTCCCCTATCTGTGTTTCTATCACATACATCTTTGTCAAGGAGTGAGAGTACAGAGTGTTTAAAAAATAGACAAGCTGTCTGAGGGTGTGCCAGCCAGCAACGGCAGATAAATCTTGTTTCCACAAATGACTGTCAGAAATGTAATGGAATTGGTCCTGTGATCCATTTTCAGCCCTCTGAGAGGCTTTAGCCTTGTGATGGTACAGATAACATCTCACTCAGTCTCCACAGAATACCAATGTCACACTTTCCTTAGTCTCTGACTGCTGCACTTTTACAGATTCATTTGAACCAAACAACTTTTGCTGCTGATGCTTGAGAAAATCGTAGGGCTGGGAAGCAACATTGTACTCGTTTGGAGAGAAGCGGAAGAAGAAAAAATGAGTCTTTCAGGTTTTAGAAAATCCCTAAAGATTTTTCTTAAAAGAAAAAAGTCTTTTTAAGATTTTACTGATCCCTCCTCATGATATAAGAGTTTCGGCATGAATTTACCCCTGGCTCATTTATATTCACATGGACTCTGGGATTAGAGTCTCGCAAGCCTTTTCATCATATTTCCTGTTAGTGTTTGACTCAGGACAGGGTGGTCCTTATCCACTGTGAGGTTGAATCTTCACCTACAGATGGCTGCAATCAACAACTGACTGATCAGTGGGAATCCTGAACCGACGTTGTGATTAGAGGAGACAAAACTGGAGGAAACAATAATTTCCCCTGTTGCTACTCTTCAGTAATCATTTCACGATGCTACACGATGATGCCTGGAGATATCCAAGTGAACTAGACTAAACACTGACATTGTGGGTTGCCCTCCTGGGTCTAGACACCACATCTCGGATTCGGTTGGTGGTCTCTGCACTACCTGCCATTGGTACTGTCACCACCTCTGCAGCAGCAGCTACACCTACCAGTGTCCATTCTCCACCCACCGCTGTCACTTCCACTCCATCCCCTGTCATATCATCGTCATCTGGCGTTCCTGCTGCTGCCAGGTCTACAACCACCGACCATGCTGCTGCTGACTGGGTGGCAGTACGGTCCAGTGAGGGACAGCGAAGCAAACAGCGAGAGAGGCTTCCTCCCATTGCTGCAGGCTGCTATGGGAAGCCGTCAACAGACGCTCTGGTGAACTCTCGTCCCCAGAGTCTCCACAGGAGGGATCTTCCTCCTCACAGATATCACTGTCCCAGACTTCCTCACCTCATTTGGAAAACAGATACAACGTTTAGGATGAACACGAATTTCCACCGCTTCCAGTCGTCCCCGACTTCAACTTGGCCTGTCCAGTACAACGCCATGGGTACCTGTAGAAAAGCCCTTTAGGATCCGTTTAAAACAAACTCCACACCGGGCCCATGGCCACATGCTCACCTCCTCTACCTAAGACGCTTCCACCAACAACCCTTCTCAGGGACTTCATCATAAGGAATGTGCATATGAGAGGGGCAGTCATGATGTTGGTCCCCCTGGTTGTAGTCCGAATCATTTTAGTTCCTCTTTTAACAGTAAATTACATATTACCGAGCTCGAACCCCTGATTTTCAAAATTCATCTTTCTCTGGCAATAGTACCTTCAGAGAACACACCGACAACCACCATCCCTATCCCTCTTTAGGCACAAATCTACATAACTCAATCTGACACACACACCCATCTCATCTCCTCAGACATCACAGACTACACTCAATATGGCACTTTTAAATGTTAAACTTCTTTTTTTTCATTATTTTTGAGAATTACAGTGGATTGACTTGTGAAATGGGGTGAGAGAGCAGGGAAAGACTTTCTGGCCACAGGCTGGCTTCAATCCCGGGCTAGCAGAAGTATGTATATGTATGTATATGAGACGTGCCTTGTCGCTAACCACTCCGCCAAACTTGCACCCCATGTTAGACTTCTTTTAAACAAGACTTTTCTTATCAATGACGTGACCTACAATCCTTATAGAAGCTTCTCTCCCAAATGACAATTTCTTCTTCTTTTAGGCAAGAGAAAAGAGGAGGGGGGCAGCCACAATTCTGCTAACACATCATGGTTTTTTAAGAAATTTTATTTGATAAGTATTCCTCTTTTGAATATCATTCCTTTGTTTTCGCAGTCCCCCCATTCTATGTTTGACCATCTACAGACCACCTAAATGTTGTGGGGGATTGTAATCTACAATTTTTTGACCAATCAGATACATCTACCTCCAAATTTTTAAACCGTTTTAATTGTATGAATGTTATCCAAGATGTGACAAAACCCACCCATAACAGATGTCATGTTTTAGATTTAGTCATTACCTATGGCCTTTCAGCATCCGTGACCTCTATTGTGGATTAAGCTTGCCTGACCATTTCTGTGTGTGTTTTCATATTAAGGATTATAAGCAACAGGAAACTATCAGGAGGCTCTATCTAACTGCTGAAGTGACTGCAGATTTTATTGACAATTTAATTGATACGTCCTAACATGTTTTACCTTCCTCCTCTAATGTTATTGTTGAAAATGTTAGCAGTATACCTATGTCAGCTCTTGACACTATGGCACCAATTAAAATGAAACGTATCATAGCCTCCCTGAAAAAAAAAACAATTTCATCACCAACATGAAGAGAAATTGCAGAAAAGCAAAACAGAGGTGGTGAAAAAATTTAAATTAGCAAGGTAAAACTTTAGAAAATATTGTTTTAAACTAGTAAATGATTTTCTTACTTTTAGAAATATTTACGAAATTTATAAATCTAGTTTTAGGAAAAATCACAGTACAGAGACAGCTCTTGTCAAAAGTGTTAATGATCTCAGGTCCAACATGGATTATAAATTACCTTCTGTTTTAGTTTTATAGGACCTGAGTGCTGTATTTGATATGGTTGACTATAAATTCTTTTAAATAGACTCCGTGATTTCATGGCATCTCTGGCACTGTTTTTAACTGGTTTCAATCTTCTCATAGTGATAGAAAGTTTTATGTAAATCTTGGAGGGGATCCCTAATCAAAATTTAATGGGATGAAGTGTAGTGTTCTCCTTGGTTCAATTTTAGGCCCGACTCTTTTTAGTCTTTATATGCTTCTATTAGGGAATGTCATCTTTATGTCATTGTGTCTCCTGATGACACAGGGCCACTCAGTGACCTTTTTAATAGTTTTTTAGATATTAAATCTTGGCTGACACTGAACTTTTTAAAGCTAAGCCAGGGCGAAACTCAGTTTTTGTCATTGTTTCAGGGTTCAAGAGAGAGAAACTGGTCAGCAAACTCCAAGCGTTATCCTTTAATCCATGTGGACAGACTAAAAATGTAGGGGTTTTATATGATTTCAGATCCTAGTTTTGAGCCACATATCTGGGACATCAGCAAAAAATCTTTTATCATATAATGAACGTTGACCGAGTGCGACGGTTTCTCTCTCAAGCCAATGCAGAGACACTAATTCATGCTTTTACCACCTGTAGAATAGATTATTGTAATGTTCTTCTTTTTGGTCATCCTACAAAGAAAATCTCCCGTCTTCAGATCCTCCAGAACTCGTCTGTAGAGGTGCTGACTAGGACCAGAAAGAGAGCCCATATTTCACACATTTTAAGGTCTCTACATTGGCTATCTGTTGCCTTGAGATTTCACTGGTTTCAAAAGCTCCTAATGGTATTGCACTTTCTTATTTATCTGATTCGCTTTTGCCCTATGAGCCCAGTAAAGCTCTCAAGTCCTCAGGAAGTTCTCTGTTTACAGTCCCCAAAGTTATAACAAAAGCCTTAGGTGAGGCATCTTTTTATTTCTATGTCCCCTGTCTATGGAACAGCCTACCTGAAGACCTGAAGGCTGCACCTAATGTCCATGCCTTTAAAAGCTAACTCAAGACATACCTTTTTGGTCCGGCTTTTACCTGAATTAACTTTTTAGTGTTTTTTTTTAACTTTATTTTTCCATTCAATCAAAACAGTGACAAAAACACAAGATCAACAGTACAAGAGGGACAAACACTACTTTGTTACATAAAAATGCCATTTTGACCATCTTGCAGTATAAAGCTCTGTTTTAATCCGTAAGCTGTAGGTCATTTGTTTCATTGATCGGATTTGTTCTACAATGTCCAGCCAGTGCCTCAGTCCAGGTGGCTCAGAACTCAGCCGAGTTCTTGTAATGGCTTTCTTAGGAGAAGAAGGAAGGTATTTGTCTTCTTTACCTATGACATTGTCTGGTATCAGTCCTAGATATATATACCGGGGATCATTAGGAATATTATAACCAAGAATTTCGCCCATGACTCTCAAAACTCCATCCCAAAATATACGTATTCTGAAACATGACCAAAATACTGTTTATGAAAGTGGTTGGCATACAGTTGCCAACATTGTCTCCAACAGTAACCTTTTAGTGTTTTTTGTTCTCGTGACAGCACCCTTCTTGTATTTTTTTTAACCATTTGAAAAAAAAAAAAAAAAGCGTAAGGCACACTCAAAAGACCACAATTTCCAAATTTAAAATGTGGAGTCATTATGTAACCTTGTAGCCTTGCTAACTTCCACCTGACCTGATCAAAATGTTCAAGCTGAAACTTCATGGTGTCATGCAATCCTACACCCTGAGACTCGGTAAGCAAGGGACATCAGTCCCTTCAGCAGCATTACCTACTGCTGTAACTGGTATAATAAGGAATAATAACCTCCCCCCCCACATATCAGTAATCTGCGCCTCGGTATTAATTACCATGTATCTTCACAAATCTATGTTAACTTAATGCATGTGCGCCTGGTGGGACAAAACCATGATATATTCTGTCATGTGGGAAACACCCTGAACCAAAGACTAGGGCGAACATAAAGAGACATACAATCTTTACTCAAACATGTACACCTTAGGGTAATTTAGAGTCAATAATTAGCTGACAAGCATTATTTTGATCCTCTGGAGAAAACAGAAGTACCTGGAGAAAACCACACATGCACAGGGTTCCTAATCTCATAAAAAGATAAAAGCCTTTTCATAATGTATGTCATTTGTAACAAGGATTTTTATGGTTATATGAAGAAAATAATGCTTCAGTTTTGTTAACTTGGCACTTAGAATTGAGCAGTCATTTATTGTTCATTGTGTGTATGGGTGTCCTAGTCTGCTGTAAAGCAATCAGATGACCTACTCTCAATATGCCAGCCCCACAGGCTCGTTCGCTCTCTGCAACACCCTCTTTTGTGCTCCAGTCTCAAGGCTGTTCATGGCTCTGCGAAGCTGCAGCCTCTCTGTCAGTGCCAGTGTCTTTGTGGCTCTCTACTAATGGTTTCCTTTGAATCATAAATTAGACATGAAAGAAAAGCAAGTGAACACACGATGGAGGACTGAGAGGTTCAGAGAGAGGGAACTTGATAGATTTTTCTATAATTAATACAGATTGTCTTGCTACAGGGCCTCTATCACGTAGGCTAATTATATTGATTTTGTCCATCACTCAAGTATTTCAGCACAGTTTAGCCTGTTAACTCTGGGTGTGTGTATCTGCTGTAAAAAAAAATTAACCAGGTCACATAGGGGCCCGTCAGAGGACTTGGCCTGTAATTAAAGACTGTGTGGCAGCAGCATGTTTCCCATTAGGCCACCACTATCACATCCCCACCATGTGACTCAGCTTTAGCAGTTCAGCACTCTTGCCCTGTTTAATAAAATTCAACAGAAACACTTAGGCTAATTGTCCATGGCACTGTTTGCATTTGCCAGCAGCGATGTCATTCTGACACAGGAACAAAGATCGCCTAAAGAGATTGGATTAAGAGTTAAGGATTGAATCGTCTTTAAACATTTACACATCCTCAAAATATAGCTGTGTGTGTTATGAGCTTAAATAAATTGGAATTCATGTGAAAAATCTTGTTGCAGAGATACAGGATTCAGCTGCGTTATTGATTGCCTTCAGGGAGATTCTCAAGATCTGTCCCCCGGCTAATACATTAATGATGACTAGCCATGAATGTTTACTAAGAAAGCAAGGTTTAATGTTAATTTTACTGTTGACCAGCCTCTGTGACTGATGGCTTGAAAAATCTACTGGCCTCTCATTCTTTAATCTCTGTCAACTCGTTTCATCAAGCAATGCTGTATTGTGATTTATCCATTATGATAAATAGAAAAGGTTACTGTGTTGGGGTGAAGTTGCGACGTCATCCCTATGCAACAAGCCATAAGAGCAGAGATGTTTCCAGGCATTTGGAAACTTTCTTTACAGGCCTGATGTGCATGCAGTGGTCGTTGTGCTCCCATTGGCCAATGTCTCCGATGTGACTGAGCAAATCAAAGGGCGCTGGAAAATCAAACTTGCTAGACTTTCTATTGGGGAGTTGCGACCGGTCTGTTTAGTTTTGTACGGCACATTACATTACATAAAATGGCAATTTTCATGATCCGTGGGCCCCAAAATAGTAAAACTGGCCAGTTGGCTATAATTATGCATAAAGAGTGTAGTCTGATCTTGGCATAAGAAAACATTTTCACTCTTGGCCCGAATTGGAAATTTGCTTAAATGAAATTGCACTCCTGAATGTAAATGTAATGAAAGTTATGGCATTGTGCAGTTATTTCATTTGCCTCTTTTACCCTACTAACCCTGCACCGCCCCTGTTTTTCAACAGCAGGTGATATCAGTCCAACAGTGTTGTGTTACTCTTTCAGTGTGTCTGTGTCAGTGTACATTTTGGTCAATTCATAATTGAACTCACACATTTAAACATGTTATCTGACATGATTTATCAATACATTTCCCAGAAACACAAAATACCATTAAAGGCACATCCTGTTTGTCCTCTTTAATCTGGTTATGTCAATTGACTGAGGGGCGCATCCTCAAAGAGAGAAGCTGGAACCAGAGCACTGACATCCTTCGATCTCTTTCTACACTCAGACACACACATCCACCTAAACATACAGAGAACATGGTATTATATATCACAAGGGCCTGTGCTTAGATGTTATTGATATGTGTAATCATGAAGTGCCCTACTCTAATGGAAGGAGAGTCAATGTCTTTCAGGAAGTCTGGCCTTTTGAAATGTCACAGTCGTTACAGAGGACGATCCTTTAAAAGGGAGGATTTCAGTCCTCCTTCTCCCTCTTGTCGTTGGCTCCCTCTCCCTCTATGTCCTCTCTCCTGGCACTCCAGTTTTCATTGTTCATCCCCTGTTTGAGTCCATCTTGAAACTCTGAAGAATGTCACAATGTGCTTTTTGATTCAGTCGAAGTGAAAGAAAACTGCAGTACTGTTGAAGGATCAGGCGCAGTGATGTACCATGTTTGGTAATGAAGATCTGTGAATGTGTATTAAGATGACTATTAAATACTTTGTAATGAAGGAGAGACAATTACACTTACTTTAATAATAGAACATTTGAGCTTTCTTTCACTGCTGAATTCATAACTGCAGGATCACAGATTGTCCTCCGGGTTGGACTGATGCTGTTTTATCCTGTGGTTGTAGTTGTGGGTTTAGTACTGGTGGTAGAAATGGATTCTCCTTTGCCAAATGTGATGACGTTTTTCAACATTAGTCCTTTCACTTCCCAAAGGACTGAATTAGCTAAAGGCAAAGAGAAAAGAAGATATTTCAGCATTGTAGTTACTCCAGAGAAGGAAAAAAATAGATTTAGGTTATTTAACACTTAAAGCTATGGTCTACGATTTGGAAGCTTTGTACATATTAATAACACCGTTTATAAGGCTGTTATGGTCCTATGGTCCTATCTACACAGTATAAAGACCAAAAAGAACGAAAAAAATCCATTCAGTATATCCGCTGAAAAGCTGCATATTAGCTGACCAATCAAGCCTAAGAACCTGCAACTATTAATTGGTCCGTGAGTTAGTCCATGAGTCCATCCAATCCTCGTCTCCCTCACTACGCAGTACGCAGCATCTTGCCCATGGTCCCGCCTCCTCCCCTCTACCTCCGGTGAGCAGCTAGCAGCGTTAGCTACTGAACTATCATGGAGCCGGAAAAGCCCTAGCGCCGAACCCGGGAATCCGCCTCCCTGTCCTGCGGGCCCAACGGAGCTCTGCCCACGGGTTGAGGCCTGTTAGCGGGCTAACCGCTAACGAATAGCCTCAGCCGGCCGTCAGACCTTCAGCATCGGCCGTTTCGCCCCTGGTTGATCAGGTAATGGCTTTGTTTACTACAGTGGGAGATGTCTGCTGAATAACTCTGGTTAGTTTGTGCCTGTACGGGCTAATAACTTGTAGGGGAGCAGGTTAGCCTGTTAGCTGCTAATCGTTAGCACTGTAAGCTGAGCTGGGGAGGACAGGCTGAGAAAGATTAATCCTCCCCCACACTCGGCTCCGCTCTGGCGGCGCCAGACCCGCATTGCCGCCGGTCCAATTGAAATGGCTACTGCTGTGTGTTACAAGGGGGATGTCTGTCGTGTTTGATACTTTCAGTTGAGCTGAGCTGTTTTTGATTGAGTTTGCTGCTGATATATTGTGCTAGTCGCTCGTAGCTCTGCCGGAGGGGGCTATATGAGGCGACACAAGCTGGGGGCGGGATCTTGGAACACAGAGGGGAGAGGTGAGGGAAGGAGGGGCAGGCTGCGGTTTCAAATCATAGACCACAGCTTTAAAGTTTGGCGGCATGGTTTGGGATGAAGTTGCAGCATTGTTTCATTTTGAGCTTTGTTTGCTTTCACAGTGCTCTTTTTCAGACTGACCAGAGCATGAAATGTTGCACAATAAACCTGCCAGCCTTTAGTAAAGGCTGTACCTGCGGCCTTTGTTCCTGCCATCGGGCCCATTGTTGTGTTGCACATTGTTGTTGTGTAAGCACATTGGAGTTGAAGCAGTTCAGAAGATTTCTGTGCCGTACAAATAATGATAAAGGAATCTAAGCTGTGTTTGGTGGGACTTGTATATTGACTGGAGTAATGTGTAACATAATCCTAATTTTAGAGGTTAACCCGTTGATAGAAGTAGAAGCTGGTGGTGCTATTGATGCTGACAGAGCTGCACTCCTCTTCATATTGTCAGTGATCTCTACATTAGCTTGCTTACTGTTGTTGTAATCGGCCATATTTAAGCCAATTGGTTAGCTGCTTTGTGTGGTTTGGATTGCTTTCACAACAATTGCGAACTGAATTTGTTGAACCAAAACCACCTCTCTTCAGGCAGACCTGATTTTGGTTCTTGGGTCTGAGTTGGTGTGAACTTTCACACCGCCCCAAAACAACCAGAGCTTGTTTGGCCTGGACCAAGTTTGTTGCGCATGAAAGCACCTTACTTTTCTCCGTATGAATCACTGAGTTGTTTTTGTTTTTACTGGTTGTTTCATCATCTTTTCTGAAAATGTTGACAAATCCTTATCAATAGTAAAATATTTAACCTTGTTTTCATTAAAAATGCATAAAATTGTTTGTAACTTCAAAGTCGCATCTTGAATAACTTGTTAAAAAAACACTTGCCATGTGGTTGCCTACCTGTATCAAACATTTATATTCTTCATATTTAATGAAAAATCAATAGTGCTCTGGGGGATCTGAGGGTTTTCATAGAGCCTCTGTCCTCCAGACCATTATTTCTAAGAGTGTTCAATACAAAGTTCTCTGATCCATTGGGACCCAGCAGATATGAGTCTCATACTCTTGACCTTAACATAAAACCTTTAAACACTCAGACGGGGAGTGAAGTGCTTTGCTTTCACCAAAGGTCACTCCCACAGATTTTCTCCCACTTGGGTGCAGTGCTTGGCAGCAAGAAGGCAAAGGGTGAACGCAGCAGGCTGCTGTTTTATGACTTGAGGCAAAAAACATCCCTGAAAAAATATAGCCTTCATCTGTCCTTATACTATGGTTTAAAGCTTGTGAGGGGGTTTCACCGGAAATGAGATTGATATTAAAACATTTATGTGGATGGATGTCCATTTGCAGGTCATTACCTCTGACCTGCTGTGGAAATAGCTCATCTATGAAGCAAAGGAAAGCAGCTTTCTACTGGGCAGGCCTGACTTTTGAGCAGAACAAAATGTTTTAGAGACAAAGAAAATACCAAGCATGTCCATATGCATAAAGGTCAGTTTACTCAGAGTCTGACATTTCTTTTGATCTGTGGGAAACCCTCGCTTTGTATAGATATTGACGAACCTCTATGGACAAACTGATTTGTCTCTGGGCTTTTGGTAATGAAAATTTTTTATTTTTTATTTTTCAAACTGTCAATCACATCCCTGTTTTTGAATTATTCTGTATAAATTGTGAATAAAGGCACTGGCTTAATGTTTATGATCACCTAGTTAGACCTGATGATTCAGTAACAATAACTGTATTGAAATTGTTAATCCTCTTTGGATCTTATCATTTCATGTTTAAGGATCATACATTGCACAGCCTGGAAGGTTTTTTTTCAGTGACCTCATGAAGTAAGGATATGTGTTTGTACATATATATATAAATTAAGCCATGAAAAAAACTAAGAAGTTTTCATTGCTGAATGGGCTCAAAACATCAAACTGCAGTTGTTCTCTTCCTGTTTGCTTTGACTGTGTTACACAGTGCAGATTAGAGGGGCAAACATGCTGGCTCTGTGTAGTGAGTCTAGTTGTTGTTGCTACTTGCTTGCAGAAAATTCTGAATGATTCAGGAGAGATGAGGGATGGCACTGTACAGTGTACTCTGTAATTATTTTCCTTTAATAGTTTAATCCAGCAGTTTGATGATCATTTGTGCTGATATGTCTTCATAAATGGAGCAATGTTTATTGGTATATATATTAAGGGGAAATTTAAAACTTCTTTAACTGTTGTCCATTGTGGAAATCTTAACTAGTCCTACAATTATGGCAGGCAGATGTTTTACAATTCATATTCAGAAGTGTGAAGAACTGGAATTGATTAAGCAGAAGTGGAATCAGAGCCAGAATTGATAAAATCTGTCTGTTACCCAACCTTAGATGTACTTGTTTTTCAGATCTTTGGGCCCAGACTTTTTATTTAAATATACTTTATTTCTTACTTTGGGCCTCGGGAGTAAAGTGTTAACATTAGGAGCTGGATGTTGACGCTGTGCTTCTCCTTTTGTCACAGGTTATTTTATCCCTGGTCTGTTGCCTGTGAGACTGTTTGTGTAAACTGTGTGACCTCAGATGTGACTGTCTCTGTTAGCAAGTCTCTGATTCAGTTAGGGACACACCATATGCTCCTCTTTCATCTCATTTTCTATCTGTGCCTTGTTTTGTCTCTCAGCTGAGGCAGTATGATGAGATAACAACCTCCAGTATCAGTGTTTACCAAAATGACAGTCAACTGTCCATCAGCTGCCTTCGTGAATTCTTCTTGCCCCTCTATCTGTCATTTTTTCACCATCTTAAACTCAGCATGCTTGTCATCCTCTGATGCTTCACTCCTCCTCTTCCTCCTTATTTTCCCTCCTTTTATCCTTCCTCAAAATCACTCCATCTCAATCTCACACACCTATCACAGATGTCAGCTTTAACTCTGCTTCCTTCTCTGCCCATTTCACTCTTACTTACCTCCTTTCCTCCTACGTTCCTCACAACCTTCATCCCAGCTTCCTGTTTGGGGTAAATGTCGGGTAAGTCTCAGATCTTTTTTATGCATCCGTTTGTTTGAACTGGAATCTACTCTTTTTTCCCTTGCCCATGTTTCCTCCCACCACACCATCACATCTATCTTCATCCTCTGCTCATCCCATCCTCCCTGTGTGCTTTTCTGTCTCCTTCTCTGTGTTTAATGTTGTCCCATCTCTTTTGGCTCTACATCATTTATCTTCCTCCTTTTTTTTAAAATCTGAGCAAAAAACATCTTTTTTCTTACTTGAGATAAATGTCACAGTTTGTCTATCAGGATTTGTCAATAGACCAAATCGGATGCCTTTTCACAGCAATTAAAACATGATCTGGATCAGATTTTATCCATAATCATACACCATTGTGGCGTTTTAAAGCAATTACACATAGATGTTTGTTTTTAGCAATCAATATTGCAGGGTGCAGCCAATGGTGGAAGTCAATAGCATTTGATATTTGTTGTCTGTGACTTCATTGTTTGAATCTGTGTGTTTGTTTACTCTTCCCTCTCTTCCCCCACTGCGTAGATTAATGCCTCCGTCACACTCTTCATCTCAGTGTGACGCAGCAGGAGTCTGTGTTTTCCTGTTTTGGCTCTTTATCCCCCTCACTCTTATTTTTCTCTTGTCTTTTATGGCCTTTATCCTGTACTCATTTTTTTCCCTGTGGCGAAAAAAAATCAAAATGTCACTTCATTGACACATCTTGAGCTTACCCACCCACACAATCTTTGCACTGTAACACCCCATGTTTAAAACATGGAGGCCGGATCACATGAAATGTTTTGATCCACACAAAACGCCCTCTGCGAAAGAGGCAATTTGATGTTTGCAATTGCTGCCTGTGATGCTTCCGCTGCTTGCTCATGCTGAACCGGGTCAACACAGACTGAGTTTTAATTTCCCTGATCCTTCATCATTCAGCTCCTCTCTGCTTGTCTCAGTCTTGTACCAGAGCATGGTTTACATGAAATGTAGGGCTGCCTGCAATTCATGATTTAGAGATTCAAGTGTTTGTCAGAATATACCGTTCATGATTTAGTATTGTAAGTTGATACTTCCAAAAAAAACTAGATAAGCCTTTTTTCAGTTATCTGAGATGTAAAACTTGTGTTCTGAATTTTAATCCAGATTTCATTATGTGCACAGAACATCATTTCCTGCCACAGACTGTTTTAGAGCAGTTATGATTAAAAATGAATTGTCCTTCACTTCCATTCTTTGGAACGGTGGCTCCATTTCAGAAGGAAGCTGCACAACACAGGTCTGTGCAGTTAATGAAACCTGATTGGTTTGTTCTACCAGGACACAGGATCTGTTCTGCATTTTATTTCCCTGAAAGGTAGGGGCTGATTTTTTGTCTTCGACACAAACTATCACTTATGGTTAAGCTTACTTCAAAGAGGCAGTATAGATTTCATTAGATGCTGAATAAGAGAAGAAAACTTCACCCCAGACACAAATTGTCTGTCTTTTACTGGCCATAGAAGAAACTATGCAGTCTTTTGACTTTGGGTGTTACAAGACGCTGGACAGGAAGGTTTTGTCTCATTTGTAAAGTTGCCTTTCACCATTCAGCAAACAAGCAGTGAGCACGTCATGACGTCAGCGTAACATGCCTGCAGAATAACGTCGCACTTGTTCCCTTCGTCTGTACCTTGCGTGAGTCTTTGCCTTGTCAGCACCAAACCATTCGCCTTTGTATCATCTGCGCTCGAATTTCGTTTGGTCAGCGCTGAGAGTGTACATTTTTAAAGAGGGACAAAAGTACAAAGTACAGAAAACAGCTGACCAAGTGTCCACGGCTTCCATGCTTCTTTCTGTTGTGTACACAGATGTGTTTCAACATGCGGATGATGTCATCAGCGTGATGACGTCAGCTTGACGCACCAGAGGAAAAAAAACAGCCACACAGCTCGACTGCTGCTAATTAGACCTGGGTCAGCTGGCAGTGGGAAAGGAGTCACTTACCGATTGTTAGCGGGTTAACCCGCGTTGAAACATCCTACCTTGACCTGCTAATTTTAGTGTGAAAGTCGTATAACAGTGATGTGATGACTTCCCTCATCCATAGGGATGGGAATTGATAAGATTTTATCAATACCAATGCTGTTAACGATCCTGCTAATCGATCCAATTCTTTAACGATTCCATTATCGATCCCAGCAAATTTTTTCATGTGGGCAAATGGTCTCATTTTCAGTGTCAACAGTGCCAAACATACATCACAGTATAGATAACTGCTTCTGCAAGTTGCTGGTGTTTCCACTCACTTAAGGTTGTGCAGTAGGTGTAATTAAATTAAGCCACAATTCTGACGCTTCTGAACCCTGTCAATTGAATGGAATTGATAAGGGAATTGATAAGCAAAGAGATTAATGATATCGATTCTTTGATGGAGCTGTTAACGATTCTCCACTGGAATTGGTTTTCGATTCCCATCCCTACTCATCCATTTTATGTTTGGCTCAAATTTTGCTCCAAGCTGCTTTCAAGTCAACTAGTAAGTTCAGAGCTGTAGTGGACAGGGATTTAAAGAGTACATTAATGTTTTACTCAGTAAAAGTACACTTACTCTGATGGAATGACATAGTTAATATTGTAAGTTCAAAACTTAAAAAAACAAAATAAATAACTTACAACTATTAATTTTTGAAAAAAGTGTGTGTAGGTGTGGGTAGGAGGGGATGCATAACTCCTCTGGTCAGTGGCATGAGCCATATTAATTAGCCAACCAATGAACAAGTCCAAAATTCTGCACTGGGGTTTGCTGCTTGTCATGTCAGAGGGGAAAGAAGAAAACATAAATCAATGGGGGCTGGTTTCTGTCTACTTTTTTCATTTTTCACTTTGGGGAAATTCATTATTGATGTGAAAAATTTTATCTGTTAAAACTTAAACTGGACTCAAATCTTTTATTTGAGTTTTATTTTTTTATTTGAGCTGCCACTTGGTTGTTTTTTAAAATCTTTTTAAGATAGAATGAGGGTTGGAATGTTAATCAGACTTCATAAATGGATATAACAAGGGCAAATTAGTATTATTCATTTCTGCTTGAAGAATAACACTCAATGAAATATCAAAACCCACATGCTTAAGTGTATTTTAAACTTTTCTTTGCTCCTAAGGAAACATTATGTGTGTTGATGTTTAAGAGGGGAGGGAAAAACAATCTTAAAGGAGGGGACACAACAGGAAACTAGAAAAGCACTCGGAGAGCGCAGACCTCCGCCAGCGCCACAGTCCTCTCCCATATTGGGATTTTTAGCATAAATATTAGTCCTACCTTTATTTCAACGAAATTTTCAGATTCTTTGACCATGAAAACATACTATTAGCAATTGGTTTCATAATGTTATTTATTTTAGTTCAGTAGTTATTCACGAAAATCGCATTTTTCGTCATGGCGGATCCAGATGGTGATCCGGCTCAACACCAAAATTGAATCAGTTCTTCCTTTTCCCATGCTGAACATTTCCTGAAAATTTCATCAAATTCCATCCATTACTTTTTGAGTTATTTTGTTCACAGACAGACAGACAAACAAACTCTCCCGAAAACATAACCTCCTTGGCGGAGGTAATTGAGAACCAACTGTATTAATCCATTGATCAGACCTTGAAGAAGATGAAGAATCATTTACTGTATATAGCCCAGATCACCATCTTGAGCTAAATGAATAACACTCCACTAGACAGTCTTTTAGTGGCATTAATGGCATAGATGTCACACAATAAACACATGTCACAACAAATAAATAACCAAACAACTAAATAACTTTTCAATACAGATATTAACTAGAAAAGCACTCTGAGAGTTCAGACCTCCGCCAGCGCCAGAGTCCGCCAGTTAAAATTTTGGTTCAAGTATGACAAATAAAACTAAGTACAAGATATCACAAATCATACTCAAGAACAAGTAGAAGCACTATTTGAAAAACAATTTAAAAAGCTGTACAGACAAAAAAAAAAAGACTCAGTTACAATAACATGGGAAAGTAATTAGTTCCTGGATACTTGACCCCTTATCGCTGTAACTACATGCAGTGTTTAAATCTTTAGTACATTCTCTTACAAAGACACAAAGTACTCCCTTTAATTATCAGTCTGAAGACTATGGCCAGCTCTCTTATGGTGGAAAAAAATGCTGATTTAAATGTTTTTATATCAAAGGCTCAGCAGATAAAGGACCTCTGAGGATGAGGGCATTAGCAAGAGAGACTTTGAGGGAGATTTTCTTATCACAGTTAGCATAAGCATGCTGATGGGTCACAAAATTTCATAAAGTCATCAAGCTGATGATGAGAACGACTATGAAAGAACAGGCATCACAGTGCAAGCGTCATTATCACATTACCCCGAAATACTTAGCCCTGGACTATTTACTCTGACTCATGCTTCTTAGCTCATTTTTCTCATCTTCCCCTCCCCTCCCGTCCCTTGCCAAGTTTTTGAGCCCTGCCTTGTTACACGTCGAGTAAAATCCCTATTTAGCCTCACCCTGCCGCACTTTACGGTGGCAAAAGCAGTATTTTTACCGAAATGAGGAGTGAATAAGCAGTGGGGGCATAAGCAGGTTCTATATAGTTTTCTCTAGACAAAGTTGTTCAGTAATGGGGGAGTGAGTCAGTGTGATAAAAGCTTGAGCAGTGGGCTGCCGTATTGTGTGCAAGAGTCGAGGTCGTGAAGTTCCATTTTGTTCATTTATTGTCAGAAATACGTCGATTCTTTTTATCATTTGTAGCTTTTGTTGTGATCCATTTTCTTCCTCCTCTTCTCTTTTCAAAGCTGAAAGGCACTGTTGCTAACTTCTGCTTTCACAACAATTGCATAACTTCCCTGTCTAAGAATTGATAATGAAGCAAATCACTTGTCTAATTAAGTTAATTAAAATGGGCTGTATTGTTGCTGTCTCCCAGATGAATCCAAAAAGGTCTTTCAATTAAGAAGCGTGGGCGTCTGTCATAAAATAAACGCCTCTACTGCATCAGCCTTAATAAAGAAGATTGAATTTTTCTGTATGAGGGACAGTGCAATATAGAAATATCACCTTTGTGAGCCGATGAATGGTCCATTTGTGGGGAGAGTTGTGCAGTTATATCTTTACAAATGTTTGAAACTGAAGTGTAAATTGAGTGCTTGTCTAAGGATTTTTTAGACATAGAACAACAAACTGGTTGAGTTAAAAAAAAACCTTATATTTTACTATGAGTCAGGTTCATATCATTTTATCACACAGTGGAGACTTGTTTCACATGTTTTTGAATTTAAAAAAACATAATATGGGCTTTTTAATGGAGACAGTAGACTTTATCACAAAGGTGACTAAAGCACCAAATTGAAAAATTATGCTTCACCATACTAACTGATATAAATGCACTAAAACCTAAAGTGGCCCGATGAAGCTCATAGACAAATCCTTGATAACAGAGGGTACTCATGGCCAACTTATAGCTTTTACAAAATGTCACACACTAATGGAACTAACCCCTGATGGCCAAGGAACACCACCTCTTTCTGTTAGCTATGAAGAAGTTTACAGATTCAGTTGCTATGGCTAACTGTATTTTAACCTGTTTATTTTCTTTTTTCTTGAAGAGGAGAAACTCCTTTATTCTTTTCAAATGAAGAAAACCAAAAATAAAGCAAATAGTGGATTCATGCAGCTAATCAGTCTGTCGTGACTCCAAACCAATCACGAAGACATTGAGAGGCTAAGTAAGGGAGCATTGCAGTGCTGATGCGCTGCACAGACAAGGAAGCCATTTCCGGTTTCGAATCGCATTTGCATTTATTCTTGAACAGCAAACAAACATTTAAAGCAAGGCAGGGCACGACAGGATGTTAAGGCACTTTGTTTTTTCATTTGCTCTGAGCGGTCAACAAAAATACATTCTCCCTACTAGGGATGTAACAATATGAAAATTTTGTATCACGGTTATTGTGACCAACATTATCACGGTTATCATTATTATCACGATATTGTTGCAGTGTGCTCAAAATGTTCAAAAAGTACTTTTACACACAATTTAATCACTTAATCCCTTCAATATTATAATCATAATGGTTCTTTTTTGTCTTTTTTTTTAATATGTCAAGAAATGGCCTTTGAGTACATTTTTATCCTATTTTCATGAGAAATAAAAATGAACAATCTTGGAAAGTATTTGTCATTATTATGTTATAAAAGGTGTGATTACAAAAAAAGAAAACAACTGATCTGAACTTCAAACAGGATTCTCTTTATAAACAGCTGTAAATGAACATGTTCAAAGTTTTGAGACGACAAAAAATGACCTTAAACTATTTTATATACACTCACACATTTTAGTTTGCCTACAGCATTTGTGTCCATGATACAGCTCATTATATTAGACCATGTCCAGGACTTTCTTTTAATGATGATAGTCCCTGAAGCAGTTAACCCCCTTCATGATTCCCCTCTGGTCTCCCCTCTCCCTGGCAGATCACCTCGTTATTTTCTCCTCTAAATATTTCCAAATAACGATCGATAAAATCCATAAAACACGAACTTTGACGAAAAAAGACGATCTATGTCAAAATACGGCGAATACACGACAAAACAAAGGCAGGAACACACTCCAGAATGATACTAATTCTGTTATTCATAAGATTTCTACATTTTTGGATAGAATTACTGACAAGTTACCTGTTATTCTGTCAGGTATGGCTCACTGAATCCTCCCTCTCTCCCTCCCTACGGATCCGTCAGTTCATTTACTCGAAGACTTCCTGCCGTTGAAATGGCGCACGTCTTTTTCTTTCGCTGCAGCTTCGTGTTTATGCATGGAGACTGTCTTCTATCAGTTTCCCCTCAGCATCCTTGTAGTATCCAAAATTCAACCAGACTCCAGAGTCCGTTTCGACAAAACTCCGCTGTGGCTCAAACTTCGCTCTCAGACTGAGGCCAAACAATGCAAACCGCGCATGCACGCAGCCGCAAATTGCGCATGCTCACACCGGTTTAGGCTGCTTAATCGAGGACAGAGACATAGGTCCGGCTTTTCCAGGCAAACAGCAGCATCACCGTGAGTTATTGACACTGTGGTGATCAAACACGGTAAAACGGTCATTTTAGAAAGACACTGTAATGATTACCGTGGGAAATTTTACCGCGGTTTACCGTTTTACCGGTAACCGTTACATCCCTACTCCCTACTCACCCCCTCTCCATGTTGCCGCCACCGTGAACAGGTGATTAAGTAGCCATTCATTCACCCGCTAACCACTACTCCCCGCCCACACCCATGTGACATGCCCAAACGTTCTTAAACCAACAGCTGATGCCAACATAAATGTAAATAACACTGTGGTAGCATACAGCCCTTACACAGTCCATGGCCACTGTATTTTACTGTCCATATGCAGCATAGCTGCACATGCCTCTCATAATCCTGCCTTCAAATGTTTTCCTCCAACTATTTCTTTTCTTCACTATAATCAAACCTTGGCTGCCTTTAAGGTAATTTTGGCCCTTAAGTTCTATATGCCTTTTGGTGTGGTTTACTATTTCATCAGGAGTTCAAGTCATTTGGTGTTGTGCGGCAAGCCCGGTGTAGAATATGGCATTGGAGACATCGTGCTAGATCATAGGGATGCCTCGATCAGGCTTTTCTTGGTCAATACTGATCACTGATTACCTGTTTGTCAGATAAGCAAATACGACAGTGTTTCATGTTTTTCTTTTGTCGAGCAAATCAAAACAACAAGATCTAAATGTGCAATAAAACAAGTATTTGTGGTAATGATATCTGAATTTAATAAAAAGACTCATTTATCACTTGTTTTGTTGTGTAACTACCTATAAACAAAATTATTGACAGATCCAAACTATTAATTCAATCTAACAGTCAGAACAGTACAAATAGTTTAATAAAAGGCAGAACACTTACAGTTTAATTCACATAATGTAACTGATACAATTGTTTTTTTATGCCAAGTAAACAATTTCACCCCCACTCAGCCTTATTTTTTCAAGGTTCAACAAAAATCTAGTTCTCCAACTGTGTAAAATACATTTAAGCACATCATATCCTTGGCTTTGACAAATATCTTTCTAAGATTGAAGATACAGGGGCTCTAGGCTGGAGTGTAACCCCGACTGCGGGCAAAGTGGACAATATCCTCTCTACATTGGGTGTGGAGTTTATGACTTTTATTCTAGTAGTGGTGTAAGAAAAAGGACTCCCATGTGAACATCACTGAAATTCTGGTAATGGCTTTACTGTTTTAAGAAATTCAGTTAGTATGCAAGGTGCTGCATAAGGTTCCAAAGTGATTTACTGTTAATAGTAAAACGTGTTATTTCTGCAGTTGTCAACAAATGTGAACATGAGAAGAGAACTAAAGACATCTGTGCCTCAGCTCCACTGCACAGCTTTGGTCCTACGCTTTGCCCCCAATCCACTGCATTGAGAACAAAGTAAAATCTGTAAAATCAATTTTCTGGACATTTTATCTTTACATTTGTCTACTCATCATCTGTATGCATCAGGATATGATCCAACTTTAGCTAAAATGTCTGTTCCTCTTCATAGCATGATTTCAGCTCAGCTAACTATGGACTGCCAAAGTGAATAAATGTCACCTACCTCACACACACCTGTGAAAAGCAGCTATGCCATTTTACAAACAGTGAAAATATATTTTTGATATTCACACAGGTAAAGTGTAAAAGTTCATTTGGATTTGTCAGGAAGTTTTCAACCAGTGTTGGGTTTGATTCGAATTGGTCTGTGATGCAGTTATATAACACATGAATGTTGTTAACTTTACAGTTACAGATTAATATTTAATCACTTTACAGTTACTTATCAAACAACTGCCTCATTATTTAGGTTACTTAAGAATCCTTTAACCATTATTAGGAGACAAACAGATCCTTGGTCACTTGATGTTGAAATCCACAGAGAAAAAATGAAAACATCATTTGAATCTGGGAGATATGCACCTCCTGATTTGTGCAAAGGACAACGGTGTGACAGTTAAGTGTAAGCTTTGCACAAGCCAGACATAACTCCCTACTGCTGTAAACTCATCGAAGCTTTTCAAACATCTGCAATGGCAACATGTCAACAACAGTCGCAGCAAGAGCCCTCTCATCCAAGCGTGATGCCATCACTAACTTGGCAGCTGAGGCCTGATTTTTAACAAGAGGTATCCACAAAGGAAAATAAGGCAAAACATCAGCTTTTTTTTGCATGTAATGCATTTATATGGGGGTGTTGGTGGTGCTGTTGGACAGTGTGCTTGGTCAGTGGTTGAGAGGTTGCAGGTTCAAGCCCAGCTCCGGGTGAGGAAGACACTCAAACGCAAGGTGCTGCGTGCGTCAGTGGTGTGTAAATGGGCAGGAAAGGGCGTGAATGTGTTAGAGATCCTGGTGGATAACTAACATAGAAACTCAGAACCATCAGTGTGTGAATGTGAGAGCGAATGGGTAAGTGTAAAGCAGCTTTGAGTAGTCAGAAGACTAGAAAGGCGCTATATAAGCTCAAGTCCATTTACTATTTACCATTTAAAGAAAGATCATCTTGGTTAGAGAGTCGAGCCTTGTGCAGAAGCTGGACCTGTATTTTCACACTACTTCTAACACGTACATTTGTTTTCTCATGTGGTTCACCTTCTTTGACCCCTGCCTACCACATTTGGACCATAATGGATGTGATTGATGGAATGATCATCCAATCATCTGCTGGATATGCTTCTAAACAGTTCTGCCCTCCCCAAACACTTTCCATGGGCTGTTTCCCAGATGGATTCATACAATTGAACAGTCAGTCTGTTACAGAGGGTCTGCTGCTACCTTTTCAATCAAAGCCTGTTTTGCCCAGTTCTTTCTACAAAGTGGCCATGTAAGAGACTGTGTTTGTGTCTCAGTTGACTGTGTGGCCATTGGGTGAATTAACAGGTTGCAGGTTGGATCATGGGTCAGATACATGCTGGCCTGGGCAGGTGCAGATTTGATGTTTGGAAAGCTACGGTTAGTTGTCCGGTTTCGCTTCTAGACTTGGGGATGCAGGTTGGAAATATTGGACCAATACTGGATTCTGATGTACCTTACAGCATTTATGGTGTCTTCACAGATTTGCAAGTTACCCATGCCATGGGCACTAACACACCCCTGTACAGGTACAGATGCTGGCTTTGAACTTTGTGCTGATAACCATCAGCGCAGTCCTTTTCCTGTTTAGCCAAAAGGACACAATGTGGACTTGTCAGACCACAGCGCACTTTTCCACTTTGCATAGGTTCAACTCAGATGAGTTCAGACCTTGAGGTTTCTGGGTCTGTTGACATCAGAGGTGTATTGCAATTGTCCCTATCACCCATAATGCTGTCTGGCAGCAGTATGGGCAAAAGGGACTGATCTTGCTTCAAACACCAAGTAATACATACAGTTGCAAAAGATATTAAAATACTGGGCAAAATGCAAATTTATACCTTCATAAACACACACTCACACACATAAATTAAGGCTGTCACTTTCCCTAAAAATCAAACTCGAACGGTTTTTCGAACATGCACCCAAATAATTGAAGATATTTGATTATTCTACCCCCCCCCCACCATAAGGGACAGAGACTTTATTGTCCGCCCCTTCGGTAAAGACCCTGCTGAAAAAAACACAGTCTCACAGGGCTGAACTCTTGACCAAGTGCAGCTGCACTCGGTTGTATAACGTGGATGAAAAGCATACAGCTGAGGACGAGTGAGGACTAAAATGCTTTTCATATAACACACAGCCTGGTCTTTGATTTTAAGTTTGCCATCAAAGGTGAAGAACCAAAAATACTTCCACACAGCTCTCCTCAGATGATTCGGTGCTGTTTATGTCCGCTCGGAGTTGAAAGTCTTTGTTTACGGAGGTCAAGAGAGCAGAGGATGGGACTGACGGTCAAGCTGCACTCAGAGCATATTCGGTTACGGATATTTATCCCCATATTCAAACGGTATTCGAATATTGCATATAAAGTGACAGCCCTAACATAAATAAATATTGTATATTTATGTATGTATGTATATCTATATATGTATGAATGGATGTATAGACGTATATATGTATATATATTTATGTAGGATCAAAAACACATTTTTTAGGTAAAAGTTTAAAAAATTACTCTTATACAAATGCAGAAGATGACCCAATGAAACAATGCACTGTGTTAAGTGTAATATGTGCACTCCCTTTGTGTGATTGAGTTCTGTCAAACTGGTGCTTATACCAATAAAAAAGCTCATATAAAGGTACAAAATAATATTGTATTGTTTAAATGGCAGTTAATTGGGTAAACAGCACTAATGACTTGATCTGTCTTGAAATTAAACTGTGGACTTGACTCAACTTGCCTGCTTTCACCTGAAGACTTTACTTTTCTGTCTCCAGACACAGGACTTGAGACCAAAGACTTGTGACTTACTTGAGACTTGCAAAATAACGACTGAGTCCTACTTCTGGTTTGGGCTTGAGCTTTGCATCGTAGAGTTTTAACTTGCATTTGTAGATGTAGTGTACTAACAAAGGTTTTCTGATGTGTTCCTGAGCCCAGGTGCATATACATCTTGTTACATAATGATGAGTATGCAGTGATGGAAATTGAAAACCTTTTTGTTCAGACCGTTTCTTACCATCAGATGTTCAAATCTATGACATCTCATGCTCCAGTAGAACAGTCAGTAAGGAAGATAACAAAGGAGTCAAGGATGTCGCCCTGCAGGCAAGAGACGGAAGGGATCTAAAATATATCTTAGCTTTACTCAAAATGATGCCACTAACCCAGCAAGCGGTGTTTACTGCCTTCTTTTGTTCAGGCACATTTTAAGGCTTGTGTCTATTTTTTACAGACAAGATACTGCTAACAGATTTCCAAGTTAAGATTTTGTAAAAGTAGTCCTGCTTCCAGTGTCAATGTAGACATGCCTACCTACTTCCAAACTACATAGTGTACCTTTGATCACAAAATTGAAACAGTCATGTTAACTCCAAGTGGGAAATTCAGTTTAATTTTGGGACATGTTTTGACAGAAAGTAAAGTAAAACTTGTCTGATATACTTTCTCTGTCAGTCAATTATGAGAGGAAAACAATTCAGTAAAACAAAATTGATTTTTTTTAAAAATCTGGCATGTTTCTAGGTTATATCACCCAGCTCTAGCTTTATTTTATTACTCCTGCTGGGTGCTCAGTAATTTCCTCTCAAAATCCAGGAGAAAGGATTTCAGTAAACCCCATGCCAAGTAGATGTACAAAAAGTAACGCCATGTTTATTAAGAGCCTTGTATTGCACAAGATTTTACAAGAAGATGCAATACTGTGCAACACCTGCATCATCTTTGTATCAGAGTTGTATCAAAACCTTATATGCTTGTTGAGAGGAAAAAATACTGAAATATGATGTTTACGATGGTGCTGTTGTAGAGGCTCATTGTCATTCGTAGCTGTTCCTGTTAATGTCTCCTCTTCCTTCATTTGTTTTGATTACATCAGTTTTGTTGGCTTTATGTGCTGCAAGCCGATGCCATGAAGACTTTCTAATGCAGCGATTCATAGAGAACATTTCGTACCAGCTTACTTTTATCACGTTTATTAACTCAACCACCTAACTTGACACAATACTGATGGATTTGAATAAAAGCACTGGGCTATAACCATTCCTCCTCTGTCCTAATTAATAGTCAGGTTAGATCCTCCCCTCTGACTCTTGAGGATAGCCTGTCAGTTAGTTTGATTTGTGTGACTTTCCCTTGTTCTCTGCTGCAGAATCCCATCCGTTCCTGTGCTCTGTGACGCTCGGGTGAGGAGGAATCACACACAACCATAGACACACTCACACATAGACGCACACAAAATAGAGAGACCTTCTGTATAAACTGGAAAGTTGCGCCCGGCCTCCCCACTGCTGCTAATTGCCTTGTTTCCCATCTGGACTATCTGGCAGTATTAACGCTGTTTCTGTGTTTTACCCTGTTTTCATATAATCTGCTCTGTCCTCTGATAGCACAGTGTCTGTTTAGTGTCTAAAGTAAACTTTCAGTTTAGTATCAGTAGTGTATCTGTAAATAACATACTCCTCTTTTCTCTTGACTCTACTCTTCTGAAAGTTATTTTACATCCAGACATAGACACAGAGTACATATGCAATAACCCAAATTAAATCCAGCTTATGCAACAAAACCCTACCTATTAGTATGTTTTATGGCATTCTTCACAGAGAGCTGCTAATGTTTGCTTATGGAAACATTTGAATCAGTTAGCTTTGTCTTTTTAGCTGAAGCTGCTGCTCTGAAACTCATCTTCAAGTCAGCTGAGCTCTACCCTAAAGGGGAACCACTTAAAATGAATCCCCTTAGATTTAGACAAAACATGTTTTTTAACATTCAGATAAATGAACTTTGAAGAAGAAAGTGTCTAACTGAAATATGCCAGCTTTACCCATTAGCTTTAAAGAGATCCAATCTCAGCACCATTGGACTATTGATGGTTAGTAAGTCCAGGAAAGAGTTTGCAAAAGTACGTAGTTGTTTTGCTCAAGTTGAATTGCCTACAGCTCCTAGATCATGGTCATACACAACATGGAATTTCAGTTTCTTAAAATGTTGCTGACTTGCTTAAGCTGATGCTGGTGCAGATGGTATCAGCAACTGCCCCCAGGACTTGGTCATGGCCTCAAGGGTACTGCCCCTCTCCCAAGGCCTTTGAACAGCAGCTAAAGAAGTACTCCATAGATCCCCTCTTCTGGCAGAGTTGATAGGCAGGTGAGTTCGCCTGGCCCCAGACAAACAGACTGGAATTACTTTGGAGGACCTCATATACTGACTGAACCAAAAACTTAAATCGAAGATGCTCCGATTTCCACATTGCCATCACGATTGCCCATGTGATTTTCTAGCCAGCCGTATGTTCCCACCTGGTCCAGGCCCCCTGCTGGCCAATGCCTACCATCCTACTGAGGTGATTTTTTCCTCTTCTGCCTACCTCAGCCTGAATTAGCTGCTGTAGTAAGGTGTAGGGGTGCTCTCAAGCCCTGCTCGCCTGGTTGCTACTGTTCTCAACAGCATGTTATGCTGCACCCTTGCCTTAGCTCGGTTGACTGCTTCCTGGGCACCCCATTTCCTTCCTGTTCTGACCTCTACCCCTGTCGTTGAGACCTTGGTGTTAATTGTATCTCTGTAGACCAGGACTTGTCTGGCTCTCATCACTTTAAACTCCTCCACTAGACTGCTAAATGGAAGCTGCAGCTTGGTGTCGCACCCATAAAGGGCAATGCTGCTGAGACTCCTTGTCAGGCCCAGCCACGTACACAGCAAGTGATTTCTCATCTGTTCAAAGCTCTCAGCAGTGGAAATTGGAACTTCATATACCAGAAGAGGCCAGAAGAGTCTCGGCAGGATTCCGTGTTCGTAAATCCAGACTTGGTCACAGCAGAGAGCCAAGAGCTGTGGTTATCATTGGTTATCTGTGGCCTTCAGAATGCCATTGAAGAGCTTACTCAAACTCTTAACTGGCTTCTTGGACACAGGTGGAATCCACTATTTGTTTTTTCAACATCTAGCCTTCTCTTTAGTAGTGTTACACCAATCTGTCTTTCTTATGGGATTTTTCCATAATGTCCCAAGAAGGTTTAAGGTTAGAGAACCAAGAAATAAACAGAAGTTCAGTTTGGGATATTTCCTGCGAGTCATTCTAGCTTTTTTCATTCTCGTCCGTTCTCAGCTTTAGCCCTGGAAAGAAGGAATGCAATGACCTCAAATATAGAGTGAATGATACCAGCAGTTTTCTGGAGTTGGCACATACCTGAAATGTTTGTCCATATGCTCTGTTGTATTATAACCTCACCTGCCCTATTCACCCAGGGCTTATTCTCTCATCACTCTGGTGTAATGTGGTGTCAAAGGGCTCCTCGTCTGTTTGTGCAAGTACTTCACTCACTTTTTTCTGCAATCAAGCTGAGACAGGCTTCCCATAAATAAGAAATTCATAGCTTCAGTTCAAACCAGGCCTTCATCATCAGGATGAAACATATTATGTCAACTTGTTGCCCTTTGGTGATGTGCCAAGAAGTTAATAGTGAAGTCGGTCCAATGTTAGTTCCTGGATGGACATATTTGTCTCCAGTTAAAGGTGCTGATTGTTGTGAAGTATGCTTTCACTCATGGTGCCTCTCAGTATTTTGGGAGTTGAAACAGGTCACAGGGAGTTCAGCAGAAGTTATTACACAGCAGTCATCATAATCTGAGCCCTCATTACTCAGCAGATGACTCTCTTCTGCTGGCCAAGCCCCCCCCTCCATGTTAGAGTTCCAGCACTCCTGTCCACCGAAAGAGCCCTTCATTTACTGACTATGATGAGGTGTGACAGGCAGAAAATGAGACTATTAAAACCAATGAGGAAACTAATCCCAACAACAGAGACTTATATTATGTATTGTGAACTACACATTTGTGTCAAGATTTTATGGATGCTAATTTGGTCCTAAACATCTGCTCCACATTTGTTATGGCCATGATGGTTAAATGATCAGATTGAACATCCAGGAGGGTGTTTCTTATGTCTTCTTACACAGAAATCTCTCAGTGAGATGTACTGAGTGGACGTTTAGGGTGTTTGGGATAGCAGGGAATTATGGGAATGACTCCTTTTGCAGAAATTACAGTGCAGAAGTTTTGCATAGTGTGACACACATTAAAGGATAGGTTGGGTTTCTACAGCTTTCACATTGTTTATCGAATGAAGTAGATCAATATACTCACCCAGAAGGCTTTCCTGATGCATACAGTGCTTCGGGAGATATTTAGATCCAAAATCGAGCGGCGGACATCCGTATAATGTTAGCACATAGGGCATACAGCACCGCTCCTTAAACTGCATTAATCGTCCAAAAACTCATTAGTTTCACCAATATTCCATCATGGTCCACTCACGCTACTCCTCCAAGACAGTCAGTGTCGCTCCAGACATGTTTTTGTAACTGTGCCGACCTCTGAACTGAAGAAGAAGAACGTATGCCTCCGCACCTGCGCAGTACTCTCTGGAGCGCTGCCTCCGCGTCCTCCTTTCGATGAGCTCCTCATCGGTAAACTCTGGCTCAAAACTGTCAGGACACCCATCATATTCAAAGTTCTCGTCCACAACATCTTCATCCGATAGATATTCATCGATTTTGCACAAAACTGGAAGAAGAAAGTCATTGTGTAGCTGACTGTCTTCCGCTGAAACAATGAGCCGTACTGCGCATGTGCGGAGCAAGCGCTCTTCTTCTTCAGTTCAGAGGTCAGCACAGTCACACAACATGTCTGGAGTGACACAGACTGTCGTGGAGGAGTAGCCCGAACGGACCATGATGAAATATTGGTGAAACTAATGAGTTATTGGACGATTAATGCAGTATTAGGAGCGGCGCTGTATGCCATATGTGCTACTATTATACAGTTGTCCGCCACTCGATTTTGGATCTAAATATCTCCCGAAGCACTGTTTGGATCAGGAAAGCCTTCTGGGTGAGTATATTGTTCTACTTCATTCTATAAACAATGTGAAAGCTGTAGAAACTGAACTTATCCTTTAAGAGAAGAAATATCAACTGCATTCTTCTACAACTGTATCAAAACAAACTAGTAAATATTTT
This sequence comes from Scarus forsteni, assembly GCA_036419115.1. NCBI lineage: Eukaryota > Metazoa > Chordata > Actinopteri > Labriformes > Labridae > Scarus > Scarus forsteni. The sequence goes on from JAZDUH010000066.1 coordinate 21,656,506, forward strand.
GACCCCCTTTGAGTGTGGAAGCACAAAGTCTTGAATATCTGAGCAGAGTAAAAAGCACCAATAACCATGGCTTTAAGGGAGAACAGGGGAGCTAAAGATCCCTTCAGCAGACTTTCAGTTAAACACATTGTAAAGAAAGTTGACTAAGGAGAGAGCATTGTAAGAAAATGTAACTAAATTATGAGGCTGGTGTGGAACTCCTTAAAAACAATTAAATGTCCTGTTAAGTATCACTAAGCTATTTAACTAGAGGGAGTATAACGCAATTATGTTTCAAATACTTAATAAGACTATTTTCTGTTTTAAACAATAGTCAAATAAAAACTTCATTACAATTGAAGAATCACTCAAAATGCATCTTAAATCAAAGCTATCACTAAATTTGCCCAGTGAACATGTCAGTTAACAATGAACAACAGTCAACTAACTTGTTTAATCGAAAAGTAAGAAAAAAACCCCACAACAGATAATAAAAATGAAGCAGGGGGAATTTACATAAACCAAACACACTACAGTGGTATTTGATGGCATTCATTTTTTATTATAAAATAACAAAATCCAAATTTCCACTGGTATATGGCATCACTACTGTGGGAGTAAAATCCCATTAAACAAGGGGCAACTTTAGACCTATCACTTACCTATGAGCAGAGTTCAAGTCTCTACCAGCACTGTCTAACTCTCGCTTCATGTGGTTTACTTGCAACAGTCTTTTTTAAGATGCTGTATTTGTTAATTCAGGGTCAGTGTTTGACTGCTTTATGAATCAAATGCCATGAATGTGAAAGGAAAGAGTATGTATTCATTGTGGTACATGAGTGATGATAAAATGTATTGTGATATATCAGGATTCCAATAACAGGGAAATACAATATTATTGTTACAGTACAAAGTATTTTTTTTTCTATACCATTAAGAACCCACGGTGTTTTATTCATTCAAAAGTTTCTCACGTGATTTCCATAAAAACACCAGCCCTGTAACCCCTCTAAGGTTTGTCTGTCCTAGTTACCGGAAAGTGACGGAGAGTCAAATAGCTGAAAGGCTTCTGCCATCAAGCAACCTGAAGCATCACTAAAATACAAAAAAAAAGTCGGAATTTTTTCTAAAGATTTTACTAAGTAAATGATAGTGCAATAAAATATTGATACAGTATTGTGCCACAAAATATCCCGATAACTAGTATTGGGATCTTTTTTCGTACACTACACACATTTATCCAACAAACACAGCTTTGGCCATGTCTGAAAAAAACAAGCACGACTCTTTGTGTTCATGACATGCTGCTGAAGGTTGTTCGTAGCTCGTCAAATCAAGGAGGCACAGATGCATTTAGCATGAATGAGGTGTCAGTTACAGATGTTTACTTGCTACATCTATTTCATGCAGACAGCTGCTACACTGAACTGCTGCTTTAGAAAAGCTGTTTTTTAATTGGTCTAAAGAAATTACCTGTTAGACAACCAGGTCTGTTTTCAAAATCCAACATCAGAACAAATTTTGGCAAATACAGCAGCAGAAGTAACAGTAAAAAAGGAACAATACTGGCATCTATTAAGCTTTTCATCAGTTATTAGTATTAACATTGGTCTGCAACTGGTGCATCACTGATTAAAACAGACAGACAGACAGACAAGGCATATGTGTGTGTCTACATCAAATTCTATGTTTGATAAAATCACAGGAGTAATGTCATCACTTTAGAGCAGCTGCGTCAGACTGATCACTAGGCCTGTCACGATAACAAATTTTGCTGGACGATAATTGTCAAAAAAAATTATTGATGATTAACGATATTATTGTCAATATTATTTTGATTTTTTTTTTCATTTTTTCATTGATGTAATTATAATATATGTCATAATAAAGTGAGTACACCATATCAAAAGCAAGAAATTTTAATTTCTTAAGAGTAACTGTAATTGGAAGGTCAGTATCTTTTAAATAAAATAGATTTAACAAACAATATAATAAATTTAACAAACAAAAAAAGAGAAAATAAACCCAATGAAAATGAAATGGACTCTCTTTTAGGGAAAAATGTATATAAATAAAAATCATTATACTATTCTAAAACAATAAAAAAAATAGACCCTGTCTCCGCAAAGGAAAAAGGAAACTCCAATAAAACATACGCAAAAATAAGAACAAACAAAATAAGTTTGTACAGGCCCCCCCCCCCCCAAAGATTGCGTCAGGGACAGATGCTCACTCCGCTATAAATCCGCTATAGAACCGATGCACCTCGGTCTTAAGAAAGATGGACAGAGTGAGCCATCGTCTCATTCAACCTCTTTGGTAGAAAGAGAGGAGGAAAACAAACACGCATGCACGTGTCAGTTTATCGAGGTCGGCAAACTTACCGAGGACGTTTTTATTTATTGTTCGTTGAATTGATTTATTGACTATTGTGACAGGCCTACTGATCAAACAGCCTAAAGGTGCCTACACACCGAACGCAACTTGAGCGTCCTCGGCAATCACTCTCCATGCAGCATCAATGTACAGCTGCGATGGGGCGCGGAAACCCTCCTGCAGTGCAACTGCCGTTTTCATAGATTACTTCACTCATCGCACGTTGCAAGGTTGAAAAAGTTGATCTTGTTTTGTGTTAAGTTTAAAGAAACACATGACAGATATTTCAGATAGAAGCCCTGCCTCCATGTAAGAAAATTCTTGAACCATGTGTTGTTATGGGAATTAAAGGTTTCTTGGTTGGAGAGATATTATTAGGGTCATATATGCATCACATCCTCATTGTGCATCTAATCCCATTTTACAGGCAAAAACAAGTGGCTGACACTCTGTATCTCTGAGGGAACACCTGTCAGCATGCTGCCAGCAGAGAGCAGGGAAGGTAGTGACAAGGACTTTGTTGTAATTAAGAATAAAGCTAATTAAAGAACAAGTGTTTCAGTAAAACATATATGATAAGCATAGGTTAAGAACAAAAACAATGAGTAACCTTTTCATGTCTTGCGTTAGCACAACACACGGGGAAAAAAAGGAGATATTTTTCTTTGGTCAGATTTTTTTAGATTTAGTGCACCATGTGCATGGATCCTTGTAGGTGTCCCTTAAATGGACTGTGAAAGTGTAGGACATTGATGTTGTTTTAAATTAAAATTTCACAGTACACATGTTGACAACTGTCAGAATGCTTTAGGCCACGAGGCACCCAGTCAGTGAGTGCCAGGCTTATGACGAGAGGTCTTAAAATAGTTTATGCTTGGTAGAATTTACTCAGATGTTGCAGCCAAACAACAAAATGACAGCTTAATAAAAAAGCATAAGCTGACACGGCTGAAACAGTTTCTGGCAGCTTCCACTTAAGAGCCTGAATTATATGGTGAGTTTCCCCTCGTAAACAACCCAAAGCAGTGCACACTTTAACTTATTTATCATGTATTTTAAGCTGTGAGGTTAACCAGGGATTTTGTGCTAACAGCACAGTTAGCTACAAGGAAAATGCATGCAGCATGAAGGAACACAAATGTTTGATTTAAATATGCAACAACTGAAAATCAGCCCTTGATACCTCCACATGGTGCATTTGTGGAGGTATCAAGGGAGGATAATTACTTTAAATTGGTGCTTCGTCACTCCTTCGACAAATGAATGAAGATTAAGATTGAACAAAATAATTGTCCCCCACACAAAACTGGGCAAATTGTTATAAATGAAAATTCATTGGTAGAAGATTATATAAGACATATAATGAAGAACTTGTGTTTTACCTTTAACAGTCAGTAAAACCGGGATTTTCATTGTGGTCCTGCAGATACATTTCACAGTTTTGAATTGTGTGGCAAAAGGCCTTGTGTTTAAGAGGGCTAACAGCAGATTGTGGGTTTTGTTGTTTCCTTTTCAGCAGAGAAGTGAGGGTGAGAGGATGTTTCTGTATAAATGGAACAGAGGTTCATAAACCCAGATACCTTTTCAAAAGGAGGTAGATGTTTTTTTTAATCCCGTCTACCCCCACAGTTGTACTTGTCCGCATTGCTCTGACAGCTCATGTTTTCTATCATTAGTAACCTATATGCATTTGCCCCTTACTGCATCAAACAGAGTTGGATAAAAACACTGAAGTGGGTCAAGCTTTTGGGGGCACAAATGCACAGAAATTCCTTTTAACGATGAGAATTTTAAGGAAGGGGTCTAGCAGAAGAGGAGAGTGCAAAAATACCCACCCTTTGGGTTCAGTGTCAGTTCCACCTACTCTGCATTTTTATTCAATGACTAATAACATGAACATAAAACTGTATCTGAAGGACTTAGTGGCTTTCTCTACAATATATATTTAGTTTGTTATTCTCTAAAATAAAAACGTATGTAACCATTACGATGCAGCTCCTCTGATTAGTGTGTGTGCGTGCATTTGTATATCTCTGTGTTTTCGGTCACGGCTAATCATAGGAGAGCTTCACAGTTAATTACAAGTGTGGTTCTCATTAATTGCTTTCCATTTCTCTGAAGTAAATTCACAGGCTTGTTCTGTAGGAGAGACAGTCACATTGTTTTTAATACTGCCACTCTGTCCAACTGTCGGAGGTTTAAAGGAAATGCAGTAGCGAACTGCTTAATCTTACTTGTGTATTACTTAGCATGAAAATAGCGATGGGCTAACATTGCTCATTAACAGCTCATCGCAGGACAAAACAAAATCATCTGCTTCAGGAACTCATTCAGTTCCCAGGAGGCCCGGACAATATTCAGCATTTTCATCGTCATCGTGATATGAAAATGCGTGATGAGCTCTTTGCAAAGGACACCTGTGAGGAGATAAATTGATCTTAAATGCAAATAATGTATCTTCCTGCTTTTTCTTCACTGTGAATCCAACCTGGTATCAGAACAGCTGCAGCCTCTCTTCAGTTAGAGAGAGGAAAGACTCAAGCACAAGACCTTTTCCTGCACTGTTTTAAACGTTTGTGTGACAGCTTTATACGATGTTTCTCTGCACTCTTGAGGTTTTTTACTCATATGTTGCAGATCAGAGGGGAGGAACTTTATTAAATGTAGGCAAAGTGACTGCAGGACAGGCTTTTCAAACGCAGATAGACGGAGCAAAGGGATGTTTTCAGAGATGATTCGACCCAGGTGCCTTTGTTTCTCTTTTAACACAGTGTGCTGTTTGTACTCTGATCTGTCATCGGGATGATACTTTTAATTAGAGTGCTCGTGGATCAACATGATCTTTAAACTGCTTTCTCTTTTCTCCCTTCTGACCTACAATGTCAGGTGGTAAGGTATAAACACCCACACTTTACTATCACAAGATTTACGTTGTATATAAAATTACACAGTGAACTAACTGCTGCACTAAAAAAGTGGCTAAAGTTCATATTAGACGAAGGTTGAAAAAGAACCAGGGCTTTGTGTGTTTATGACTTGATAGAGCAGCTTGCCATTTCTCTGAACACTGATAAACATACTGTCAATATGCCTGAATTTGATTCCCAAAAGTCCATATGTGGAAAATGCTGCTTGTTAAATTTCTTGTGAATGTTTACACACAGACAGCTGTTTACTGAGTAAAAAAAACCTGAGCAGATGTGATCAGTTTAAAAGCCAGCATCAGTTCTTGAAGTTTGATGAGTATGACTACTTAGTCAAAGGAGCAAAACGGATTTAATAAACTTTATAGTCTAATGACAGAGCCCATTATTTGTTATTTAGTAAAGTATGTGATGCATATAAACTCATTCAGTATGATTCTGTGAATCTGAGTCTGACTTTGTCATTGAGGTGAACTTAGTTTACCTTTTGATTCAAAGCATCATATATATCACTGCAACACTTCCTGCACAGTGAGTATAAAGCTGTGAGAAGGTCTGAAGGCATAGATGAACAAGTTATAAGACAGTCTTTTGGCTCAATTTAAAAGAAAGCTGTACATTCTTTCAAGCTAAAATGTACACTTCACACACACACATTTACAAAAAAACACACTAGTAATTGGACAGTTTCATCACCAGCTATTCCTCACATGAAGAGCAGTCTTCACATGAGACTCAGTTAAACACAAACAAAACTTTGCATCTATCTTGATATTTTTCAGTACTAATGCCAGAGTACATCAGTGTCTTCAAAGGAGCAGGATGATCGGTGTAAATATAGACGTTTATCATTAACTGTTTGAAGACTAGGTGGCACAGTGGCGCAGCAAGTGGTGCGTGTGCTGCACAGCAAGAGGATTTCTGCTTTGACTCCCGTGTCAACCAGACTGTCACCCACTTTACATGGTCTGCCTGTGCATACATGTTTTTTCTCTGGGCACTCCCACGGACCAAAAGCATACTCATTAGGTTAACTGATGACTCTAAATTGTCCTTAGGTACAAATGTCTGTTGGTTCTCTTGATGTGTCCCTGTGATTGGCTTAGAACTGGTTCAGGGAGTAGTTCGCTTCTTGCCTAATGTCAGCTGGTATAGGCTTCAGTCCCCCACACTGTCTGAGGCTATTCACAGCCTTTAGATGTGATGTTTTGAAAACTTCAGATGAGACTAGGGATGTAACGGTGTGAAAATTTCAAATCATGGTTATTGTGACCAAAATTATCACAGTTATCATTATTATCTCGGTATTGTTGCAGTGAGCTCAAAATGTTGAAAAAAGTACTTTACCACACTCTTGGAATCATTTAACCCCTTTATTATTGTAATTTTAACAGTTCTTTTGTCTTTTTTTGTCAATAACTGTGTCAGGAAATGTCCTGTAAGTAAATTTGTTTAAACTTTTTTCATGAGAAATAAAAGTTAACAATTCTGGCAAGTATTTGTCATGATTATTTTATAAAAGGTTAAACTGTGAGCAAAGAAAAAGAACTGATTTGGACTTTAAACTGGATTCTCTTCATAAACAATTGTAAATTAACATGTTTAAAGTTTTGAGACGACCAAATATAATCTTAACCTGTTTCACATACACTCACACATTTAACTTTGCCTGCAGCATTAGTGTCCATGTTACAGCTCGTTATATTAGACCATGTCTAGGTGATTTTTATTTATTTAGTTTTTGTTTGCTAATGTTAGTCCCTGAAGCAGTTAGCCCCCTTCATGACTCTCCTCTGGTCTCCCCTTCCCATGGCAGATCTCCTCCACATCTCCTTCTTTAATATTTTCAAATTACGATTGATTAAATCCATAAAACACAAACTATGACAGAAAAACACAATCTGTTACGACAAAATAAACGGCTAATGAATGGCAGGAACACGCTCCAAAATGATACTAATGCTGTTATTTACAACCTTTATACATTATTTACACAGAAAATCCTGATAAACCACCTATAATTCACTTTGATATGGCTCTCTGAATCCTCTCTCTCTCTCTGCTCGTTTACTTGAGGAGTTACAGCAGTTTTGATCATTTTTTGTCTTTCACCACAGCTTGGTATGTAAGACAGGGTGACTGTCGTCAATCAGTTTCCCCTCGACATAATTTTAAATCCAAACTTTCCATTTCGGGTGTGATAACCTGTAAGAGTCTGAGCAAGACTCCAACTGCTGAGGCCAAACATTGCAAGCTGCTCATGTGCACCTTCATCTGTGAAGGACGGCTGCTTCACAGAGGAGCAGACACACATAGTTCAGGCTTTTCCAGGCAAAGAGCAGCATCACTGTGTTACTGACACAGTGTGGTGATCAAACACCGTATAACGGTAATTTTAATAGAACACGGCAATGATTACCGTGGGAAACTTTACCGTGGTTTACCATTTTACCGGTAACCATTACATCCCGAGATGAGACTAGACATTTGGACAAAAAGAAGAGATTAAGACTACAGAAAAAAAACACTTTCATCCTCGTCATGCGTAAAAAGTGCACTTTATTTCAAATCTGTTTCCACAGGTAAGGCTAAGGTGTGAAGACACTGATAGCCTGACTGACTCATCCCCTGGTTTATTAATAATTGGTAAAAGTTGTATTTTCAGACAGATGATTCATTTTGAAGTCACTCAGTTGTGCAGCACAGTCACCTCCAGCTCTCAGCAGGCAACACTTTCCCTCTACTCTGCTGCTGGGCTGTTACTGTTTTGTCCTTTAATTTAGACACTCTTTGTCACAGGGCAAATCTGCATGGGGATGTGGGTACAGTTTCCCGTCACAGCTCACTGATGATAAAAGGCTAATAATAAGTTCAAGCAACCTGGGCTCTGACATTAGCGAGTGGTACCAGGATGAATCATTAAAATCTGTTGTGATTTGGTTTTGTTTGATATTGGTTGAGTTTGTTCTAAGACCCATGGATGTAAAATGTGGATACCATCTCCTTCCAGTACACTTAGAAACTATTCTTTTCTTTTCAAATAGATAATTATTGGATGAGAATATTAAAACTAATGCATGCAGGGGCAGATTAAGGGTGAATCTCAATTGTCATGTTTTATTCTCAGCTCTTCCCCCTCGTCTTACCCCTTTGTCAAGCCCTCCCCCTTAGCTCTCTTTTTTGAGGAAAAGTGGTGAAAACATGCTCCTACGAAACGAGATGGCACTACTTTCCTGCCATGTCATCACCCAGAGCTGCTTGCTAGCTGTGACGTAGGCATACGCAGAAATCGCTGTAGCTACTACTGCGAAAGCTAGCTAGATTAATATTTACTTGATTTAATAGTTACTTACAACTATTCTTTTCCTTCAGTCTCCGCTCTGCCTTCATGTCGGCGGGCACGGTGTATTATGGGAAATTCTTATACCCCTTCCTTTCAAGCGCGGTTCCTTAGCCCTATGGAGAATTCAGACACCCCTTTACGAGATGTTACGGCTGAACGATATGTACAAATTTCATATCTCGGTATTCATGCCAGATATCTCTATATCGATACGATATGACTACGGGTTCAGTGAAAACCAAGCGGTGCATTCAAGGGCAATCGTAAAAATGATATTTGTTGTGACTTCCAGAGCTGTACATGCAGGGCGAGTGCGGGGAAAATCTATATAGGTTGTATTGTTTTTTTTATTATTTTTCTAGAATGTTCATATCTCGATATAGATACGATAACAATATATCTTTCAGCCCTAACGTGAACGTGCAAAGCCAAGGGGTAAGGAAAAAGACAGGGGCTAAGGGGTACAACTGGGATCCACCCTAACTTTTAATCCCACTGTTCAAGTTGGTGGTTAGATACAAGAAAATGAACCAACCAAGCAGGTTTTTTACTGACCAACATGATAAATTGTCTTTTTGTGTCACAAAGCTTTATTTCAGTGCATTTAATTGAGTAACATTTATATGCTCCACAGATCAGCTTATTTATTCTGATCAGAAAATCGAGCATGTGCAAAGGACTGTTTTCTTGCTTAAAGGTGCAGTGTGTAGAATTTGGCATATTAGCAACATCTACCGTTCAAATTCTAGAATGAACTTAACCGTAGCCAAGAGTCATGTTGCTGAGCAATGACATCCTGTGAAGACCAAAAAGGATCCTGAACACGGCATCATTTACTGAAGTGACAAGGTTTGTAACCATTATTTTTATAGATTATTGGTCAGTTGTTAGCTGCCGATTGTAGGTTTTGTAAACTTGTAGTAACACAAACAAACTTTAGCGCATTAATGCTAATCAGATCAAGCCTGATGTGGATTCGGTGCAATAAGGTGAAGAAGAGAGAGAGAGTACAATGTGGCGGAGAGCTGGGCCTGACGAATGAGAGTTTTGTAATATGATTAATGGAGTATTTATTTTCCACCGCCTATGGGTATTATTTACAAACGTAAAAACGTTTAAAGCCGTTTGCTTTGTTAGCTGCCGGCACTGTTGCTGAAATTGGGTTTCTTTCAAATAAACAATGCAATTTAAACATAATAAACACTGTTACAAAACGTAATAAAACTGCATATTGCACCCTTACCTGTCTAGCAGAAAACAAGCACCTTCGGCGTCAGTCTTCAGACATAACTTTGTAAACAAGGCTCTCCACCTTGTAAAAGCAACCCCAATGTTTGTCCTTGTTTTCTGACGTTTTCTGTCTCGATGCCGCTTCATTTCGTCGCTTTCTTTTTTTCGAAAGAAGTTGTTCGGACTCTTGACTCTTGAGTGATTTTGAATAAATGTGGTTCTCCATTTCCAAAGCTTTAACTGCAAAATACACACAGTTTAAATCCCTAGTGCAAAGTAGCAACTGTCTATACATCCACTGCTGCCCCGTCTCCTCTTCTTTGCCTGTATTCTGAGGTAGATTTCAGAACCGGCGAATTGATTCACGTTTCGTTCTTTTTGTCACTAAAATCCACCCGTAGACAACACGGCGGATCTTTATGTCGGCCTACATGAAAGTGGCCCACGGTAATGTAATTTTTTAAAGCTTTTTCTAACTAAATAAAAAGAAAAAACGTTTAAAGGGGATGATTGTACTCCTATTTTGATGGACTTTACATACAAATAGAAATATTATATCCTATATTCACCGTTTGTGTTTGGCGAAATGCTGCCATATTCCACAAACTGCACCTTTAAATCTAATTGATATAATATACAGCATCTAGACCAGTCCATGGAATTTCTCTCCTGATGAAGCTTATCATCATTTCACTCTGCAGTTTTTGAGCTCTTTGCTTTCAAACATTTCGCATCCTATTCCTTTTTTCTTCTCTCGGTTTATGTGTGAAAGGCTTCACTTCAGCTTGGCTGTAAACCACATGTCACAGTTACAGATTTCTACTTTCATTTTGTTTAGATCGATTTGCAAGTCAATGTGCATTACTGAATTCAATCGAATGGTTTCAGGAACCCATTCTCAGCAAGTGTCCTTTGCCGATAAAGCCCTCAGGGTTGCTTGTTGCCAGCACCCAGCAAATAGTCCACGCATCCTAGAACCACAACTGAGCCAAGTCTGCTATCACTGCCAGCTCTGCTAAGCTCTGCACCGCCTGCTGTCAGACACTGCTGACTGAAAACTGCCACAGAGGGCATTAATATGCAGGATGCACTAATCAGAACAGTACAACTTGTATACAAGTCACTACTATTAAGTGGGAAACATAAGAATTTATTAAATGGGACTGGAACACCACAGTATTTGAAGCTCATATTGTTTTTTGCCTTAGCATGAGGATGATGTGAATTCCTCTTTACATTACATTATGATCCTGTTTAGCAATTTTATTTTGTTCATTCGTAGTTTTAATTCAGATCATAACTATAAAATCCTCCTCTGCACAGTGCACGATTGTAGACAACCGTGGGTTTTTTTTCCAGAGAGAATGTATGTTTCCATCATCTTAAGGAAAAGTTCATTTAGATTTCTCTTTCTCCACAAGTCTTGTGTCGATGCTTTCAAAGCATCACATTTATATGTTTTGAGTTTTTAAGGCCCCCTGAGTCTGTGATGACGTCACAACTTTTTCAAGTCGTCAGTATAAAAAGATATTTCACAAACTGGCCCTGGAGTGAGAGAAAGTAAGGAATGAAGAGCCATGGATTAATTCAGAATTTATGGTTCTTACTCTCTACTTGTTATTCTCCTGGGCACTGAAGAAAAGGATCCAGGGATATGGATCTTCTCTGATATGGGGTATATGTCTGGGATCGGGCAAGGCTTGGTGTATACTAAATAATAATGATGAGACATGAAATATTGACACTATCCGTACATTTTGATGTGCGCAGGGGAGGACCAGACATGGGCTCTCTGTTGTACGGGGGATGCTATACAGTTTCCAAGCATAGTTGAAATTCTTCCATGAAAACAGTATTTAAGAGAACTGCTCTGCTCAGTGGAGAAAAATAAAAAGAAATAGCATTATTTTTTATTCATAAAATGGTGGAGGAGGAGTGAAAATGGCTTTAAGTTGACCAAATAGATCAAATGAATAATGACAGTCCAGGCATCGTGATGAAAGACCGTGTTGGAAAGGAAGCAGCAAACGTTGAAGTTTAGTTGAAAAAAGGACTTAAATGTCGACCACAGAGATGAGCCACAGCTGTGATGGACATAAAAGAAAAATAAGAGTCATCAAGTGTAAATACTAAAAGAGAAAACATCCATCCAGAATGTGGAGTGTGCAGTATATTTTAAGGTGCGGGTCCAATTTAAGTTGTGAAGATGAAAAGTTTACTTTTGTAGCCCAGGCATGGATAACCTTCCCCAAAGTTCTGTGAAACAAGACCATGGATCAAAGACTGGGTATAATTACTTTACTTTAAAAAGCTTCTCAGTTTAAATTTTTATTCAACTTTTGTTTTCACTCACCAGGCCTCTGATGACTAATTATAAACGTTTTACCTTGAGCTGAGCAATAAATCCATTTCATATTTCAACTGCAACGTGCATATACGCAATAATAATAATTATTTTTTATACAATTACTTTTTTTCTTTTTTTTTAAATGTATGTTTTTGGGCATTTTGTGCCTTTATTGATAGGAGAGAGACAGTGGATAGGCTTGTGAAAGGGGGAGAGAGAGTAGGGGAAGACACTCTGCAAACTGGTCACAGGCGGGATTCGAACCTGGACCGGCAGAAGCAAGTACATGGGGTGTCTGGTTGCTAACCACTCTGCCAAACCAGCACCCCTATACAATTACTTTTAAAGGCAATGCAGAAAGTGCTTTATTACAGCTACAGACAGTATACTGATAGAGGAGAGTTCATTTCAGTGTGACCATGTTAAATTGAGACTTTTAGCAGATTAAGTTTTTCATAATATATTATACAACTACTCTTCAAACATAGTGAGCATCTAAACAGAGACATGTTGTTGGGGATACTTTCAGTCTCTAAAAACGGTTGCTGCTATGACAACCACAAACAGTAACACAACGCAGTTGCCTTTTAGAAATTTTAAAAGACAGGGTTCCTTGTGAAGAATTAACAAATGTTTTGTCCAAAGTGGCTGAAAACAGAGGCCACTTACACTGCCTTTGCAGGCTTAACTTGAAGAGTTAAGAAAAAACATGTCACTGGAATCTCTCTTCTCTGTTTGTGTATGTGTCTGCATCACAGTCACTGTCAGAGGTCTACAATATGCAATGAAATAATAAGGGGGCTGCATTAAAAGTTTGGCCATAAGTCATGAGGTTTATGCACAGCCTTTCCTGTGAAACATTGCAGGATATTCATGGCAGCTTTAAAAAAACACAATATAATTTTTGTTTTCCAATATGGTTACGCCCTGCTGTTACCTTCCTTTAAACAAACCCCAGAACTGCCATTGAACATTACTGCTAGCTTAGCTACTATGAAGACATCTTCTCATTGGCTTTACAACATCGATTTTTTGTCTGATACTGAATCTAACTTTGACATACAACATCAGAAATGTTTTCATGTGAATTCCACTTTTCTTGATTAAACAGAGTTACCTTATTTGTACAGTCTGTACCTAAGCAGGTTTTCTTACACTTATTACTCTCATTATTTGAGAGTTAAGTTAAAGAAAACTTCTACTATTTTTCATTTCTGTTAATGCCAAATTTTTCTTTTGCTCTGAGCAGCTGGCTGTTGACAGCACACAGCGGTGCCACAGTGGAAGTCACAGCTGCTCTTTGGAATACAACGCATAAAGTGAAGGATTTGTCTCTTGACAAAAACAATGTATGATGTATTGCACTGAACACATGAGTTGCCAAAGTTTATGTTTATGTTTGTACATCTAGCCCCACTGCTGCAAAACAAGAAGCAACAAAACCTAAATGTCATGTTGTGAACAATCCCTCCCTTCACAATTAACTTGTAGTCTGCTGAAGCACAATGATGTCTCCAGCCAGTGGATCTTTTCTTCAAAACTAAACTGCAAGAAGTTATTAATTCTCAAATATGTTGCAACTTTACAATTAGAGGTCCTCCACAGTCTGTCAAAGAAGGCACAGTACAAGGCTGGATCCCTGCCAGTGCCAGTCAGCATGTGTCGAGAGAGCGAAGCACCACCATTATCAAAGTAAACAGTCTTTGCCTGAAAAACCCGAGAGAGACTGAGAGGAAGAGAGGGAAAGAAAGAAGAGAGCACATGTGAGACCTTAAGACCCTATGCACAGTCTATAAAAAGTTAGTCAATATTGCCTGGGGGGTCATAACTCAGTATCCCCTGGTGTCTGTCTATGTAATTATTTTATATAAGCTGCACACACTGTCAATATTTTCCATAGATATGAGATTACAGCTGGTATTTACTTCTCTTGTCATTAAATCTATGGGGGCTTTAGATGACATCAGTGGGACTGATTGTGTCTGTTTTGCAGCACTGAAAACTCAACAGTCAGAGCAATGGGCAAAGGCAGTGTGTGTGAAATGAGCACATTAAAGTTTGAATATTACGCTAATGAGTTGGAATAACATCTTAACTATAGAGGAAATGTGAGTCATAACCACCCTGGTAATTAGCTTGAGCTGAAGAAACATTTCAGCATTATATCTGCTCCAAAGTTCAGTGTTTATACTCTTCAGAGGGCTTGTTTGAACATTGTTACTGTGAAGATTATAGCTGCGAGAGGGTGGAATTACCTTATGGCTGTTATCTGCAAAGTATACAGTTTCTGACAGTGGAAGTGCAGTTGAGCGTCAGGAAGGCGCGTTGGGGTTATAGGTAGAAATGATACTTCTTTAGATTTGTTGATTTGTAGGGCTGTTCAATAATGGAAAAAAATACGATTGTGGTTATTTTACTAAATATTGACATGTTTTTCAGCACAATGACTCAATAACACCTGCAAAAATTAAAAATCATGGATTTTGTTATGTTGAAATGCTGAGTCAGCATTTCAACATATTGTTCTCCCTAAACTCCATTTTGTTCTTTTTCTTTTTCTTATTCCTCAGGTTTGCCACCTTTCACAGGCTTCAAATTTGCACAGATTTTCACAGAAAAAAATTGACATATTCAGCATGTTCAGGAGAAGTGCGCTTGTATTTTTCACAGGTTTAACAGTTATACTTTTTAAAGTAAAAATTAATTTATGCATGTATTTTTACATTGAAATCAATGGGACATTTCCGCAGCTCTGCAAAAAACTTCAGCAACTTTGAAGCTCCACAGATTAGGCATGCTTCCACCTACAGACTTCATTTGGGCTTTAAAAGCTGCACTGACTTCTCAGCCATTTTTACATATCTTCAGCTTTTTGCTGGCTTCTACAGTTTTTTAAATATGAATTTTTAAGCAACACCAAGTTTTGAGGAATCAATGGCCTTAGCGTGAGTGTGACGTCATCTCAGAGCGGACAGACACAGAAGAATTCTCGCGGACTCAGCAGAATTATCCTGTTATAACTTCGTCAAAACGTCCTCCACAAACATAATTTCTAGATCAAAACGTCGCTACCCTTCTCCTCTTACACGTGAAATCCGCTTCAAAGTTTAATCGGACATCGTTTTGTCTCAGTGAGCTTCAGCTTTTGCGGTATGCTGCAAAATCTTCTGTTTGGACTAATGCAAAAATTCACCACATTCTTTACTGTATGGACATAAAAATTACACCCATAGCTTCAGCATGTTCCTGGGATGCTCACAGTCTAATCCCTTTTCTGATATCTGTCACGGTTTTGGCACAGCGAGCCTTTGTTTACCTGGAAGTACCCAGCTTTTTTCCCTGCTCCGTACAGTACAACAGTGTGATGAAACACTCAGCTGCTCCATACTCTGTGAAAGGTGGAACTTAGCTTAGCTTAGTGTTAGCGGCTTCGGCTCAACACTGAGGAACAGACCCGCAGCTGATGTACAAAGCCTCCGTGAAACCGAGACATTCAGCGGAGGTTTTGGTGAGACACGAGGCGGAAATGGTAACCGCTCCGTGCCCGCTACATGCGCGTAAAGGTCTGTTTACAGCACGGCTGCTTCCAAACATCGTAAATTCTGTCGTTAAGAAAGCACCAGACAGGAAGTCACCATGTGGAGTAACCGGAAGTTTCAAAATAAAACACAATGCACGGACTCTTGCACGTAATGTTCAGAGAAAAAAATTTGCGCAAATCAGAATGGTGAACAGAAGTCTCCTGTTTTTTCTCAAATTCTTAACTGTGATAGCTTTAAAAGACAAAAATACTAAATTTTTCACATTGAAATGAATTGGACATTTATGCAGTTCTGCTGAACCTGCTTCATCTTTCAAGCTTTACAGATTTGGTATACTTACGCCTACAAACTCCATTCTTGCTTTAACAAATGCATTTAAATCTCACTCATTTTATAGATGCATAATACATACATACATAAATATGCATAATTTTATACAGACATACACAGATCAACAGAAATATACCCATAATGAAATCTACCTTTTCATTTATGCACACACTCTGATAAATACATAAATAAATAACATCACACAAACATACATGCACAAATGCATATATAGAATATTGAGCATAATTATTTATCCACACATATGCAAACATATGTCCACAGAAATGTATCAATACTCCATGTTTTTCTTTATAATGCTTAATTTTCAACATTTTTAACTCTTCTGCTGATGTTTTACATTGACATAAATGGGAGATTTATACAGTCCTGCTAAAACTGCTTTAACTTCTGAGCTCTAAACATTTGGCATTGTTTCACCTACATACTGCATTTTTGCTTTAACACATTAATGTCACTCTCAGTCATTTTACAGATGCATACATACATACATATGCATCATTTTATTCAGACATATACACATAAACAGAGATATACCCATAATGAAAGATACCTTTTCATTTACATATGCACATACTCTGATATATGCATAGATCCATCATACAAACATACATGCACAAATGCATATATAGACTAATGACCATAATGACTTATTCACACATATGCACACATACATCAACAGAAATGTATCCATACTCTATTGCTTTCTTTAGGATACTTATTTCAGAACATATTTAAAACTTCTGCTACTGATTAAAGTCTTTGTCATTTTAGGTCTTATCCATTTACCCCTTTTAACGATTGTCACTCCTTCAGGGTGGGCAAACATATCAGCAGCTTTATGCAATTTTGTTTCACCTTAATTCAGTTTTTAGCTGACTATCACAACTTTTAACATTTTTATTTAGCATAGCCAGTTGTAAGCTTTGTTTTACTGTTTCCACCTGCTTATGTCACATTTTCAGCTTTATTTGCACTGGCTTTAGAAATTTCAGTTTTTCTGTTAAATGTTTTTTTTGTACAGTTCTCTCCCTCCTCTCTCTCTGAGTAAACAGAGCCTGGGTTCTGTTGTTCCTGGTGTGTTAGCTCTGTCTAACTAACTTTCATATTAAAATCCATCAGGTTCAGCATAGTTTTTGTTTAGTTATAGGCCTTAGTGAATCTGTACTATTGTAATCAGCTGTTATAAACCTTACAAATACATGACCTGTCTATCCTGAACACATTTGATTGTTCTTTAGTGTGTCAGATCCCATCATACAGCCTCTTGATGCACTGCGGACACTAGCCAAAGCGAGATGAAAGATTCTGGCCCAGGGCCCCAAGAAATAATAGTAGGGCTGAAGTCAATCTGAGGATAACAGAGGTTAGGACTTGTGCAGTTAAGTCACACACAGAGACGTCAGACATGACTCTGTCTCACATTGCACGTATCCCTCTGCATCTGTTGCACGAGCATCCAGTCTCCATACAGATAAGCACTGCATCTGTAGCAGGTACAGACAAGCAGGCTCAAAACATTACCAGTACACTAACAACGGTGCCACAAGTAAGGGGGGTGCCTGTTCACACCTGCTTAAAACACATGCAAACTGCAAGAAAGACACAGACTGCTAATATATGATAGCGATTGAAGCTGGAAGAGAGAAGTGGTATCAGGGACTGGTAAGAGTTGAACATTTCAGTACCACTCTGCGTAAGATGTGTCTCAGGTCTTTTTTAGTAAATAAATAACTGCAAGTACAACTTCTAAGCCTATTACTGCAATCACTACACCCATAAACACCATTTTATAACTAACAGGAAATGTATTCACTTTTAATCAGTCTGAATTGAAAATTGATTTTGAATCTAACAGTGATGAAAAGAAGATTCACACCCCTAATTTATACAGTTTGAGGAAAATCTGCTGAAATATTTTTGTGATATGTTCACTAGCAGTGGTTATACATGAGGCCCCAGTGACCTTAACCTTTGACCCACCACCCTCAAAATGTAATTGTTCATTCTAGAGTCATTGTGCTAAATTTAAGTAAAATCTCTTGCAGGGTACTTGATATTGCAAAATGTTTTTCGCTCACCCATCCAAATAATCAGAATCAGGTGTTCCAGTCACTTCCATGGCCACAGGTAGACCTGTCATGATAAAAAATTTTGCTGGACGATAATTGTCCCAAAAATTATTGCCGATAAACAATATAATGGTGAATGTTATTTTGAAACATCTTTTTTTTCCATTAATGTAATTATATGTTGTAATAAAGTCAGTACACAATATCAAGAGTTAAGAATATTTAACTGTAATTCGAAGGTCAAGAGCTTATAAATAAAAAAAGAAACAATACAATAATTTAAACAAACAGAAAAAAGACCCAATGAAAATGAAATGGACTCTCTTTTTGGACAGTGTCATTCGCTTTGGAAAAGCGAATGACACTGTCTGACACTGTCTGACAGTGTCTGAGCGCGCACCATGTTGCACTGTTTTATATATATGTCCTTTGCCAACCAAATGCCACAGTAAGCGCTGACTGTTGGGACGAAGGCTCCGCTGCACTTCCCCTTCTCCGTTGCCACTACTTTCAAACAAACACAGCATATCGGCTTGTCGGTGTTCATGAGCTCACAGCCTTCTCAGAAGAGTTCGACTGTTAAAGCTGCAAAGGGTGGACTGACGTCATATTGAACCCCATGGATTTAAGTCACTTAAGTTCATATGGGAGTCAAGGCAGGTGAGCAAATACTTTTAGCAGTATCGTATATTTGTGAGATACTCTGTCCACAAGCAAGAAATTACCATCAGACCAAGGTCGAGCGTTGACCTATACCTCCAAAACAGAATCACTTCATGTTTGATTTAGATTGGCCATGTGTGCCTAGTTAAAGAAATTCCGTTACAGCTCACCTTTAACATGAATTAAAGGATGGACGGATTCAATATTTAAAGTGGATTGTCCTTTTATTGTAAACGTGCGAGGCAGCCTAAGATCGAAGACTTCTCGACTCCCTCAGTGGCAAGTCTGTCATTCGAGTTCAACACCAAGTATCACAGTAAGAGATACAATTCAGTGGAGTCAAGCAGTAACTGTGGTTATAAAGAACAAAAGAGAGGATGGTTTTGTAAGATTGTGGCATGTATCTGATCTGGCAGGTAAAACTCGATAACAGGACTCTGTGCTCTTAGCCTCTCATTCTCATCCGTCTTTAAACTCGTCCTTTCTTATCCAGGCCAGACGCGAAGATGCAGAAGACTGGACAAGGTCACAAAACTTATCCCAAATCATTTCTTAAAAATCTTGCCTTTAAATCCTTCTGAAACCTTGTAGAGAATAATCAAGCATATCTCTGGCCTTGCTCAAGGTCAGTGTGAAGCTTGTGCAGGGACATTCCTGTGTCCTCTAGAGAGGTTTCAAAAACTCAAATAACCTAGATCAGGCTCCATATTAAGATGCTTCTCAACATTTCTCCACCCGGAGTAAAAATGTTTTCTGTCTTCATAGCCCTTTTGTTCTTTGGGAAAACTGTACAGGGGGATTTTATAAAAGCTTAAGTAAATTTAATAGATATATTTGAGTAAATTAAATTAGGTATATTTGATTTACTATTTCAATATATGAAGTTTTACTGAAAGAATGATTTGGGACTGACCATCAGAGTCAATGATGTATACTGCTCCCTGTCTGCTAGACAACATCCAAAAAAAATGCAGTCTCTAAGCTGAGCTGTATCTCCCTGACGTTTCAGGACAAATCCTCCAGAGTGAGTGTTACCAATTAAAGGACTCTGGTCCAAGTCTGAACCACAATCCTGTTATATCTGTGCCTTTATCTATATTAGTGTTGTAAATATACAGGGCAGCCTGTGGGGCCTTTTGGGTTGTTCCAAATCACACAGCTTCTTGAGTATTTGCAGTAGCTATCTACACTGCCAGAAATGTCACAGATCAGTGAATTTGTCCAAAAACCAAAGACATAGGGGTTGAAGAACAGAGACCAAAGTCCCAGGAACAAACACGGGAAAGAAACAAAAGGGTCCTGGGGAAATGCAGATACTTTCACACTGTCAAATAAAAAAGCAGATGGTGAAAAAAGACTTTAACATTTAAAGATGGACACTTGAACAATTTATTTTTTTGTTTCAGCATACTTGCTATCATTAATGCAGCTAGAAGAGCTATAGTACACATCCTTAGAGCAGTCATACTGACCGACATGTTCTCTTTCAGAAAACTAATAAACTTAAAGCCTAAAAGGATCAATCAGAATCCCTACATCATCATTTCCTGACATATAACAAACATATGTACCTTAAATAATGTAGTGTTGCCTGTTGAGAGCAGATTTCAATTCATGACTGGAATGAAGATCATTTTTATATCATAAACTAGAAAGCATTCAGAGAGCGTAGACCTCTGCCATATTGTCATTTTGACCAAAAATATTACTCCTACCTTTATTTAGATTCCTTGAACATGAAAACATACCGTTAGCAACTGGGATTCATAATGATAACTATTTTAGTTCAGTAGTTATTGACACATTTTTCGCCGTGGCGGCCAGACGCTGATCCTGATCAACACCAAAGTAGAATCAGTTCTTCCTTTTCCCATGCTGAACATTTCCTGAAAATTTCATCCAAATCCATCCATTACTTTTTGAGGTATTTTGTTCACGGATGGACGGACGGACGGATGGACGAATGGATGAACGAACGAACGGAACGATTTTTTTTTGTGTGTTTATTTTGAATCATACCATAGGTTAGCCATGATTATGCTCTAGACCTTTACCGAATAAAACTCTGGAACTGGACCTAGTTATATTTCAAATTGATGACACCCGCTGGGTCATCAAGGACAAGGCTGCACAGAGCAGCAATGAAGATAATTGGTATGAAACAATGTGAGTCCATAGAGAGTCTATATAACTAGTCAACAAAATCAACCAGAAACGAAAGTCTCCCCAGACTCACCCTCTGTCCTCAGAATATGAACTTCTCCCTTCAGGAAGATTTTGTATACCGAGGTGAAAAACAAATTTCTACAAATTATCATTTGTTACAACTTCTGTCAAGCTGTTGAACAATGCAATAAACTAGTGCAGTAGAGCAATGTACAGTGAGCACAAGCTCTTCAGCACTCTGCACTTTTACAAGCACTTTAAATTGTCTAAAGTCTCTGTATGTCCCCGGGTTGTCGCTGTAATGTATTTCCTGTTCTTAGTCCTGTTTTAATACTCAAGTCCTGTGTTTTGAGGTGGTTGTTATGTTATGCTATTTTGTTTTTAACTATCTTCTCTGTCCTGTGAAACAGTAATGTATCACAACGCCCAAGACAGATTTCCCTTATGGAAAAATAGGGTATACCTTGACCTTGATTTTACCTTGAAGGCTAGAAGGGGGATAAACACTCCACTCTTCCATAACTCCTGTATCAGCCACAGATTATATATTGTATGATGCCTTTGTGTTTCTGATTGTTTGCCATGATGTCATAACAAGCCTTTGCAGGCTTTTGCACTTCAGGCATGATTTTTTTTATGCATGTAATTGACATTTAACTTTTTTTAGAAACCATAGCAAGTCAATGCATGCTGAACACAGTAAAGTCACTGAGGAAAATAGCGACAATTATTTTTGTGAGCGTTGTCAGTTAAAATGATCCCTCTGGTTAGCCCACATCTGACCAATGAAAGCACTCACAGGCACATGTCACAGTCAATCATAACATGCAGCATGGCAGTGCACTTAATTTGTGTTTGTATCACAGCAGCCCGTTGTATTTGACACTTTGTTTTTCAATGTCAAGAACACTAAATTTAAAGGTAAAATATGGGTTAGTGTTAGCGCTACAGTATGATGATGTTGAGTTTAACAGCTGGAACATATACTGTACGAGACAGGACTGGACCTCCCAAGAGATCGAGTCAAACTGTTGTGACAAGAAGACTTTTTTATATAACTTACCCAAGTATGTCTTTCGTTCTCCAGCCTCTGTCTCACTGGAGACCAGGAAATTATTCAGTTGGGGTTATTTTCCAGCAGCATGGGAGCTGATAGTTGTGGAGGATGCACTCACTGCTGGGATGCAGGAGCAACAGCCTCTCCAGCTGGTAACTCTCAGAGCATGTGTGGAGACACAGCTTAATATATGTTCATGAAAGATAATTAAACAGTAGCGTGTAATGGTCTCAAAGTAAAAACCAATGAAAAAAAAACACAAGGGAAGGCCCTGGCTTTTTTTATTTTTTAAACATTTTTTCCTTTTATTTCAGATTCATTTTGTAGATGAAATGTGAGATTTTCCTACACAACAAAATTAAGCACTCCACAGTCGTCTTATGTTCTGATGACCTTTCGAAGATTTGAGTTGTGAGTATGATTGTGTTTTTAAAATGAATGTGTCAGTGAAGGTTTAAAGTCAAAAGACTGGAGGTGACTCTCCATAGAAAATAAGCTCCCAGTTTTTGCTCAGCTTCAAGTAAGTGGTGACACAATTACTCAGCTTGAAGATTTTTGTTGAATGAAAATGAATCAAGAACCTTTTAATATGCTTTTCATAATCTGAGACAGCTGTAATGGTCTTTTTGTGGAGTCATCAAATAGTTTTAAATGTGCATAAAATCCTTGAAAGATTAAGCTGTTATACCCAAGGTCGAACATTTTCAAAACCCATTTGGACAAGTCCTGAGACATGCACTCATGTCAGTCTGTCAGAGCCAGGGTGAAGGTGTCAAAGGACTTTTCATCTTCTCTTTTGTCCGTTGTCTTTTGTACTTGTATCCTTCCTTTATATACCTCTCCAACTGTCTCTGATTTTAAAGCCCAGCTGTTTCATATTCCCTGGAGTCCTCTTATAGATCATTGCAGAACAGAGGAAGTATTTAAAAATAGTCCAGGGTTAGGGCAGACGTACAGGAAACAAATACATCAGTGTCACCAAAATATAATCGATTCATCTAACAGTCTTACTTCACAAATCAGAGCTCAATGCCTTGCTAGCAGAAAAAAATAGAAATAGAGAACGTCCTTCTGATGTCTGCTGAAAACAAACTGTTGAATTGTTAATTCAGGCTGGTATTTTTTCCTATGTGACTTGGGAAGTCTTTGCTTTAGCACAGCTGGAGCTTCATACCATGTCTGCAACTCCTCTGAGGTCTCATGATGAGGGGGCCAACAAGTCCGGTCCCAAAGGCTAAAGTGACGAGAGTCCCAAATAGAGTGAAATATTGGGCTGCAGTCATTCCACTGCTGATCTGAAACGGGAGTTGACAGAGGAGCAGCAGGGAAGATGGTGGCAGTGCATGGCAGAACACTGTGAGGGTAAACCTGAGGGCAAACCTGTGGAGCTCCTGCTGTGCATGCTGTATCGCGCACACTTTCACAGTGACACAACACAATACAAAAGCAGAAGAGGGACAAATTGACAGCCATGCAATGCAGTGATTAAGATACAGAAATGACAGATTTTTCCAAAGGCCTGGCATGTTTATTTAGCAAACATTTTAAGATATAACCTATTGTTCCATCCTGGATTACTAACTTTGATGTAATTATAGTAAAAATATATGTTACTGATACTTGATTGTTTTGGAAATCACAATACCCAAACTTTCAGGGTGTGTGCATTAAGCATCATGAGGCCTCATTGACATTTTCTGGGATGGTACCATTTCAGGGTGGGAAAGGGATTCATTGTTCTGGTTGACACCAATCACAGACATATTTTGCTTTGTCTGCTTCGTGTTGCTTTGTGTTCTCAGAAAAAAATTCACAAACCTGACATTGTGCAATTTTTTAAAGTCACTTTTTATGTCCCTCGTGTTGCTGCCCTGCACTCCACGTCTGCTTATTTCTTTCCTCTTGTCCAACTTCACTGCCCTCCCCAAACAAACTCTGGCTCATAGTCTTGGCACTGCTCTGACTGTAGTGGGCATAACCAACATGAAAGCTCTGCCCTAAACTTCATTTCTTTTGATGAAGTTGAGTGCATCACCTTTACCCTAAAAAAAAAAAAATACACTGACAGGCAGTTTCTGCATGCACTCAAAGTTTATCAGTGTCCTGGTGCTGGTTTGGTGGAATGGTTAGCCAACAGACATGTCCCATTTACATACTTATGCCAGCACGTGTTCGAATCCAGCCTGTGGCCATTTTGCAGAGTGTCTTCCCCCTTTCACAAGCTTATCCACTGCCATTCTATCTTCCATCAAGAAAGGCACAAAATGCCCAAAAAAACAAAACAAAAAAATGAAAAGTCTTATCGACTTCATCAACGTTGATCTTACCGTGATCCCATTTTTATTTTGCTTCATCGCCCTACTGTACTATGGAATGTTGTTCACATTTTCAGCTAAAAAGAGAGCACACTGATTTAAAGATGCTATGAGGAGTTTTTAAGTAGTTACAAAAAAGTCACACTTTTAGATATCTGCCTGATCAAAATACACACTTTAAGATAGGTTTTACAGCACCAAAATAGGTTATCTATAAATACTATTCCTTAGCTTCGCGGTCGGGTCGGACAGGGCTGGACTGGCCTGGATACTCAACTTCGGGAACAAGACAGTTAAACCTAGAGCAAATTTATATTATTCGGACACGTCTTAGAGCACCGGGCTGTAAGAAGCGATATATAGCCGGCGTGTTCCAAAAATTGCTTGTTGTCACACATCAAAAACTACCGCTGCGTAACTAGAAAGAGATACATTACCTCGTCGCTTTGCATCCTGTAAGTTGTTGAAAAAAAGAAGTTGTAAAGCAATGCAGAGTTCTGAGGAAGGTCAGAGCTGCATTATTAGCATCACAACACACACACGCTTTGGCTTGGGTCACGTCTTTTGGTGCGTTCCAGTTGTAGTCAGAAGTAGGAATTTCCGAGTTCCGAGTAGGAAGCTGCAACTGGAACACCCCCTGAAGTAGGAGTTTCCTACTGGGAACTCGGTAAAATCTCGCCACCCCCGAGTTGACAATCGAAGATGGATGCCCCCAGTGTGAACAGTTATTTAGCTCTTGTAATAATCAATTTATTTGCACTTCTGACTGGGGTGTGTCGCTCTAGATCAGCTGTATACATAGTATTAATAGACTTATATTTACAAAAATGCTGCCATAGTGATAATCACATTCTTTATGTGATATTTGTGAATAACAACGTAGGGCGTGCTAACAACAGCTAACAATAGCCTGGTCGATCAGCACGTTTTTTTCCACCTTCAGCTGGAATGCCGATAAGTCGGAGATGATGTCACTCCCAGTTCAGCATTATGACAGTCGCCGCGCGTGCTCCTGGGTGGCAGAGTCTTTATGTTGCCGGTAATAGATTCTCCTCATAGCACCTTTAAAGTCACAAATTTATTAGCAATATTTGATCAAATGGTTAGAACTGGCGAAATTTTTCACATTTTTTAGAAATCATAAGCTTCTACGTAGGAGCCATATTTAAAGTACTGAATTTTTCATCTAAAAAGCTGACTGAGGTTTATGTACTAATGTGATCAAAATACCATTTTAATATTCACACACATCCCTTCATACAGCTGCTTCAACAACATACCCTGATGTAACTGGATCTTTTCTTCTGTGTGATGTAACTTCATAGGAGCAAAAACCAGATAGAGCTGGTTGAGGTTGCAATTCTGTTTATAAGCATTTTCCCTTTATTAATGGCTTTGGGTTAACAGTTGTGATTCTGTTTTTTTTATGTGAACAAGTTGAACTTTTTTTCCTTTAGCCAGTCAAAGCTTACACACCAGCAACATAAGTTCACCAAGCCAAATCAGGCCTTTTTTTCTGGCAAAGGACTATTTTCCTGGAGTTCCCATTAGGCAAGCCTCGATCAGACCAACAAAACTCATTGTTGGAATGTGCATCAGGGTTAGGTCTAGGCGATATTACTTAATCTCAGTATCATGATAAATTGAAGCTCTTACCTGGATTATGATTCTTAAACAGTTATTTTATGCTATTCTGGCACAAATTGTTGATGTTACCAACAGTCATCAAAGCAGTCATCTTGTGGTATTTACACTGAAGTTCTTGAAGCTAGATGTCTTCTGCATAGAATCCAAGATGTGCCAAACAACAGAGACAGCAATTTTCTTGGTGACAAGGTCCTCTGTTAGATTGGTGCTTGTCTCCTTCATGTTGGCAGGATGTCCTTCGGTCTTGGTGAAAGTGAATGCAGAGTGTATGGAGGAGGCGCAGTCATGTGACTTATACAAGGAAAATAATAAAAAAAATAGACATGAGCAAGTTATTTCAGTTAGATGGTCTAAATGTTGGTTTTGATTATTTTTTGGATTATTTGCCCAGCCCTTATCAGGGTCAAAACATTCAACACAGCAAATTGCTTGATCGTGTTTGTTTCAAAGCACCTTGCTCTATTCGACAAAAGGCAGAAGAATAGCAAGGATAATACATCTAAAGTACAACAATAAATAGAATTGGAGCTGCAATATGATGATGTTTTATGAACTTGTACAGATGTGATCAGCTGGAGCTGGAGTGGCTGTGGCACAGTTTCGGCTCACAGATTAAACAACAGACCCAACCAATTTCTCGTCTTTTTGAATTGTTTTTATTTTAGAATGGACACAGGGTCATAGCTTCTTTATGCTGAGTCCATTTTGACTCTCCCTTTTTCCAGAATGTGCAGAATTTATATTATAAAATTGCATTGTTCCATATTTTTAATAGTGTACTTTATGTTTAAAGGTCCAAAGTTGTCATAGTTCTGCATTTGAAATACAATAATCAGATGCTGTAAAGGACATATCCTGTTGTATCGCTGATATGCAGGCAGAAGAGTTTGAAGACTATCTCATCAAATGCACCACTGCAACATATTCCAAATGTTAGGATATATGTGTAGGAATCAAAAGATTTCCAGCCACAAAGGGAAATATCAACTTTAAAAGACTCTGAACATGGTATAGATACATTTTTTTATTCCGATGAATGACTTAATTATGGGAGTGAATCAGGTGCAGTGTGTCTTTTTTATGAAATCATCTAAATGACAAATGCATTTACGCTTCATCTGTCAGGAACTACAAGCCACTACAGCTACAGTTACTTGAAGTTATGATATGTAGCCCTGGGCTTCTTGTATCTGTTTCCTTCACTTTGAAAGCTTTGTGATTAATATCAAAGCCACCATAATGATGACTCAAAGAGGAAATTACACAGATGGTGTAGTTGGTATGATTTTCTGTCCAACCAAAGAGGAGCCAATAAAGCGTTATTTCTGAATCAGTGCTGCATAACACTACACACAGATAATCCATGTCACATCGTGTCCCATTCACAAAGCAGAAAGTGGAATTAATTTGCTAAACCAGTCAAGCAGAAAAGTAGCCTGTTGTTCCTCCTGGTCAGGCTGGAGACTGCACAGTTACAAACCAAGAAAAACAATGTTTTCTTTCTCTTTGTATTCGTAGAAATTGGTTTTCAGTTGCATCAGTCATGTTATATCCAGCCATTAAAAAAGTCAACATGACCAGACTGATATGATTTCTAGTTTCCATGGCATTGCTCATGTCAAAAGGCCAAACATAAATTTTTAAAGATTCTTTTTGTTGTCCAGTTTCATACTTATTGACAGATGACTTTTGAAGAGCTCCGCCTGCCACGGATGGAAGTCCTTCACATGTTCAGTATGGTATAGCAGTTTATCTGTGTGGCCTTTTCTAGTCTGTATCTGGACAAAAGCACTTCAAAGCTCTTCTCTGGTCAATGTGAGTCATTTCATTCCTGTCAAGAGTTAAAACTAGGGATGAGTATTTGCAAGAGCCTCAGGATACGATCTGTATCACGATACGATCTGTATCACGATACTTTGGTCACGATACGATAATATCACGATATCACAATATTGTGATATATTGCGATATTATACAGACCTAGAGACAATGAATATGTAACCTTTCCATTTTATTGTAATTGAAATATGTCAAATGCAGTGTTACATTAATACACTTAACCTGAAACACAGAGTGGATCAAGTCACTTAAATTAATGTTGCAAAGAAGTTATTCTTGTTTTCCCCTTAAAGTATTGAAAGCATCCTAACCTGCAGTGCAGCTCAAACTGTAACTGAACACATGAGGAACAAAGTGCTTTGAGTTACTGACAGAACAACAGTAAGTAAAAGTAAAAAAATCACATATTTCTCTTTTCACTGTCTGAACTGACACCTGTGCACCTGTGCATACATATAAGTTGTATTTTATTTCAAACTCTGATAAAATATGAGTTTTTACTTTTACAAAAATATCGATGCTAAGATTTGAAATATCGATATTGTATCGGGAGTCAGAATATCGCGATATATTGCGATACCGATATTTTTTCACACCTCTAGTTAAAACAGCACAAGTTGAAGGGACATTTGATCTTTAAATCAAATTGTATTAGCCATTTGAAGTGGGGGTCCACAAAGTTCAAGTATGACTTTTGTGCAGGCAACATTGTTGAAAACAGATAAAAGATTAGATCCAAGCAAAATATTCGAATAATCTTGCCGTTTGAATGCAACCTGTGCCCCCGTAAGGAGTAGAATAAAATGGAAATCTGTAACATTTTACTACGAGCTGTTTCCTTACCTCAAAGTCTGAATTGTTGATGAATTCTCAGTTAAATGACAAAAATAAGGTCAGTGGTGAACTCAAGCTTCAGAGCTTTGAAATTGTTCTTTGTACAACAGTATTCTCAACTGGAAATGGCCACATTGACTCCAGAATTAATGCAACACAGGCTCAAGATGGAAAGGCTCAGGAAAGTCATATATCTCAAGATGTTGTGTTAACATGACTGGTTGGATATGTATAGAGGCAGGAGAGGTGGGAAAGAGTCAATGCAACAGCAGGAAATAAAACAGCAGACAAGTTTGAAGAGATACTAACAGATCAAGTCCTAAATGTTTATCACTTATTAGCCCTATGACCCCAATTGTATCATATTTGATACATACTTTCAAAACACCTCTATCTACTCAATATGATCAACAAATTCCAAATAAACTTCTGAATACAATCAGATAAATGATAAAAATGTCCTCAAATGGATTATCAGTTGCCAAAAACACCTAACGTATCAAATGAGATACGGAAAATCTACATGTTGCATTATGTGGACATTTTTAAACTTTTAGGATTTTAGTAGAAAGTGAAACAAACATTCCAGCTCCAAAAAATTAGAATTTTCTGGCTATAATCCATGGTCTTGGGCCTCAAAGGATTAGGATGGTACAAACACAAACATGTCTGTTAATGTACACGATGACGGATCCATGTCTATTTCAGATGTCAGATTAATTTTTGGAAAATAGTTTTGGGGCTTGGTTCAATCAGATAATGTGTGAATTTTAAGATTCTTACGAATTTTACAAACTGATTTTAAGTTGACTTTCCTGGGCCTATGTATATTTTGATCTTAATTAGTCTTTCAAGAGGAAAATGTGTCACTGGGGCTTTAGCTGTAATGTATAGCAGCACCGCTGTCTGCGAGACAACCGTTAGTATGATCACCTCTTCAACCATGAGTGAGCAAACTGCAGCAATGGAGGAAACCGAAGAAACAAAGATCAGATAGTGCTGATGGTGATTTTGCTTATGGCTGTCTGTATTGTTAGCATTATTCTCAAAATAAATCATGTTTATAATTTATTATTCATGCAAGCAGCAACTCCATACAGCCTGAGCTCTCTGGTTTTACCAAACCAATATCGCATGTTAGGGCGCTATTGACATTGGTGGGCACAAATGTGAATGAGAGGATTGAAAAGTTTTCTTCTGTGATGGTTTTCCTACGTAGGATGGTTTTAAACAAGTTTCTAATTTTGCACAGAGATTTTCTGAGATATCAGACATAATTTATAATTGTGGTTATTAAAATATGATACACATCCATGAAGAATTACTTGACCAGTTCACACTTCCGAGAAATTATTTAATGACGAGGCAAGAGAGTGGAAAAAAGTTGGGGGATTGCTGTCAGTTTGTCACGTTGAAGTTCCACATGAGCCTGGGAATAGTTTTTCATTGTCACCCATTATATTCATACCCAAAAATACCAAAACAGCATTCATTTGCGGAGATTATCTTTATATACAAAGTGTGTTATTAACTTTTTCACCTCAGAGCTTATTCTGAAAATGAACAAAATCCTATCAAAGAAGATAATTGTTGAAGGAACAGAAGGAACTAACTTCCAGGCTGGCCACAGAATTATCACCCTGCACCGCTCTACAGCAAGCCGGGAAAGTATGTTTATTTGGCTGCAAAAGGGCACATAAAACACTGAAGATGACTGCCTCAGCACAGTATTCTCAGAGCCTCTGATTATATTAAAGTCTGGCAAATACAGCAGACGATGCTGCACACCTAACAGCAGTAGGTGTTGTTGGATTAGCAGCAGTCTGTGCTCGTGTGTGTATTTGTCTTTGTAATACACCGGTGCTCAAACAAAGTCCCAGACAGTGCTTTTTGATTTGCTTAAGCCCCTCTTGGCTGAGAGCTCTGTGTGTTGCACTAAAGTTTTTCCTCTTAGTTATTTTCCCTTGCTCCATGGTCCTTCGGCTGGTTTCTGTTGCAGTGACAACAATTATGTGCTTCCCACGCCTTTAACATTATTGTTCTGTTGGACACTTGGCTAAGTCAGAGGCCACTGTGGAGGACTGAATCAGAGTCCTCTGCCGTCGTGGGTGTGTGCAGTTTCCTATGTGGTGCTCTGTGGACTCCAGTGTCTCACATCTCTTCCACAAATGGAGCTTTTGGGGAGACTGTGCTGTTGCTTAATCTATCTTTGTAAACTGAAACAAGCAAACATGTTTGATTAACATAAAACCTGTCCCCTCAGAGCTGAACTGAACACAAAGTTTTGGAGCTAAGTGTTCTTCACGCCTGCAGTGGTGTTGCTTTGTTTCATTGTAGTTGGAAAAAACAAAGATACATTTTCACATTTCCTTTGGATTGTTTCATGTTCACACTGCAATAATGTGAAACAGGACTAATTACACACAAAGGCAGGGCTGTGCTTAGGTCATTACATAACAGCTCGGTCCTTTCACTGCATTAGTAAGAACTATCATGACTGCAGGTCACACGTAACCCTGCAGAGCAGATTGACCTACCTGATTCATTGTCTGAAATCCTGCATGTCCTCCCGAGTAGACTAATGGACTAGTAAAATATATCCATGATGGATATATGTAACTGTCCATCTGGCGTGTCAGGTTAGGTTACGCTCTGGATTAGCTGTAGATAGTTAGCAGGCTAGCTGACCAACAAAATGAGTTGTAATTTAAAAGGGAGGGTCAAATGCTTCTAAATGTGATTACCAAATTTAATAACTTCTGCCATGTTTATGGAGTTAATTTTAGCAAACTGCATGAAGAAGAGAGGCTTTGGACTTTGAGAGAGACTTTGCAGTGTCAACTGTGGCCTACAGTGGACACCAGATACCATGCTTACTTTTTACACTGTAACCCCAGTAGAAGTCCCAGCAGAGGAACTGGTAGTGATTTTTAAAGACAGAGGGTAGTTTTTTCAAAGATGAAAAGAATAAATGTGCCCCCTCGGTTGTGCTGGACCAAATTTGGGGAACTGAACAGTTTTTCAATCAGTCAGTGTTGTTGAGTTACGTGATTATCTGCTGAGTAACATCAACCTGATGCTATTTCTATGGTATGTTGTGCCTGAGCACAGAAACTGACTCTTGGATCCAGATTATCATTGTCTGTCGTATTTTGCTATTAGTTGAGACTCAAGTTTTCTGGTAGCCATATAACTATTGAAATTCTGTCAGTACTGCTGCTTCTTCTACTGCTACAGCTGGGTGATGACTTGTCTCTTCACCCTGTTCACACCGGTGTTGGATCTCATTGGATTGCATTCTTGCTGCAATCAAATTGCTCGGGGGGTTGGCTGGAGCTAAGACATAGACATAGCTAAGACTCTCTTTCCATTTTTGGCTTTTTTTTTTTTTTTTTTTGGCCAAAATATACCACTAGCTCACAGGCTGAAAAAACAGTCCCATTCATGACAGTGGTCAGCTCCTTGAATGGCTACCTGAGGCAAACTAACAATGATTTGAAAGGCCGTGGAATTTGCTGTCCTAATATTTTGCCTCTCTGTGCTGTTTGGTTATACAGAGAAGGACTTGTCAAGAGTTGATTCTGTGTAGAGTGAACTGTATTTATTGACTGACAGAAAATTCCTTGAAATTAATCTTCTCAATTATGGTGTTTTTGTCCCAAATAGAATATAAAAAGTAATTCAATCCATGAGACCAAAACTGAACATGATAATAACCTTTATTAAACCAAGCAGGACATTTGAGAACCTTATTTATAATCATGGCCGAACCAAGATGCATGATAACATGATATCACTAACGTAACATAAACAAAACAAAAACCTTTTTATGTAACAAAAGTCCATTAATTGTTTTCTTATGCATGCTACATCCACATAATCTAATTATGAACCTGAGATGGTAAAAGATAGTATTATTATTAGAAGTGCATAAACCATTGACATAGTTTACAGAGACTTATTTGATGAATGACAGATTTGATCATTAGAGAGTGATTAAAATTATGGTATCCTATGTTTTCAGTGTAGTGCGTAACTTTTTTTTTCTGGAGTGGATTATTCTGAGAAGTGAGCCATCTTACTCTTCATCCCGTCTTTGATGGAGCAGTGTCATCAAACTGCGGCCACACAGCGCCAGGAAAGCAATGTATCATGGCAGAGGTAGCTGCTGTTATGCTACCACGACCTAAACCTTTTCCTGTCTTCTGGCATTTCATCCCCTACACTGACAAGAAAAGAGTTTAACGTCCTCACATCAGTCTCCAATGTATTGTGGGTACAATGGAGAGTAATATTTCTGCATCAAGGCTAAAGTTGCAGAAATAATGCCACTTAAGTTGTGGCTAATTTAATAGCTAACCCAATCTCCATACTCAGCTGCAGCAAGCAAACACAAGCTTCCTTCCCATACAGCAGAGTGAAGGCTGGGCAGACTGCTGCTCTTTGATAAAAAAAACAAGCAAATTTTTTTACTGTCAGATAAAATGTTCAGCGCTCTTTATGTGTCAATGTAACTCAAACTCAGTCTCTGTTATCTCCAATCCGTTCTCAATCAGCTGCAGTTTGACAAACTTGTGTGAAAAGATCTTTCTTAAATATTTTTAGCAGCTTTTTGGTATCAGAGTATGCCAGTACTGCACAAGCATTAAAGGAGGAGAAACTTTAAAAATAACATTCATAAATCATAAACGTGTGTCTCTCAAAAAGCAAAGATTAAAGCCGTGCTCTGGTTTTCCTTTTTCCTTCTCTTACATTGTTGTCCCCCTGCACTTATCATATTCTTCTGCACTCCACTCAACAGTATAGCAGAGTCTCATCATATTGATTTACAAACTGTGGTTACAGGTCTCACATTAAGACAAAATTATCCATGTTAACAGTGATCAGGTTTTTAAAATTTTAAAGAATATGAACAAATATATGAAAGAAATTAATAGATTTTGATCATGATGTTGCATCATTATTTGATGTAACACTGATATGAAGTTATGAAAAGACTCATTAGGTAATTGCAGGGTCAAAAACAGGTTGGTGTCTAGTTGACAACAGAAATGGGGGTTAAGTTGCATCCCTAATTAACCAATTTATGGCAATGACTGAACCTGTAATAGTGGTGATAAAAGATTATCAAATGTAACTGGCAGAAGTCTTACAGTTAAATACAAGAAAACATGGCCTTGAATGGATTATCTTATTGTTGTCCTGCTGTTAGCAGCCCCCTCAGGTTTCCAGTCTTTAGAAAATACCATGGTCAGACTATATTTTCTTCAAAGTTGTAGATAATTTGTTTTGGATGATGGAGGATATCAGACAGCCTTAAGACAGATTTAACAAAGTTTAAAGGTCCCATATTTTGCTCCTTTTCTGCAGTTTAACATGGATACTTGAGGCCTTCATGAAATGTTATTAACATGCTTTGGTCCAAAAAGCCAATGAATAAAGCACAGCAGCAGTCTTTCCACATACATAACCCCTCTGTTCAGAAGGGCTGGTTTTGAGGGCGGTCTCCTTCATATGCTAATGAGCCAGAGTAGCGTACATACGTCAATTCACGAGAGCAGCATAACTTGAGCCAAGCGGGTGCTCCAGCCACTTGCCACTTACAGCCCGAACACATACGAACCCTTAATTCACGCCAGTTACTGCACACACAGTTAAAACAGCAAAGCTCTTTCCCCCTAAATATCACAGGCTAATGCACAACATGCTAACCGCAGTGGGATAGCCACAGCTTAGCCTACCTTTCTTATCTAATGTTAGCACAAACAGAGGGACCTGGCGTTGTGTAAAAGGTTGATTATATTCAGCCAACGGTGAAACTCCTCTTCCTGAACACAAAAACCCCAAATTTATGCTGTTTAACAGATAACAGCGATCTGGTTTCCCCCACAACATGCTAACCGTGGCCTTGTCACTGTAGTGGGTTATATTCAGCCAGCTGTTAAACTTCTCTTGACTAATGTAAGAATGCTCATACACTGAAGTTTGTCCTTCAGACTTTTAACAAGTAAGGTAACAGCAAAATAAAGACTACACAGTATTAAATACTCACATTTCCATCATCAGGTGTGGTGACGGATTTTTGATACTGAGCCTGGATCCAGAAAAAGTCTAGTTGCCAGTCCTGTGTTGAATTGACTGAAGTTGAAGAAGCAGTTGGCAGTGAAGTGACTAGCACACACATACAGGTTTTAGCCAACTGTTCAAAAATAAAATTAATCCACTGGGCCCTTTGGTCCTCCAATGCTAGTGTGAAGATGCATGTGACTGTTTACAGCCAACAACCAATCGACAACTTCCAAGGTTAGACATGCTGAACACAGATCTGTCGCTCAGAATATAAAAAACATGGCTGTGCCTCGCAAAATAATATACTGTTACTTATATCAAGGGACTCAAACAGCTGCAAATACCACTATGTTTGTGTAAGTCTGCATAAAAAACAATATTTGATTTTTGCACCTACTGTTGAGTTGACAGAATTTGATCATAGTTGAAGATCAGAAGTATATGCACTGTTATAGGCTAAATATTAAAGTTCACAGTTCAGACATTCATAGGTCTAACCTGCAGCTCTGAGCACCGCTATTTGTTTTCCTTTTCATTCAAGAATGCAGTTATCCTGATTGTTACAACAACAAAGCACTTTTTATTGAGATTTTATGTTTGTACTTGCACTGTAGTCTAAATAAGGGAAAAAAACTAAAATTTTGTTTTTTTCAAAGAGCATTTATTTTGTTCTGATGCAGCAATATTTTTTTGTATTGTATTATTATTTTTGCATTAGGAAGAAAATACAGAAAATGAGACTTTTGCACAACTTCCTAGAGGTTATATTTGATTTTTTGTTAATAAAAATGTTTCTTTTAAATATTAGACAGTGTTCTTTTTTTTATCCTTGTGGTATCGAAAAATAGTATCGTCAGTTGAAAATTTTAGTATCGTGACAACCCTAGTAAAAGGTTGATTATATTCAGCCAACGGTGAAACTCCTCTTCCTGAACACAAAAACCCCAAATTTATGCTGTTTAACAGATAACAGCGATCTGGTTTCCCCCACAACATGCTAACCGTGGCCTTGTCACTGTAGTGGGTTATATTCAGCCAGCTGTTAAACTTCTCTTGACTAATGTAAGAATGCTCATACACTGAAGTTTGTCCTTCAGACTTTTAACAAGTAAGGTAACAGCAAAATAAAGACTACACAGTATTATATACTCACATTTCCATCATCAGGTGTGGTGACGGATTTTTGATACTGAGCCTGGATCCAGAAAAAGTCTAGTTGCCAGTCCTGTGTTGAATTGACTGAAGTTGAAGAAGCAGTTGGCAGTGAAGTGACTAGCACACACATACAGGTTTTAGCCAACTGTTCAAAAATAAAATTAATCCACTGGGCCCTTTGGTCCTCCAATGCTAGTGTGAAGATGCATGTGACTGTTTACAGCCAACAACCAATCGACAGCTTCCAAGGTTAGACATGCTGAACACAGATCTGTCGCTCAGAATATAAAAAACATGGCTGTGCCTCGCAAAATAATATACTGTTACTTATATCAAGGGACTCAACAGCTCGCCAAATACCATGAGTTTACAGTTTTGCAGCCTGCTAAATACAGGTTTTGTTGTCTGTTTTCACATTCTGTGGGTCGGGAGGGAGGCCAAATACACAAAAATGTGTTCAGAAGCCTTAATAAGTGTTTTTTGCATAATATACCCCTCTAAGTAAAGTCTGGTTGTCGATAGGGAGATATTTTTTTAGACAATCCACTTACATTATGACACTGTTGTGCTGCAGCACAAACAGCTCAATATGAAGGCATGGTTCACCTTCTGGTGTTGATTACTCAAACAGGTCTATTATTATCTTGATGACTCGCCACTCTTTGGTTGACAGAACTAATCTGCTCAATGAATGAATCATAAACACCAGCTTGCACAAGCACTGCTTCTAAATTTCATGATGGGTGTTTTGTAATGACCCAATTATCAACATTTAGACAGTGACATTTATGTGGTATTTAACAGTTGGATAACTTGAAGCAGAAGCTGTTCTTTGTGGGGGTGAGCACAACTTTTCATAGTGACAGGCACAGTCCCTTAAGGTGGCACCTTAACACTTCATGCTCTCAGCCCTCTCCTTTTTAGCAACACTCAGCACACTTTCTTTTTGAGGCAAGGGTCCTTTCTAACCTGACAGCAGAGCAGGACATGTGGTGCTGTGCCAAGAGCACAAGATAACCCTCCTCCACACAGGGGACACAAGACAAAAATACTTTCTCCAACTTTTATTCTACCACTTTGAAAGCAGTTTGACACTTTATACATGGTAACATGTTTGATCAGTGTGCATTTATGATTACTGGCAGTAGTTTTGTTTTGATGTATATGTAAATGAAAGTAGGTAGCTCATGGCCCTGTAAGAAAGTAATTCTCAGAATAATAAATCTTAGCCACACAGAGCTACAGTCCAAAGAGGACCATTGACTGACAGCCATATGTTAACAGCTGCCATATTTGCTCTGGCATCATTTATTTTCAATTTTACCACCGCCAAGGAAGTTATGTTTTGCCATAGTCTGTCTGTTACCAAGATTACAGAAAAACAACTGGATGGATTTACATGAAAATGATACCAGTGGTGTAGTTTGGTCCAAGAAGCCATTAGATTTTGGTGTGATACAGATATTGGTCTGGATTAGAATAAATAAATAAATAAAAAACCATAGGTTAATGTTGGGTGGAATTTTAAAAAATCATATCTCTGCCATTTTTCAATGGATTCACTTCCAATTTAACAGGATAATAAGGGGTCCATGTCTCTGTTATCCACACCAATTTCATCTGGATCCACTCCAGATTGATGGCACAAAAAACGTTCAAATTTGTTATAGCACATCTCATTGATGACATTCAATGATTTATATAAAGTCCAAATATTAAGTGATGTTCCTAAAACATGTTGTGTCCATACAGGAAAACATCCTCCATATATGTCCTGAGTTTGTTCTGGATCTTGGATCTATTAAGATTCTAGGGAAATGAATTATATCAGATTTTTTTCTTTTGGAGGATTGGTGGAAAAGCCACTGCTGGAACTGAACTGCTTGGCGGAGGTCTGTTCTCTCTCAGTGCTTTTCTAGTTGCTGAAATAGTCACATGTTCTCGAAACGAGGAACACTCTCAGTATCTACTTCTGTTTGTTGCTGCACTCACACTGCTTTCAGTTGGAAAAAAATCACCTTTGGAATAAGTGCCATCATCTTTAATGTTAATTCTCCTTCACTGGCCAATCAGGACCAAGAGGGAAAAGGAATTCTGAAGTCCCCTGTGTGCACAACAGCAGAGGAGGTCTTGTGTTCTTAGACAATCTATTTCTGTGTCTTTGTTTTCTGTCAGTTGTAGGACATAATTTCTTGGCTATGTTGTATGTTTCTGGGGTAAAATTTACTTGACACCTGGAAAATAAGTTGCTGTGAAACTGTGGTAGGGAGCTCTGTGAGCTAAAACTATGCTGACTGTGGACCAGGGATGGGAAACGGAAACCTAATCACATTTTTTTCTGTCACTGCAGTGTGCGTGCAGCTGCCGTGATACAAGTGTGATGGGTTTTCCTCATGGACAATATGTTGTATGGTCCCTCTTCTTCTCATTAATGCATATAAACATGGTTCCCACCCTAACAGCAACCTCCACTATTGAAACATTTAGCCGTTGTGGAGGTGCAAAAATTACAGTTCCTCAAATGTCTGGGAAATAAACATGTTTAAAAAATGGTTAAAAAATATTTTGGTCAGCATAGTTGAAGACTTATTGAGCACATGCTGTATGCGATGATGTCTTTATAATAACTTAGCTGTGGCACAGCAGGTAGTGCTCATGCCTTACAGCGAGAAGGTTGCTGGTTTGATTCCTGTGGCACTCCAGCTTCCCCTGACAGACCAAAAACTTGTGCATTAAGTGACTAATTGTTGAACCCTATGTGTAATAGTTGATAGCTATGTGTGTGAGCATGAATGGTTGTCTGTCTCTCTATTTGGCCCTGTGATTGGCTGGTAACCAGTTTAGAGATACCCCACCTCTCGCTCAATGTCAGCTGTGATAGGCTCCCCATCACAGCTGTGACCCATAAGGGATAAGTGGTATAGATAACAGGTGAATGGATTGATGTTTTGGTTTAATGAAGGACAATTTAATGAATGGGGATGTGTGTAAAGTGACTGCTGTTTGAATCTTTTTGTATGTCATGATTTTATTCAATAGTTTCCAATTCTGGGGTCAGTATTTGTTGTAAAATTAAATTTTCTTTTCAAAACAATTCATGATTCAAAATACATTTCCAAATGGTTATGGAAATGAGTTTATTTCAAGATCTGCTTCTGTCCTGTGTGCCAAGAGGCTGTATGATTTGACTTTAAGAATCAGAATGTATTGTGCCAAGGATAAGAAGTGCATATATTTCTAATGCTTTTATTTGCTGATAACACTAACGTACATACAGCGAACCTCAGTGATATCATGGTTCAGTTTTTCGTGATCCCAGTATTTTGTATATTTTCTGTGAAACCTATCAATTTTGACATTACATGCATTTTTTTTACCATTTCGCAGCCTTAAACATTGTTTATGAGTTTAAATCTCTGGCGTCATA
This sequence comes from Scarus forsteni, assembly GCA_036419115.1. Classification (NCBI taxonomy): domain Eukaryota; kingdom Metazoa; phylum Chordata; class Actinopteri; order Labriformes; family Labridae; genus Scarus; species Scarus forsteni. The sequence goes on from JAZDUH010000066.1 coordinate 21,695,839, forward strand.
ATATATGCCTGTACATACTAATTCAGCCAATCAGAGCATTGATTTTTTTTTTCTTAGTCACTAATTGGCTGTTGTGTGTCACTTGGCTTTGCATCCAGCAGGGAGGAGTGATGTTTGCTTTGTTCTCTATGTTTCATGTCTCTACAGTGATTGGTGCTCTGCAAAAGTTTGGTGATTTGTGTATGTATGTTACATATATACATACATATATATGTGTGAATGTGTGTGTGTGTATACATACATATATATTTACATGACAACAGTACAGTCTTTTAAGTGGACAGGTCTGTTTCATTTGTCTGAACAGTGCCATTTTTTATTTGGTTATCTTAGTGGGTCCGCTTCCCCCCAAAAAACTGTACTGTGTTGACTTTGGCTCTACATGACTTTGCCTGCATGCCAGTGCTTGTCAGGGGTACCTTGGCTTTATTTTTGAACAGCTGGAGGAGGTTGAGATGCCACCATACAGCCAGTATGTTATAGTCACCAAGTCACTGTCACTTTTTTTTGTCATGAGGAGAACACTGCCTTCTCATTCTCGTGTCCAAAAAAACACAAGTTCCAAAAATATGAAGACTGATAATGTGAAGTTTGGTTCAATCCCCATAGCAACTGTTTTCTATGCTGTTATTTTTTCAGTATTTTTCTTCGTACTATTTGATGGCTGACAAACCACACAAAGTCAGTCTGTCTCACAACTTCTATTTTTAAGTGGCTCAATAAGAGCAGGCGTTACACAAACTACATACTGTGTGCATGATGATTTGACTCACCTCCATTCCGAACATGAACTTTTTTCAAATCCCACTGAAAGCACCGGTTGTTTAGAACCAGGTACACTCCTCCTCTTCTTGTCCAGTGATTGAAAAATTGCTGTCTTTTAAAAATAAATTTAAATATGTATAATTTTAGTTTCAGCGTGTAGAACAGCTAATGAAAATCTGTAATTGCTCAGGCACTGGTGCCAAGCAGGTGAAGGGAGAGTGATGCAAAAACATTAGCCTCTCGTACCCTGCCCATTTTGTTTGGACCAGTTTAAAAACAAATGTATTCATTATTCCACCTCAGTGGGACAGTTTCCCTGCTTTGGGCCTTGTTCAAATAATTAAAAATTCAGGGCATTCAGCCTCAAAATACTCTATCTTGTGGTTTTACAATGTGACTGCCTGTAGATAGAAAATGGGAGGATGACTTGCAAAAATGTGACTGAAGTCTCTTTTGATGAGGACTGTGGGAGGCAGTGAGGGTTTGGATGTAACTATCAGTCAATTGTTTTTATTTCAATGGAAAAAAAACTCCTGACACAAATTGGAGAGCAGTCAAGTTAAGTACTTTCATCAGCCAACTGGAGAGACTATCCATAAAATTGTATCCTCTATCTTGATATTTAGGCCAAATCTGTCCCTTCTCACAGGATTTTTATTTTCATATTGTTTTACCTTTAGCCACTTGGAAGCTGTTTGAACATGATATGAATGCTCTTCCTGTGCCCGTGAATCTGCTGTGAAATGGAATTATTACTGGACAAAATTACTTTTGGAAAACAGTACTTATCATTTTATCATGACACTTTAACCTCTCCTCTTCCAAATTTTGAATGGAACTAACTGCACACCTATCACAACAAACAGGAACAAAAATATCTCTTATTCTGCAACCCATCAACCCAGAGCTAAAGCACCACACCACTAATCATCCTTTAAACATACTTGATAGAGAACCAGTGGATAGACGTGTTTTAGAATGGGATGATAAAAGACCCTAACCCCATAATTCCAGTAAAAGAATAAATGAGTTTTATAAGAATTTAGATGATCTTGATTCTTTTTGCATGATTGCAAACATTTTTTATGTCTTAACTTATGAGTCCCTGTTTTGGCCTTGTCTGTGAAACCTCTTTGTTGTGGTTTGTTAAAAGTAAAACCAAGTTTACATTTGTATCATATCTACTACTGTCTATTATTATTATTATTATTAATTTTCAAAAACACATTCTTTAGATATTTTCATGAGTTTGACATTGTAGTTTTTGTATCAGATAAAGCAGAGTGATGGAACAAAATCATAAAGCCTAACGAGTAATGATGATACGTAATGATTTAAGTTGTTTTATAACATTTTGAATTTTAATTACTGCCCTTACTAATTGGAGACTTCAACTAACTGTGGTTTATAACACAAAACAGTTTCATTAACTGTCAAATAAATTGTTTGTATTTGTTTACTAACCTGGTGGCACAGTGGCACAACAGGTTGTGCATGTGCCTCAAAGCAAGAAGGTTGCTGGTTCAATTTCCAGATCGGTCAGGGCCCTTCTGTGTGAAGTTCACATGTTCTTCTTGTGCATCTCTGGGAGTCCTGGCTTCCTCCCACTGACCAAAAACATGCTCATTAGCTTAATTGGTGACTCTATATTGCCCTTAGGTATGAGTGTGAGAGTGAAATGGATGTCTGTCTCTCTATGTGGCCCTACGAATGGCTGGCGACTGGTTCAGGGTGTACCCTGCCTATCGCTCAATGACAGCTGGGATAGGCTCCAGGAATCCATGATTCCAATCACAGAATCATGGATGGAATCAAGGGATTGAACATTGAACATGTAATTCAATATAAATGTGGAATATCATGGAAGTGGACAACATTTTACATGAAAGTATTTTTTTTTTTCAGAATAAAAAGGAGCATACCTCACCTCCTTAAAAAATGCAAACATGTCAGAGCAACGCTGACTCCAAAGTACAGGGCAGAGCAGTTTCCCAGCCATTATCATGTGTCAGGCAATCAAATGTTCTGTAAATTTTGTCAACATACTGTTGACTGGACCCATAAAGATAGGTGTGAGGACCACCTGAAGAGTGAGTGATTATATTTCATCACTTTATACTGTGTCTCGGGATTAGTTTGTGTAAAAAAAAAAATTAAAATTCTCAAAAAATTAAAATGGAATTTAAGTGAGGTGTCAAACCAGTCAGGCTTTTGGTACCTCAGTGCTCATGAGGCCTGTGAAATTTCAGTTTGGATATATATCAATATGTTTATCAACACAGACTTTGCAGTGTAGATATGGCCCAAGTGCAGTGGCAGCAGTTGTAAATTACGCCTCGGGTAATATCACTCATGGTGCAGATTTAAAGGTTACAGTAGAAGCCCAGCTACATGATTTAGAGCACATTACGTTCTTTAAATTACTGACTCATTTCTTGTCCTTTTATAGTTGTTAGTCTGTCTGTCAATGCACATCTCTAGATTCTACATCTCTGTCTCATTTGGGTTTCAGTTATAAGTGATGTAACGTCTCGTTTAGAGTTGTAACCACTACAGGGTTAAAAGACAGAGGTGTTAAAGACTGAAAGGTTAGAAGAGGTGGATGGGTGGAGAGTGAGGACTCTGGTCTCAGCTAAATGAGTTGTTGTGAGAATTATTGGACAAATCAATCCAGTGTTGCTAGGCCTGTCTACCTGCAGGGCACGGAGAGGGAGCTTTTTGATATCACTCTCTGAGAAGTGGACACACGGACATGCACACACACAAGCACAAGATCTGATGTACTGCAAGAGTTGTACCTCAGGCCTGTGGCCATTATCAAAAGTGTCACATGATTTTAATCTAAGAGCCTTGAATTCTCATCCTGGGATGTTTATTAAATTAATATTAGTCATCTTTATGTCACAAAAATATTCTGAAATTAATTCTGAAACAAGTGAGTTGTTGACTTCCTTACTGTACTGTTACAACCTACCTGGGACTACAGGTGGAAATCAGCTTGTAGCTAAATTTGGCATGTAACTTGCTACCTTGCTAACATGACATTGTGTAAAGCAGATTCTGGATCATCTTAAAGTAATTTTATCAGCTGTATGTTGTGGTTTAGTCTTGATTTATTTCCATTCATGATATTAAATGTTCATGTAACCTGTAACATTCACAAGAGACAACTTTCAGAATCCAACAGTCTTAAACAGCATGAAAATTTGTAGTTAAAAAACTGAGCTGAATCAGGACAGATTATTCTTGGTTGTATGAAGTGCAGAACGATGTTGGGTAGGCCTGTCATGATAATAAATCAATTAACCGCACGATAAATAAAAATGTCCTCGATAAGTTTGCTGGCCTTGTTAAATTGACATGTGCATGCATGTTTGTTTCCCTCCTCTCTTTCTACCGAAGAGGCTGAATGAGAGGATGGCTCATTCTGTCCATCTTTCTTAACACCGGGGTGCATATGTTCTATAGCGGATTTATAGCGGGGGGAGCATTTGTCACTCATGCAATCTTCGTGGGGGAGATGGGGCCGCTTGTCTCCCCCACACGGAGAGCTGAAGTGAGCGTCCTAAGGAGTAATGAGGAAACATGAACAATGGCACGAAATGGCACGAAAGTTACGGTTCCTAAGCTGAATGCCACAGCCCCAGTGTGGGAATATGTTGGTTCTTCACAGGGACAGTTTACCTCCGCCAAGGAGGTTATGTTTTCGGGAGAGTTTGTTTGTTTGTCTGTCTGTCTGTCTGTCCTTCCGTCTGTCTGTGAACAAAATAACTCAAAAAGTCATGGATGGATTTGGATGAAATTTTCAGGAAATGTTCAGCATGGGAAAAGCAAGAAGTGATTTGATTTTGGTGTTGATCCGGATCAGAGTCTGTATCCGCCATGACGAAAAATGTGATTTTTATGAATAACTACTGAACTAAAATAGATATCACAGTGAATCTAGTTGCTAATGGTATGTTTTCACGGTCAAGGAATCTAAATATTTCGATGAAATAAAGGTAGGACTAATATTTATGGTGAAAATCACAATATGGGTGAGGACTGTGGCACTGGCGGAGGTCTGCGCTCTCTGAGTGCTTTTCTAGTATTGTTTGTTTAATTTATTTTATTTAAAGATCTGGACCTTCCAATTACAGTTAAATACACTTAAGAAATTAAAGTTTCTTGCTTTTGATATGGTGTACTCGCTTTATAATGACATATGTTATAATTACATGAATGAAAAAATGAAAAAATTTCAAAATAATATTTGCAATAATGTTGTTTATTGGCAATAATTTTTTGGACAAATATCGTCCTTCAAAATGTGTTATCGTGACAGGCCTAATGTTGGGCAACTTGATTCAGCTTGATTCGAGTTGATATCCTCAGCAGGAGAAAGTTTCAAGTCTTCTCTTCCATGATTCTCTTGATCTTTTAACTTACTTTTGGTCATACTTGTGAATTACAGAAGGTGATTGGAAAGATTAAAAAAATCCTTTATTCCCTTTTGCTACCAGATGGATAAATAATGAGACCTTTTTATTCATGGATGACTCAGTTGGTCTGCTAAATCCATTGCTACTGACGAGTCAATATGTATATGAGCAGGACTGACACATGAAGTTGTCTGAATGTGAATCTGAGAATCTCTTTAGCTGCTGTTTTCATTTTCCATTTTGATGGAAGCTGGTCGCTGCCAATGCAAGGGGTTCTGTTTCAAAGCACCGGCCCTTATGCTTTTGAGTTGCTGAACATTTATGTATAGGGCTTGAACTGAGATTTTTTTTACTCATTAGTCAAGTTGGCAGATAGATTAAAGTAATTTGCTGAACATGTTTTTTATTTTGTGTTTGAGTGCATTTGAGTGGTGTTATGTTTCACCAGCTGTGGCTTGTGTTATTCTCAGACCTTACATGGACGTCTGTTGGAACTGTGTAATACAGCTGACTTGGCTCCTCCTGGGCAACGTAAAGCTCTGGGTTCTTGTATCGAAACACCTCTGCAGATTTACAGTGAATGTTATTAACCCTGCAGTGATTACCAACAACAGTCAAAGGATACATGTAGAAAAAGGGGATAGGCCTAACCGTGACCTGGGCCTTATTGATTAGGGTGGATAAAAAGAGCTGAGAATCAAGAATTGGATCACATTTCAATAACATTTGTTCTTCCCAACTGTTTTCCTGCCTGTCAGCTCCTTTGTGTGCAGTAAGGGGATCTTGGGAATCTTGCTGAGGCTGGAAAGAGCACGGCAGTGATTCAGACTAATTTGATTGCCAGTTCCCTGAAAGAAACTTCATGAATTAGAGAGTTATGGCCTTATTATCTCATAAATTGCTTTGTTAAGTAGAGTCTACTCTCTGGGCAGAGAGTATGCATGTTTTCCTTGAATGTGTGTGTGTGAAAGAGGGGGAACGAGTTAGAAAGTGAGATCCGTCCAGGATAGCTGGCTCACCATTACTTATATCAGCAGCGCAGATAATGCTAGTGTGTGGTTCTTTATTACCGTCATCAGTTTTATTGGTGTTGTTAATGCTATGGTTTGTTCCTCTGGCGCACTAATGCAGAAGAGATGAGTTGATCAATCACAGCCAGATTGGCTCCTGGAGGAGAAATAACCTGCATCAGACAGGGAGGCAGAGAGGGAGGCATGAAAAGAGAGATGAAAAGCAAACGAAAAAGAGGAAGAAGATATAAAAGAAATGAACAAAATAATTGAACAAACAACCGGCAGGAATGAGATATAAGACAAGGGAGTGGAGGTGAGTGAGAAAGGATTGTGTGTCCTCAGTGGGCATTAAAATGAATTAAATTTAGGGGGGGAAATCTGAAAATTAGGAAGAGTAACTATTTTATTTAATAGTAAAAAGGTTCACGTTTGCAAGAGTAAACAGGATCAAAATTTGTAAAAAAGGTAAAAGCTGCAGCAGGAAATAGAATGGGTGCTTTTCTTTTCATAGTGCCTCAGAATAAGCAGCACCAGCTCTAGCAATAGTGGTTTGATAGTATGAATATATAATAATATGAGGTCTGCTTCCTGTTGTATCTTTTCTTGTATTACTCAGAGAAGCCAGGAAAGAAGACTGCAAGAGTTTCAGTCATATTTTTTGTTTAATTTTTTTTGTTGCAGTAGCTCACTGCACCATTTTTGAAAGAGAAGACAAGATTTTTTATTGGCAGTGCATTTTTGTTACTGCACTACCACATATCTGTGTTAATAACCTTATATACCTGATATACCTTCAGTTTTCATCAAACTGTGGTTCAAACCATGTCAGCAGTTCATACTGTTAGAAGCAATATGAAGAATGCTCATAAAGACTGTGATTTGTGGACTTTTATGACCTCCGCCAAGGAGGTTGTGTTTTCACTGGAGTTTGTTTTTCTCTTAAAATATTACACAAAAACTGCTGGATGGATTTACATGAAAACTTTACCAGAGGTCTGGTTTTGTCAAAGGAAGAAGTCAATACTTTTGGGTGCTGATCTGATCCAGATTGACATTACAGAAAACCCTTTAAATTTATGATGAAGTCCCTTTAGTTAACACCTGGCCATCTTTTTGTCCTGCCCATGGGATTCCTCTCCTTTTAAAAAGAATATGCTTATGGATTCAATTCTTTGATTATTTCACCCGCCCCTCTGGATTTCTCGTGTCACTCATAGGGTTGGGATTGAAAAAACAATTCCAGTTGAGAATCACAAACAGTTACTTAAAGGAATTCATATAATTGGTCTATTTGCTTTACAATTTCCTTTTCAATTCAATTTCTTCCTATTTGTTTTGCATGCCTTGTTAATTAAGGACATCTTGCTCTCACTGGAGGCTGTCAACAGAAAAGAGTGACGTGTTTGGCATTTGCTGCCACTAAAAACCGGGCCAACTTTCATTCACATTATAAATCCACAAGAATAGTGAAGGGAATTGTTAAAGAACAAGCAATTTCTATGGGCTGTTACCCAGATGGACCAGTGATATGTATGCTGTATACTATACATTGAGCTTTCTATCCCGTCTGTCAGTTTTTTTCCCCTAATGTGTTTATCAAGATTTTTTGAACAAGTAACAAATGCAATAACTAAAACCAGACACACTCACCCACCCTCCGAAAGAATAAATCAGCAAACTTATTAAAATGAAAAATATGTATGTAAAAATATGATAATAATGAAAATAAGAGTACAAACAAATACGGTCAAAAGAGTGGGCACATTAAGTGGTGCATAGACAGAGATTATAGTGTTCTTGTGTTGCCCCAAGGCTGAGCATGGGAAATTATATTGTCACTTAAAGGCCTGAAGGAAATGAGGGTCCCTTTTAAAATCTATAAAGGGAGACCACTTCTCTTCAAACAATATATAGTTTCCTTTTCCTTTTAGTGAATATGTTACTCTCTCCATAGAAACCACTTGTACCATGTCCTCAAGCCAGCCCCTCTTAGTTGACCTCTGTATTGACATCCAGTGTTTTGCAACTGTCCGTCAGTCTGTGAGTAGGCTAAGGGAAGCCGTCTTCTTTTTTGTTCTGCTGAGATTAATGCCATTTGTAATGAGGCCCAAGTAGAGGTTAGTCAGGTTAGTAGATATATAGGAATTGTGTTGTTTTGTACAGGAGGTGAAAAATAAAAAAAAGTAGCTGCTGGGAGCATGGTTTCAGGGACACATCATGGAAAATAATAACAAATATATACTATTTCTATTTGTTTTAAGAGATAGAGGGGTTTTAACCCCTGGAATAGTAACATTTTTTTTACTTACTGCAAAGTGTGTTTATTAACCCTGAGAAATCCCCACTGGAGACAACATAGAGAAGAGTATTCAAGGTATTCAAAAACTAATGCAAAATAGTATATGCGCTTTTCTGAGTAAAATAAAAATGACTCGGCAAACTATAAAATACCATCGTGGAAAGTATGGTGTGGCACAAGTTTCTTTTGACAGGAAAAGAAAAAGCTTGTCAAAGGAGGCAACAGTATGCATGATACTAAAAGAAATCGCTCACTGAGACATCAAGAGGGCACTGGAGGTGATGAACATTGAGGATAAATAGCAGAACATGTGGAAACGGGAAAAAGCAAAGATGGTGGATTAAGAGTGAAGAGTAAAAGGGAACAGGTGGTGTTTGTGAAGAGAGGGCCATAGGAGACATTTTAGCTTTGCCAGGTAGCTGAGAAAAATGATTCTGTAGCTGTTGACGCTGACATGATGCTGAAAAAACTGTAATTCTAAAGACTGTAGTGACTTGTGGAGGAGCAGAGGAGAGAGGGGGGCGGCAGTGTGACAGGAAAAGCCAAGGCGGTATTTTGTAGTGTAATTAGAAAAGCTCTCACCCTGGGCCGCCACTGGGGATGTTTCTGTTCTCTACTTGAGCACCTTGTTGTTTATCCGCACAGCTGTTGGAGAGAGGAGATGCTGCTGGAGGGAAACAGGCTGAGTGTTGGTTGGAGACAGGAGAGAGGCTTAAGGGTGAAATGTTTTTGAGAAAATATGCACACACCTGTTGAGATTTCTCTCTGCAGTGGTTTTACCAATTTGTCATCAACTTTGCATTCAAGACTGTAATGCATGTGCACAGCTGTGCTCTATGCACCCTCTTCAGCTCCATTATGTCTCTACTGAGCTCTATGTAGAGCCCTTCATGCCTCAGTGCAGCCTTCACTTTGACTTTGTGGATATTTCCGTACAAGTGAAGGACCAGGTGAGCAGCACTTTGTTCCTGCCCCCTCTTTCGTTTTAGCTGACCAAGTAACCGCATGGTTATATTCACATCCCCATTATGCAATGGCTTATGCACTAGTTGCACAAGAAGAGTTACATAAGTATATTAGAAGCCTTTTCATAACCCCCAAAATAAAAGCCTAATCAGGAAACCAAATAATGCTTACAGCACTGAAGTACAGACATGATCCTGAAAATTGCACAGGGACTATTTTGAGACATGGCACAGCCTACTGTACGTGCCTGGAGCACAACAGTACTACAACCACAGTCTTCCATGAATTGAGCCAAATACACAAATAATGCTTCAATAGATATTTGACATTTTTTAAAGATTATCTTGCTGACCAAGCAGAGTAATTTTGACAAAGAATGTTTTTCTAGCTCATTTTACTCCCATATCAACAAACATGCCCCATCATGAAGTACATTATCACTGAGCCTGTGCCTTCTGTCTTTACAAAATAAACAAATTAGAAATGTCCTTCAAAGCCATGAGGTTGTGTGTGATAAGAACTGCTCACTGCGGAAGAGTTTTTTCAAATTATGCCAAGAGTTTCGCACCACGTTCAGCATTAGCGTCTAACTCGAGATTTCTGAAGAAGAGAGAACTGAACTGTGACACTGTGGCACATGTTAAGGCTAATGCCATATACCTCATACAAGTCCACCTCAAAAAACTTGAACTATCCCTTTACCACATTTATCCACATTACCTGTCTGTCTGTCTGTCTGTCTGTCTGTCTGTCTGTCTGTCTCTCTCTCTCTCTATATATATGTATATATATATATATATATATATATATATATATATATATATATATATATATATATATATATATATATATATATATATATATATATTTATACACATATACATATACATATATATATACATATACATATACATATATATATATGTATATATATATATATATGTATGTATATATATATATGTCAAATGATAAAACATGGATAACTTAGCTACCCCATTTATTTGTTACACCCTGATTTTTACTTACAGAATATAGCTAATGTGTGTCAGAAGCCTGAAAACAGTGCGGTGCTTTAATACTAATGTGATGAATAGCACTTGATCAACCTTTGGATTATGGCTCAGTGCAAAAAAGTGTATTTTTAACAGCAGCAATGCCTATTTTTAGAGTTTCAGTAAGCACTGAAACAACCAGCTGACAGAAATATGAGCTCTTTAGAGCACAATATAAAAATGTAAAACTTTTATATTGAATTTATACTTTTAAATCAAAACCAACCCACCTTACTAAACAACTAGCTGGCATGGTGATTCTTAGTAAAATAAAAAGTAATATTCATGAGCATTATCTCAAAAGACATCTTATACTCAAGTGGACAGGGCAGCAGAGGGATGTAATGAAGTTTTAAAGTTTGTTTTAGATGTGGAGTACACTGCACAACAGAAGTGAGGCTGCAGAATTACATTCTTCTCTTTTGTTCTTTCCAATTTGATTACTGCAGTAAGTGAAGTTAGATGAAACACAGACAGAAGAGCATTAAGTACTGTGTTTCATCAAAACTGTAAGGAGATCCGAGCTAAAAGTAAAGACACACAAAGCAAAAACTGTTATTGTAGGGTTACAATTGCACTTTTTAAAAAGAGGACTTTGCCAGCTGCTGAAGGATACATTTTAGGGCAGATTCAGACTTGGCATTGAGTGCCATAAATTAACTTGTTTAACATCTGAAGTCCAATTTGTTAGTGTAGTGTGAGTGCTCTGTGCCATGCTTCAGCACTGTACACATCCCTGGACCTGTCACGTATGTGCTTTGGATGGCACACTAGCTCAACAAGCACAGGCAGGTGCATGAAACATGAGAGTGAAAGCCCCTCACCTCTGGGCCTCTAAAAATGTGCAATAAATACAAAAGGCTTTTGGATTTTAGTCCTGCATGATTTGACCATGTCAGTGATTTATAAAGACAGAGTCCTGGGCAGAAACTCACATTACTGTAGTGCAAAGAGGTTTTCAGTTCTGTTAAAAAAGCAGACTTGAATTCATTGTGTTGATTTTTTCTGACACTCTTTTTTTTTTTTTAATGATTTCAAAATTGTTGGATGGGTCTGGATTTTGATTCCTCCTGTGTTTTTCCAGGCGTGCCCAGGCCAGATGGGAAAGGCAGTCCCTCTAACAAGATCTCCGTGTGCCCTGGTGTCTCTTAGTTAAGCGTGCCCAGAAAGCTTTCAGTAGAAGTTGACCAGGAGCTTTATTCTCCCCTGAACATAGGTGAGTGTTTGAATGAAGATAGACTACTAAATTCAAAGCTTGGACTTTCGGCTGAACTCCCTCTTTACAACAGCAGTTAGGTATCAAGTCTGCAGCACGACAGATGCTGTACAGATCTGCTTTTCCATCTCTCTGTCCATTTTACCCTCACACATGAACAAGAACTAGAGATGCTAGAAGTCCTTCACTTGAGGCAAAAACTCATCTGGACAAAGCAACTCCCCCTTCCTTTTCAGACTGAGAGCCTTATGCTGCGTTCACACCGGACGCGAATTGGCATCAATGGACGCCCGTAACGCCTGTGACGCGCTTAACGCCCGAGGCTGGACGCTGGACAATTTGACAAGCTGAGGGACGACGCGCGTCCTGGCGCAGGCGCAGTAGAGAGCCGGAGCTTGTTGGACTCAGTGATAACCCGTGCAGGCAAATCCAGCCGGAAATGAATATTTACAGAACTTACCTTCAAAACCTGTCTCCTCAGCGACTTTCTCCCAAGCCTGCTCCTTTTTGTTCCAGTCTCTGTAGAGTGCACACATCGAGTAGTAGAGCTCCGGATGATAGCAAACACCGCAGATAAACCTCTCCTCCATCTTTGAGAGGGGGTTTGAGCTGGAACAGGAGACCGGGGCGTCACACGTCATCAAATCAAACCTGTCTGTCTCCTCGGCGACTTTCACCAAAGCCTGCTCCCTTCTGTTCCGGTCTTTGTAGAGTACACACGCCGAATAGTATAGCTCCGGATGATAGCAAACAGCGCAGATAAACCTCTCCTCCATCTTACAGAGGGCTTTGAGCGGGAGCAGGGGGACGTAGCGTCATACGTCATCAAATCAATGACGTCGGGGGGGGGGGGGGATGTCATCGCTGATTGGCTGCCGCGCCACAGCGTCACGCGAACTGGCGTCGAAAGTTCAATATTTTCAACTCGAGCGTCGAGGGCGTCAAACGCCTCAACGCTCGACGCCTCAAACGCACCGGACGCACCGGACGCTCCAAACGCGCCCTTTCCAAACGCGTCCAACGCGCCGCCCGGGGCGAATCTGCGTCAAGACGCGCCTTTGCATTGACTTTGTATGTAATCTTGACGCGCGTCGACGCAAATTCGCGTCTGGTGTGAACACACCATTAGACTTGGACATGCTGACCCTTATTCCAGCCACTTAACACTCAGCTGCAGAGTACTCCATCGTCTGCTGCAGGTCACCAACTGCAGGAGCCAACAAGGAAGGGCTGAACAATTTAGGAAAAGATCTAATTATGTTTTTTTTCCTGGCAGATATTGCAATATTCACAACTTTCTTCAAATCAAGCTTTACTGCAATATTCATTGTTTACAGTTAAGACGACAGTAAGGAAATCAAAGGCCAAACGCACATTTGTTTTCATTTTAGGGGATACATAAAGTCAAAATAATGCTAACATAATGTAGCCAGTCCAGAGACAAACAGTGTGAAGTGTTCTCCTGCTCCTCACAGTCTGACTGTAGATGGGAGCTGTGCTGAAAAAGAATCTGCTGTTGTTGTTTTTTTCTGGAACAACATGATTTAACATCAGTACGTTATGGGGGCAGACAGCAAGAGAAGATCCAAAGGTCAAAGGGAAAAGATCTTTTCAGGTTAACATTGATGTTATATAAGTGTCTGTTTTTTTATATAGACAAAATGATGGTGTTCTACTTACACCTACATTTCACGCCTTCACCTCACTAAAAAGGAATAAAAAGGCAGAGCAGCATATATGTTCAAAATCATTCATCTTAAAACCTGTGTTGGTGTTTAAAGTGAAAAATTACCCTGTTGGGAATCTCAAATCCATCTGTTAAAATAGGATTTTGATATGCAGAGGCTTGTTAATGGTGCAAATCATTTGAATTACTCAGTCCTAAACTGACACTTAGCCTTCTGCTCAGTGTTGAAATGAGACATAAATCTCTCTTTATTTAAAAAAAAAAAAAAACATAAATGATTTCCTGCAAGCAAAACTGTCCAATCCATTATCATCACTTAAACAAAGCACATCTAAAAAGGAAAGTGCTGCCTTGCTCATAGCTTAGCCTCTGACTAAGATTGGTCTAATTAAACGCTGCTGTGGGTAAGGTTAAAATGTATTCTGCAAAAACCATCAGAAATAATGAGATACCTTGACGACCACTTCTCCTTATTTCCTTGAAACAGGCAAGAACTGATTTTTAAGGACTTGTCTTTGCTACAGATTTCCTCATCTGCATAAACCCCCCTGTCAGTGGACCTTGAATTTATAACTGAGGATAAGGCTTTGCTAAAAAGACTGAAGTAATGTTTGGATACTACAATATGTGCTAAAAAAAAAAGGGGAATCGTATTAACACGCAGAAAAACTGCCTACAGCTCAGAGCCTCATAAGACACCACATATCCTTCTCTACATGCAAGTACAAGAGGCTGCTCTCACATCCAGCATTATGATCTCAAAAAAATACCCAGCTTGGAGGTTATTGATTTTTTTGTGTTTCAACAAAGCCCTCTTGAACACAGCACTTTTACCTTACTTCAGCTGACAAGATCACAACACAATATCATTATTGCTAGATGCCTGTCAGGAGAGACTGGAATAAGATGGATCAGCTTTCAGGTTGACTCTGCAGAGATGTGAGCTCTGCTGAGCTGTGCTTGCATCCCAGACCCCCAGTGAAGTTAGAGCTCAACAAGACTTCTATAGGAGGGAGGCAAAAAAGAGAAACACTCCTCCCAAATGCTTAAGTAGTGAAAATTGAAACATTGGAGAGCTGGGCAATATGTGACCCAGATATTGTATCAGGGATTTTTTTTTTGCTCTTTGTGGCATTGGCTATATATCACAGACTTAGATTAATAAAAAGGAAAATGAATTTAAGTTCTTTAACTGCAAAACACTTCCCACTGTAAAGTTAGCCTGAGATGTCATATTCATCTCTGCCATGGCAGTAGCTGAATGTATACTTTATTCCTCTCCCGAGTTGTGTTAAGCTGCTAATGGAAACTCTTCATGTCCTTTTTTGTTAAAAATAGAGTTAAAGGTGTAGTGATCAATCTTCTAATCTTCTAATCTAATGCACTATTTGTCAAAATCACCGTATTTCTCCTCTCCATCCACAAGATGTCACCACTGACAGCATGCTGAAAAAAAAGTTTGGTTTCAATACACAGCCTTGGTTCTGAATTTCAGCAGGTAAATGCTGTGGCTCGGGCAGACATTTGCATGTAAGTAGCTGCTCTCTGATTTGCTGGTACACAATGACTGCACATGCTCTCGAACAAAAAGAGTTAAGTGCTCATGCATGAAGCACAAGGTATTTCTGCATCTGGTTAAATGAGAAAAAATCATGTAAGGTATTTGTTGTGAAAATACTGAAATTTTATTGATTAAAACTTCAGATAAAGGTGATTTTTGAGTTGTCTGATGCTGCGTTCACACCCCAAGTGACTCTCGCCTGTCCAAAAATACCTCATTTTGGCGTCGGCCGCCACTTGATGACGTCATGTTCGCTCTAATTTCACCGTGATCATATCATATATCATATAATAGGATGTATAAGCGGACATTATTCCAGCTGTATCCTTTTCACTCACTTATCAAACACAAAACACAGCTGATGCCCTGCAACAGCATCATCTGTCCGTTTTCTGCGGTCCGTTTAGGTGGAACTACTGTCCTCAATGACTCATGTTTGCCGCACAGACATAAATTGTTCCTCTGTAGTCCGGATGAAAAACTGTCTGTCACGGGTATCGTCACACATGCACACACCGCTGATTGGCTGTTGCCGCACAGCCACACGGCATTGTCTGAAAAGATCAACTTTCTTTTTTTTTTTTTTTTAACTTAGACATTGCGCGACAAGTGAAGTGATCATCTTGTACGCAACAAGAGCATCGCGGGAGGGTTAGCCCCGCCCCATAACGTCTGTACATTGACTTTGCATGGAGAGTGATCCCCGTGGTAGTACAGGTAGCCACCGGTGTGTAAGCACCTTGAGACTGTAAAGTTTGGGCAAAATGTGGGTGTGTGTTATATAAGAGTACAGCGTTTTTCCTGGAAAAAAGTCTGAAAAAATGGAGTACGAGTTATAAATGAGAGCATGTTATTTATGAGAAATAATGGTATGTAAATAAGTGTTCTCAGGTTAGCTGTCAACTATTTAAGTACCTGTCTGGGTGCTGTGTGGACTTTTTAATGGGGCCAGTTTTCCTCTAGAGACGAGGACTGCCACGATTAGTCAACTAGTTGTGACGAAGTCGACTATCAAAATAGTTAACAACTAATTTAATAGTCAACGCATCATTTCTTTTTTTAAGCTGTGTTTTCTCTCACTGCCGCTGTACCGTCTGCATACTGTACTTGACGCACGTGTGCAGTAGTGGTAATCTGGGTCAGTCGTGATATCACTGGAAGAGTAAGCCCCAAACAGTTTCACAGCTGACTGGCAACAGAGCTCAAAAGTTTGGGAGCATTTTACCAAAACAAAAGAGAAGAATGTGCAATGCAAAATCTGTAAGGTGGAACTTGACTTCCATGGCAGTCCGACAACGATACATAAGCATCTGAAACGAAAGCATGTCTTGGCTGATTCAATTTCTAATGAAGAGGGACAGTCGTCTCAATGAGCTAATTGGCTGGTGATCAGATGTCCCTGATTTCCGGGGACAGTCCCTGTTTTGGATGACCTGTCCCTGGTTAAAGCTGGCCCTGAAAATGTGCCCGATTTCAGTGTTTTACTATTGTGCGTCTGCTAGAACAAAGGTTATTACTACAGCCGCGTAGGAAGCAGAAAGCATGAGGGAGCACATTGCTCACAGACTATGACAACAGTTACTGTGTTGCCAAGTCTCATTAAAAGTGACTTTGGGCCTGCTCTTATACTTGTGTGAATCCCACATGGTTATCACCCAGTTGCCCAATACAAAGCAAAACATGGGTGTAATTGGTATTCTGTCCTTTCCTCACTCCCGTTTCCTGGTTATCACGCCAGCAGGAATCAACCCAGCACACCCCCAAACACACTCACACATGTGGCACATGCACAACTGCTTAGACACCACAATTGCCAGTTCTGCTCATTTTAAGTGATTTGGGCCACCAGCTGTATGCTGGTGCGATACGCTGCAGATCATGCATGATGTGACTAGTCAACTAATCACAAAAATATTGGTTGACTAGTGGACGATCAAAATAGTCGTTTGTGGCAGCCCTACTAGAGACCCTACTAAAGACTAGAACTCCAGACAACAGAGTTCTAAGGTTCACAGGAAACAGACTCTTCTACTATATTAGGATGAATATTGATGGAGCTTTATTCATTTTTTTAACTGTTTTATGGGATTTTATTCGTTCTGGTGTCCACAGATGAACAACATTTCAGTTTTTTGTAAGTACAGTGTAAGCAAATGAAAAGTAGACAGTAGGGCTGAAATGAAATTTCGTGCCACTAAATTTCGCGAAATAAAAAAATGATGAAATAAAATTCAAAGACGCACAAAATAAAAGCACGAAATAAAAAACGTGAAGGGGCGTGCGCACGACTAGTGATTTTTACCCTCCTCGGCTACCGTAGCAAAACGAAATGTTATGAATATAACTTCTGTTCCCTGAAGGAGAGGAACGAGGTACAACACATATAGTATGGGATATCACGCCCCCGCGTGGCCTAACTGAAGACACCTTTATTCACGCCTTACGGCAGATGACCTGTGGTGACGTATGTGAGGCCCCGCCTGCACATACATACGTGCAACACCACAGTCATCCTTCAGTTCGATAGCCGCTCTTCACCGAGCCTAGCTGCCGTGGGGCAACCTAGTGTTGTACCTCGTTCCTCTCCTTCAGGGAACAGAAGTTATATTCATAACATTTCGTTCCCTTTCAGTCGATTCACTCGGTACAACACATATAGTATGGGACATGTATTCACGCCCCACAGAGCAGCCACCGAACCGAGTCAAACCTCCAACACTCTAGTGCATCACAGACCCAGCAGACAGGACAGAGTGAGCCACCGAAGGGCTGTCACATCCAGGCGATAAAACCGGACAAAAGTGTGCGGTGAAGACCAGCTGGCTGCAGTACATATATCACTCACAGAGACCCGTTTAAACAAGGCCCATCAAGCCCCTATGCCCCTGGTTGAATGTGCCCCCCCACCTTGGGGTAATGGAAAGCCCCTGCGTCTGTATGCTAGGGAGACAGCCTCCACAATGCAGTGGGAAAGACGCTGTTTAGGCAGCGCTTTACCCTTAGCGGATAGCAAAACAGATAAACAACTGGTCGCATAAACGCATACCTTGGGTGCGGTCTATGTAAGTCGTAGTGCACGACAGGGCACAAAGAATGCAACGCTTTTGCTCCTCCGACAAAAAGCGGAGGGGGCAGTAGCTCAAGAGCTCAAAAGTCATAGAGCTATAAGTGGGGGGATAATCTTAGCAAATACGCCGCATTTGGGATAATATAACCTTAGATCCATCCGGAGTGAACTGGGTACAAGAGGGATGCACAGACAAAGCATGAAGGTCGCCCACTCGCTTTGCTGAAGTCAAAGCAAGTAGCAGTGCAGTCTTGTATGAAAGAAATTTCATATCTACAGACTCAATAGGCTCAAATGGAGGTCCACAAAGAGCCTCAAGAACCAACGCTAAATCCCATGAGGGAACGCTGGGCTTAAACACAGGTTTCAGCCTGCGGACTCCCTTCAGGAAGCGCATAGCTAGAGGGTGAGCACCTGGCGTCACTCCGTCAAAACCAACATGGCATGCAGATATAGCTGCCAAGTAGACCTTAATTGTTGAGAAAGAGAGACCCTTATCCAGCAACTCCTGAAGGAATGTTAAAACATCCGCAATAGAGCACTGAAATGGGAGTACATCTCGGTCCTGACACCACTGCTCAAAGGCCCGCCATTTGTAAGCATACAGGCCCCTAGTGGATGATGCCCTTGCACTCTGGATCGTCGCCACCACATTTGGAGGCAGACCCTGAGCTATTAAGTTGGACCTCTCAACAGGTAGGCATGTAGACGCCACAGTTCTGGGCGTGGGTGAGTCACCTCCCCTCCTGCCTGGGAGAGGAGGTCCCTGCGCAAAGGTAGCTGCCAGGGCCTCGCCGCCAGCAGACTGATTATCTCTGGATACCACGACTTCGCCGGCCAACGAGGGGCCACCAGAATCAGGGAGAGCCCCTGCTGGCGTACCCTCTCGAGTACAGACAAAATCATCTCCACGGGGGGAAATGCATACAGGAGTGTGTTGGGCCATGTGTGCGCTAGCGCATCCATTCCCAGGGGAGCGTGGCAGTCCGTTATGGAAAAGAACAGGGGACAGTGGGTATTTGCTCTGGAGGCAAATAGATCCACCTCTGCCCTGCCGAAACGGTCCCATATCTGAGCCACCACTAGTGGGTGCAATCTCCACTCCCTTACACGGGGTCCCCCCCTGGAGAGAAGGTCCGGTCCCAGGTTTAGGTGACCTGGAACATGTGTGGCTCTGAGAGACAGAAGATGAACACTGCACCATAGCAACAGAGACTGTGACAGTTTTAACAGGGGAAGGGAGCGTGTCCCTCCCTGCTTGTTTATATAGGAAACCACCGTAGTGTTGTCCGTCCTGATCAGAACATGCTGGCCTGTCAGAACGGGACAAAAATGCTTCAGAGCTAGGAAGGTTGCTAGTAGCTCCAGGTGGTTGATGTGGAGTCTGCATTGCGCTGGCGTCCACACTCCTTTCACCGCTGCGCCCTCGCACAGAGCACCCCAACCCGTCAGGGATGCATCTGTGGAGACCACCTTGCGAAAAGACACCCTCCCTATAGGGGACCCTTGTTGTAAAAAACCGGGTTCCCTCCACGGGAGAAGGGCCAACATGCAAGACGGAGTTATCACCAGCCTCCTCTGGAGATGGCGTGGCGCGCACAGCCTGTGAGATAGAGTCCAGCGTTGAAACGCTCTCATCTTTAACAGCCCGAGCGGTACTACAGCGATCATGGAAGCCATCATGCCTGACAGCTGTAAGATCGTCCGGAAACGCAGTTTGCGTCCCAACTGAAATTGATCGAGGCAGCGGTAAAATGCCGCCACCCTGTGCTCTGAAAGACGTGCTCGGCTCGAAACAGAGCATATTTCCAGCCCGAGAAAAGAAAACTTTTGACTCGGGGTCAGTGAACTCTTCTGTAGATTTACTGAAAAGCCCAGCATTCGGATGTGCGACAGGGTCAGCGACAGCTGAGCCTCTGCTCGCTCTCTGGAGCTCGCAATAAGAGCCCAATCGTCCAGATAGGCTAATATGCGAACGCCCCTTTCCCGGAGCGGAGCCAACGCCGCCTCGACACACTTGGTGAATGTTCGGGGGGCAAGTGACAAGCCGAACGGCAGCACTAGGTATTCGTAGGCTGTGCCCTCGAATGCAAATCTGAGAAACTGCCTGTGGTCCGGGTGAATCGCTACGTGAAAGTAAGCGTCTGTCAGGTCGATAGTTGTAAACCAATCTCCCGGCCTGATAGCGCTCAGTAGCTGTCTGAGTGTTAGCATCTTGAACCTGTATGTTCGCAGGTATTTGTTTAACACTCGCAAGTCTAGTATAGGACGGAGCCCTCCCCCTTTCTTCGGAACAACGAAATAACGGCTGTACCAACCTTTGTTCGCTTCCGAAGCGGGAACAACTCGTATCGCTCTCTTGGCCAACAAGTTGTTTATTTCCTCCCTCAGAACTGCTGCCGCTTCGTTTCTCACAGCTGTGTTTATTACAGAGTTGAAACGGGGCGGCCGAGCCCTGAACTGCAAACGGTAGCCCATGGCAACGGTTCTCTCTACCCATGGTGAGACTGCGCATGCGCGCCACCGAGGGAAGTGAACTGCCAGCCGGCTGACCTGCAGCACTGTGGGAGAGGGGCTGACGCCCTCTGGCGTGCCGGAGAGGAACAGCGAGACCTGCCCGCTCCGGCTCATTTGATTTACAGTGTTTTGAGGACAAAACAAAACCTTTATTGAGTTCAATAAATGAACATTTTGAACATTCACATTGTGAACAACAGGCTCTGTTTTCGGAGCATCTGTATGTGAAGGGAGGTTGTGCTTGGGAGACTGTGTCAGGGGAATACAGCGCCTCTCGGGACCATACCACTGAACATAACTTAAACGCGGCCTCTTTGGCGGCAATAACTGAGGGGCAGCAGCGTCTCCGTGCTGCTGGAGCCCTACTGGAGTCAATCCCACAGCTAGGACGACTGCGGCTTCTTCCTCCTGGAAGCTGAGCTTCTTTGGAGGCCTGGCGGTGGACCCTTACTCCAAGCCGAGGGGCGTGGAGTCTGCCCAAGTGTTTGCTGCTTTACCGGCTGGGGCCCCGAACTCACGGGTGTCGCAGTCCTCTTGTGGGGAGGAGGCGGCGGTGCCGGTCGGTGTGGATTAGCCGGCTGCTTGGGCTTTGCATCCCGCCTGGGGATAATGCAGCGCAAAGCCTCGGTTTGCTTTTTCCTCAGCTCAAATTTAGCCTGGATGGCATCGAGCGACTGACCAAACAAACCTTCAGCCGACACAGGCTCGTCTAGGTAGACAGCTCTGTCCCTGTCCGGAACATCAGAGAGAGTTAGCCACAGGTGCCTCTGCGCCACCACTGTGGAAGCCATCCCCCTACCCAGAGAGAGAGCAGCACAGCGGGACACTCGCAGGATGTAATCCGTGGCGACTCTCACCTCGTTAAATGTGAGGACAGCTGGCTGTCAGGAGGTAGCTGTGAGCCGAGCTCCGCCAGACACATAGCCTGATATGTTTGCAGCATGGTGACAGAGCTAAGTGCACGAGCCGTGCTAGCCTGTGTCCTGTAGATTTTCTCTAGCTGCGAAGCGGAGAACCTACAGTGCTTGGATGGGAGCGTGGTGGGGCCGCCCACACCATGGTTTTGGGTCGGGGCCAGATAAGCTGCCAGGGACGCCTCCATCGGGGGAAGGCTAACCAAACCAGCTTTTTCAGCTCCATCCAGGTCCAAAAAGGGTCCAGAGCCGGGCACAGTGGCGCGGGTAGACAGCGGTTTGTTCCATGTCGAGGTTAGCTCCGCGACAAAATCAGGAAACATTGGCAGGCTGTTCTTAACAGTCGTCGGTTCGGGGGGAAGAAAAAACCCCGCAAACCGGGACGGTTTTTGAGCCGGTGGAGGGGAGGGCCACTCCACTTCCAGTTTCTCAGCTGCACGGCGGTACAGCGAGAGGAAGGATGTGTCGGTCTGGTTAACCGGCGCAGTAGCGGCGGTGTATTGACCCGACGACAGCGGCTCCTGTTCATCCTCCGACAGGCCATGCACATCCAGGCCGATGTCCAGTACGTCATCCTCCTCCTGGTAGCATGTTAGCTCGGCTAGCTGTCGGCTAGCGCCCTCGGAGGGGCCCGTCTCTAACCCAGCTAACCCGTCAGCACACTCCATATGGTCTGCCCAGTTTCCAACGGGGTCTTCGACCAAACACTCCTCGCAGCCGGACTCGGACGAAGCCGGGTCTCTCGACTCGGAGAGCAAAGGGTCGTGCCGTGCAATGGCCGTCTTTCCCAAGACCTTCTCCACAAACTTGACCCGCCTTTCCAGGGTTGAGCTCCGGAGCTGGTGACAGTACTCACAAGACTCCGGCTCAGTCAACGCTCTCCTGGCGTGGACAATCCCCAGGCAGACAGGACAGGCTTCGTGGAGGTCTTTATAGTGTAGGGAAAAGCCGCACCCCTGAGGACAGGGGCGAACAGAAGACTTTCCCTTCATTCGCTCCGCGCTCATGACGAGACGCAACACCGGAGAAGCACACGAAATTAGCGCTCCGCGGGTAGCCAGCGGCTAACACCAACAGGGGCAGTTAAGCTAACTTCGTGCGGGCAGTAGCCAAAATCAAGACCAAGCTAACTAGCAGTTAGCCTGACTCAGTAAGGTGTTCTCAGCGAGGTGAAGAGCGTAAGAACTGAAGGATGACTGTGGTGTTGCACGTATATATGTGCAGGCGGGGCCTCACATACGTCACCACAGGTCATCTGCCGTAAGGCGTGAATAAAGGTGTCTTCAGTTAGGCCACGCGGGGGCGTGATATCCCATACTATATGTGTTGTACCGAGTGAATCGACTGAAAGGGAACACTCCCTTCAATATGGAGGAAGACGTAGTGGAGGAATTAGCTGACGCTCCTTCGTCAAGTAAAACAGTTGTGTGGACCTATTTTGGCTTCCTATGTAAAAGATGAGGGAACCGTGTGCAAAATATGCCACTAAAGTTCGCCGTATACTGCGGCGAGTACAACTACCAACTACTTTTAACTGGAGACAGGCAGCAACTGTATGTTTGTGTAAGTCTGCATAAAAAAAATATTTGATTTTTGCATCTACTGTTGAGTTGACAGAATTTGAAGATCAGAAGTATATGCACTGTTATAGGCTAAATATCATAGTTCACAGCTCAGGCATTTATAGGTCTAAACTGAGGACTGCTATTTGTTTTCCTTTTCATTCAAGAATGTAGTTATCCTGATTGTTACAACAACAAAGCATATATTATTTAGATTATATGTTTGCATTTGCACTGTAGTCTAAATAAAGGAAAAAATCTACAATTTTTTTTTTCAAAAAGCATTTATTTTGTATTGATGCAGCAATACTTTTTTTATGTCTGCATTAGGAAGAAAATAAAGAAAATGAGATTTTTGCACAACTTTATACTGTTGGAGATTTTCTATAATCTTTATTTTGTATCGTGAGCCCTGTTTCGTATTTCGTATCGTTTCATGAGTGGACCATTTCGTTACACCCCTAGTAGACAGTTACATCACATCACTGTATTCCTTTAATTGTGCAGACAGAGAAATGAGGGAATGAATTATCAAATAATACTAAGCCTTGTCAGCCCACGGGCTCCTCAATGAGCCCACGTAATGACCCTCACATGTCTTCCTCTGACATACATCCCTAGAGCCTTGATTATATTGTCCTCATCATGAGACTTCAATAAATTGCCTTCATTTCTCTCTTTTTCTGATGGTTTGGGACCGTGTGGAAGAGTTACATATAGGCCCACATTAGTCTATCAGGGATTTTCCACTTACAGGAAGACAGTTTGATGTTGCAGATATGAACTGTATCAGCATTACATATTGCTGGTGCATAGTCCTCACTCAGCTTGCCGCCTTGCTGTTGAAATTTAATGAGGTAACACTGTTATATTAAAATGAAAGTAAAAGACAAACAGTCTAATTCAAAGGAATTTTTAATTGAAATGACATACCTATTACATTCGACTTCAAATGCAAAGAAGTCAGCGGAGCATCATGCTAACAATGCTGTATTCTAGACAGAAATAAGAAAAAAGTCTAATTTGGCATCAAAACATGTCACTCAGTAGCTGCAGGAGGGCTTTTTTTGGAATTACAAATTTTTCAGCTGAATGAGTTTCCATATTGTAGTGCCAGCCACTTAATTGAGTTTCTGTTTCACTCATATTTTTGGCCTCCTCAGAATATAAATTAGACAATCAAGATCAAACATGCCTGTTGATTAATGTGGACTCAGTGTTAAGGTCAATGCTGTCTTATTTTACCTTTTAAAGCTACAATGCAGCTGCCTCAAAAACATACTGTAGCTAATTTATTTGTGTCGATTCATTGTTGAGCTCCATTTGTTTTAGTTAATGTCCTGTTTTGTCAGTGTGTTCAAACCATTTCTGGAAATCAAGTTATAAGAATTTTGAAATTTGATAAATAAATGTGATGGAGATGTGAAATCAGTCAGTTATCATGTTTAGTAAATGTAACCTAAATATCAGTCAGAATATTCTTAGTTATGGTCACAATCAAGCAGCTCCAACAAAGTGCTACAGAATATTTTAATAAAACTGTTTTTAAGTTAAAAACCAAATAATGTTGCTGTTAAAAGGGACACTGTCATGATTTGGCTTTCCTAAAAGCACAAAATGTTCACATCTGCTGCCAAGTGCTGTCTACCAAAACAATAGCAAGAGATGACAAGCAGAAGCCGACTGACACCATTTCATTTTGCTTTAAATGAAAGCCTGTTCAATAAAACTGGAACTCTAAAACCCCTGCTTTGGATCATTTGAAATATTCCAAAATGATGACATATTTTTTGGTTAGCACAATGAGTTAACTCTTGTTGAGATGCAATACTACGCTAACATTGTTAGCAATATGGCATCAATAAGTTTGCTTCTAAATAGCATTGATAAGAAGCTTTGGTTTAGGAAACAGGATGATGAAACACCTGGTTTATCATGTAAACAAAATAAAACCTTGAATCACTTTTGCAAATTGCCCAAGCATGAAAGAGCCAAATTAAAGTAAATTTCACCCTGACTGCTCTGAAAAATATTTGGTCCAGCTGCAGTGGTTTTATCAGGAGTCCTCTGATCAATGGACCAGCAGACTAATCAGAGAGTCAGCAAGGAGCCAGTGGGAGTGCAGGTCCTGCTTCGTTGTGCAGTGGTCTTTGACTTGAACAGGACGTGTTTTCACAGCATTGATAAACAAGCCGTGGATGTCATGGTGTTTGCTACAGCCGGACCTGGACCTGACTTCACAGGCTGTAAGAACTAATAGAAATATTTGAGACACTGTAAATGCCCAACTAAAAATATACGCACAAGATCAGTCACTTTTTGTTACTAGATTAAAAAGGGTTTAAAAATATTCTGAACGTTTTCAGTTATTTTTGGTGTTTTTATCTTCTATCTCACCTGGACCAAAAGTGAGAACACTCTTTCCTCTACTACTGCCTTCTTTTTTTCTCCCATTAACAAATGTTCCTCTCTCAGCATCCTTTTTGTGCTCTCCTTTGAAACTGAAGTATACACTTCATTTATAAATCACTTGAGTACCCCTTTGAAATCAAGCATGCCTGTATTAATATTGTATTCAATCCATTTTGATTTTTAGAAACATTAAGCTTTACATTAAGAGGTTCTGCACTCCATTCTGCAGCTCTAAGCCTTTGTGCATAAGTGCTATAAGAGGTAACTAATGGATTAATTAGTGAATTAAGTGTGTGACTGTTTGCAAGAATATACTTGAAACTAAAAATCAAGCCTTATGTTGTGAGACTTTATGCTTCTTAAGGACCATAGAGCAGTCAGATGCTCCCCAAGGATTTGAACCCACATTACGAGGGCAGTGTCCTTACTCCATCACGCCTCAGCACATCTATCTTTCAGGGCACTTGGTCAGTGTCCTTCATCTTGTTTTACTGATCCCATTACCCTGAACGCCTCATTTCAGTTTCAGCTCTTGCTTCGGTACCTTGATCTTTTTAAAGTAGTTTGTTTCCAGGTTCAGTCTGCCTGTAGTTTAATGTGTGTAAGGTTTGTACAGGTCAGTTGTTGGTATAACATACAGTATGTCTGTATTCTCGTTTCATGTTTCTTTCAGTTTGAGCGTATTTTTGCCACTTTTAGTTTTTAACATGAATACAAAAGCACACAATTAAACCAACGCTGTGAACAGTTGATATAAAACCTCCAGGTTAGTCTATGTTGGCCCTGGTCCCCAGTTTGGACTTCATCTTTCAGCATCTATTCATGCCATGGACATGGGTTGGAAGTCATTCTGCCGTATAAATCATCCTTCGCTTGAAGTTGAACTGATTTTGTGTTTGGGTCTGGGCTTGTGTAGGTGTGTTGTAAACATGACTGGAAATGCAAGTGTGTGGGACCTGTTCTCTTCTCTCCCTTCATGTTATTTATTACCCTTTGCTGCTTTCACTGAAAAATACTTATAAACAAAAAGAACCAGAACCATAGCCTAGCAATTTTGTACCTTTGCAAGGGGCACATGTGGTAGATAGCAGAAGTATATTTATTTTTTTATTTTTTATTTTTATGAGGGTTGATTAGCAGCAGTTCTACAGGTAAAAGCTGAGACTTTGACTTTTGAGTCCAGATGTAAGATATTAATTTTCAGTCAGAGTTGACAGAGTTTGGAGAAAACTTTCGAAAGCTCTCTTGAGATATTGCTTGTAAAATTAATGAACACGAATTGGAAGAAACCTTTGACCTGCAGAACTGAATAAGCTCATCTGTAGCCAGAGAGAACATTTGTGCAAATTTTGCATTCTGAGGAATCCCTGAGATTAGGGATGTGCGATATGACGATATAAAATGGTTAAGGATTATAACGATTTAATATCGTCATAAAGCAGAAAGATCGTCAGATTGTCTCTGTGTACACAGAGACTTTGATGCGCACCCGACTAGCCAATCGTAGCACATTACGCGCAGTGCATAGTAGTATCTCCTGTTTGGTTATGTAGCTTGAAGCCATGGCGGAAAGAAAAAGGGAGATAAAAGCTTGAAGATGTCTGTACAAAAATCTGTTCTAAAGCAGCTGTATTATCCACTCAGATTATAGACATTGTAGTTGGATAACATTTGGTTTAAATTGTTGCACTTTAAGAGATAATGTTGATATTGTTGTTCGTTACCTTTTATGTTTACATTTATTGCACATTTTCATAAAAACGGCACTATTTAAATCAAAACCTGTTCAGAAAGTTTCTTTGGCTTTAACTGTCCTTTTTTTTCTTTCAGGGTTTTACATTTTTTATATGTTGAACATAGGGAAAAATGGTCAAACATGCAAATTAGTCTAGAAAAATCAAAGTAAAAGAATCGTGATAAAATCGTGATCGTGATTTTATTTTTAAAAAATCGTGATATGATATTTTTGCCATATCGCCCACCCCTACCTGAGATGTTACTTGTGCAATGAGATGAGTATTTTGCCCTTTGACTTCCAAAATGATCAGCTGATCCCTGAGTTGAAGTATGAATGGGTGAAAAGTTGTAACACATTCCCTCTAGTTTTTTAGAGATGTTTTCCAATGCAAGAGATGAGTCTGTGCAGTTCTGGCCTTGACCTCTGGCCTCTCATCTCACCATTCCATTCACAAAGAGGTAATTCAGAATATTTAAGTGGGGTTTCATGAGACACATGGTTTTAGCCTGAAAATCAGCCATAGTAACAGAGAACAACCCAAAAAATGTCTCCCACACCATTACATCACCAGCCTGAACTGTTGATAGGGATGTAACGATATGAAAATTTTGTATCACGGTTATTGTGACCAAAATTATCACGGGTGTCATTATTATCGCGTTATTGTTGCAGTGTGCTCAAAATGTTCAAAAAATTACTTTAACACAAAATTGAAATCATTTAACCCCTTTAATACTATAATTTTAACAGTGCTTTTTTGTCAATAAATGTCTACCAATGCCCTTTGAGTACATTTTTTTACCCTTCTTTCATTAGAAATAAAAGTAAACAATTCCAGCAAGTATTTTTCATTATAATGTTATAAATGCTTGAACAGATTTGAACTTTAAACAGGATATTCTCTTTATTGACAATTGAAAATTAACAGCTCTGGTCTCTGGTCTCCTCCTCCTCTCCATGGCAGATATCTTCGATATTTTCTCCTCTAATCTTTCCAGAGTATGATTGATTAAATCCGTAAAGCACGAACTTTGACGTGAAAGACGATAAATTTGAAAATACGGCAAATACACGGCAAAAGAACGTCAAGAACACACTCCAGAATGATCCTAATGCTATTATTTACATGGTTTATACATTATTTAAACAGAGAATACTGACAAACCACCTGTAATTGTCTCAGGTATGGCTGACTGAATCTTTTCTCGCTCTCTCGCTCTCTCTCTCTACGGCTCAGTCAGCTTATTTACTCGAGGAGTTACAGTAGTTTTAACCGTGCACTTCTTTTTCTTTCACCGCAGCTTCCTGCTTAGACAGGGTGACTGTCTTTTATCAGTTTCCCCTCGGCAACCCTGTAAAATCCAAAATTTAACCAGACTTAAGAGTCCGTTTCCAGGTAGAAATTTCCGCTGTCTCTAACTTTCGCGGAGGCCAAACAATGCAAACTGCACATGCACGCCTCCCATGAGGCTGCTTCATCCAGGAAGAGACTCACAGTTCTGGCATTTCCAGGCAACGAGCAGCATCACAGTGCGTTTTTGACTTATTGTGGTAATCAAGCACGGTGTAACGGTAATTTTTATAGGATGCGGTAATGATTACCGTGGGAAATTTTATTGCAGTTTACCATTTTACTGGTAACTGTTACATCGCTAACTGTTGATATAAGGCAGGAAGGATTCATGCTTTCATGTTGTTTACACCAAGTTTTAACCCTGCCATATACAGAAAGTCAGACTCATTAGACCAGGCAACTTTTTTCTAATCTTCTGTTGTCTAAGCTTGGTGCACCAATTTGTAGCCTCAATTTTCTGTTCCTGGCTGTAAGGAGTAGACAACTAGATGTTGTCTCCTGCTACTGTAGCCCACATGCTTCAAGGTTTGATGTGTCAAGCGCACAGAAATGGTCCTCTGCATGCCTGAATCAATCTTTATTTGTATAGCGCCAATTCAGAAGTGTTATCTCAAGACACTTTACAGTAGAGCAGGCTGAAGACAAATTCTTCATTTATGGATACACAAATACATATACTGTATGTACAAATATATACATCCAACACTCAACTTGAATCCAAGAGCCAATAAGGAATCGTTCATCATGGCGGCAAGAAAAAACCTGTTAAGCAGCAGGAAGTCTTGAATGTGGATCCCAGTCTCATGAACAGCCATCAAGACGATGTGTTGGGTGGGCAAAGAAAGAAAGGAAGGAAAGAAGAGACCAGTGGACTAAAGTAAGAACTAAAGCTAATGACATCTGTTACTAACTTTAGTCTTTACTTAGACCTGTTATCGTCAAATTTGTTTCTGCTGAAAAAAAGGAATTAGAGGTTAGCCTCTTGAGATGCTACATCTCGTTTTTAGGAGGATCCTTTGTTGTAACAAGTGGTTGTTTGTGTTGGTTTTGTCATTCTGTCATCTTGACCATTTTCCTGTGACCTCTTCAGTTCTTGAGGCATTTTTTACTGCTGATTGGATATTTTCTCCTTTTTCAGATCATTCCTGTAAACCCTAAAGGAGGTGGTGCATAAAAATCCAAATAGATCAACACTTTCTGAAATACTCAGATCAGCCTGTTAAGCACCAAAAAGCGTGCCAATCTGAAAGTCACCTGAATCACCTTTCTGCCCCATCCTGATGATCAATGTGAACTTCAGCAGGTGGTCTTACCATGTCTTCATGTCAACATGCCTATTTGCTTTAATTAGATGAAGCACAGCAAAAGGAAGACAAATAACTTGGGTCCTTGTGTGTTTTGAATCTCCCTAAAGAAAAATCGCAAATAGTTTCGAGCTATAAATTAGTTTCCGAAAGAGCTTAAAGCAGTCTGCACTTTCCATCATTCTAATCCAGCCATGCTGCCGATCCTTCTGTACTGCAAGACACAGTCTTTATGGAAATCTCTGCAAGTAAATGACTTTTTTGTGAGCCAAGTCGAAGGTGTCATTTCAGTGCATTCACACTTAATGAATCTCCCCTCCTAACCTCCTCACTTGCTGTTCATAGTCTGCTTCTTCTGTGAAACACAGCCTTTCAATGTGCTTCCCTGACAAAATTGTGAGTTATTTTCAGCTTCTGAAGGAATTCAAGTTACTGTAGGGCATAAAGGAGCACGCATGAATGTCAGGCTTGCCACTGAGTCATGCTTTCAATCGGATCAATGTATTCTCAGCCGTCTTATCAGCACAGCTGGTGTTCAGCATGTGTTTCTTGCCGCGGGGGGGAAAAGGTCTTGGTTAAAGAAGAAACAAATGTCTAAGTCAATGCTGAGTTAAGGTTATAGAAGGTAAAACAAGCTTACATTGTTTATTATAAATGCAGCCTCTGGGGAAGTCTGCTGTTTGACACGCGCCCAGACTCATTAACATTTGCTTATACAGTGTTGCATAAAGGCTCCAGACCCTTCCTCAATACTTTTTGCTTTGGATCAATAAAAAACAGGTCAGTTATGTAAGACGTTGGTTGCATCATAGTGTTTGTAGATTGCATTTTAAGGGGTCTCTCAGGTCCGTGCTCACATATTTTCACATTGCTGATGCATCTGGGTCTCGTGAAAGAAGGTGCTTCAACATTTGTTTAGGAGAAAGCCATCCACAATCCTTAACTCACTCTGCTCCAGATTTGCTCTGGCTTCTTGCATCTCTCTCTAGTTAATAAAACATCCTGGCTGTCAGGGAAAGAAAACCTGTCCGAAGGTAGAAGAGAAGATGAGGTATAGTAGCGTCAAGCGGGATAGATGATGGGTGTCTGACGTGTAATTAGCACTCAGTCTTTTTCTGTTAATCTAATGTGATGTAGAAAGCTTTTCATCTCACTGTATTAGACAGAAACAGCTCAGTGATCAGTCTAATTATCATCACATCCTCTTAGTCAGAAACATGATTATCAGTGCAATTATCATCACATCCTGTTAGATGAAAACAATTTGATTTCTCATTTTCCAGGCTTGTCCTCTCATACTTGTTCCCTCAATCAAAGTTGTGCTTCTTTAATCTTGCCTTCATCAAAGAGCATCAAAAGTCACAGCAGTTCACACTTTTCTCCTCTCCAATTCTCTTTATATTACCCCCAAACATTTTCCACTCTTTTATCATCCTGGCTGTCTTTTGTCTTTTGTTACTCAATGACCTGGACCAACCAAAAGCCTGGATGATGAAATCTGGTATTTCAACAGTAAACAAGAAAAGTAGCACTAATGATGCGGGATGCCCCGATTAGACTTTCTGTGGCTGATCACCGATCACACACCAAAAGAGATCATGTTTAGTTTTGTTCTTTATCAACTAATTGAGTGTTTGCTCAACAGAGATGAACATAAGGTTTAAAGAGTAAGGATAACTGAATTGCCCAATACAATTACTCATTTATCACTGGTGTTTATTACTGATTTAAAAATTAAACCGTGTAAATAGTCTAATCAATAAAACACATATTATTCAGTAGAGCCCGACCGATTTATCGGCCGGCCGATTTAATCGGCCGATTATAGCCCTTTTGAAAATATTCAACATCGGCCAGAGTTTTGCCGATGTAACGCCGATATATTCCTAATTTCTCACAAAACAGTAAACGCTGTTGGGTGTCCAAGCCGCGCAGAATTATGACGCGGAAGACGACAAATTTTCATCAACAAGAAGTACCAGATACAGAATGACTCTTTTTTTAAGGTAAAGTATAACAAATACTAAAGGACAAGTATTGTGTGTATATATGTATATATATGTATGTATATATATATATATACAGTCATGGAAAAAATTATTAGACCACCCTTGTTTTCTTCAATTTCTTGTTAATTTTAATGCCTGGCTCAACTAAAGGTACATTTGTTTGGACAATTATAATGATAACAACAAAAATAGCTCATGAGAGTTTAATTTAAGAACTAAGAACTATTCATTTTCCATGGTTTTCTTGATAATAACCAAAATTACTTAAATTCTTACATCAATAGCTATGGCATTGTACCGCCAAAAACACTACTTTTAAGCATTCCATGTTTTCTTTTCTGTTTGCTTTAAACACATGATACACACAAGAGTTAATACTTGATTGCATAACCATTGTTTTTGATGACTGCAGCCATGCGTCTTGGCATGCTCTCCACCAGCTTCTGACATTGTTCTGCTGTCACAGCAGCCCATTCCTGTTGGACAAATTCAAACAAATTTTCTTTGTTTTTGGGCTTGTGGTTCTCCATTTTGAGTTTGATGATTTTCCACAGGTTTTCAGTTGGATTAAGATCTGGTGATTGAGCAGGCCAAGGCATGGTGCGAATGTTGTGGTTCTCCATCCAAACTGACCTTGCCGTGTGGCAAGGGGCATTGTCTTGTTGGAAAATCCAGTCATTCGAGGCAGGAAAGAGTTTTCCAGCTGATGGAAGAAGACTGTTTTCAAGGGTAGTCCTGTACATGACCTGGTTCATTCGGCCTTCACACAATTGCATTTGCCCTGTTCCACTCAGACTGAAACAACCCCAGATCATGACTGATCCACCCCTATGTTTTACTGTAGGGCAAGACAGTCTGGGTTGTAAGCTTCTCCAGGCTTCCTCCTAACCAGTAAGTTGGCTGGAGTGGGCATCAGTTCAAAATTGGATTCATCACTGAAGAGAACCTTAGCCCAATCATCAACAGTCCAATCCTTGTGGTCTCGAGCAAAGAGTAACCGGAGCTTACTCTGGCTTTCATTGATGAAGGGCTTCTTGCGTGCTCTGTGTGACTTCAAACCAGCTTCAACATATCGGTTGCGAACTGTCCTTGCTGCACAAGTAACATTTCTCGACAGTGCTCACTCATAGGTAAGGTCCCTGGAGGTCTGGATGATTCCTGACACAGGAACGGATGAGTGCACGGTCATCTCGTGGGGTAGAAAGACGTTTCCTGCCACGGCCAGGTAGCAATTTGGTAGTGCCATGTTCAGCTTGTTTTTTTTTTTTGTAATGAACGGCTGTCTTGGAGATCTTCAGTTTTTTCGCTACCTGTCTCTCACTCATGCCAATTTCCAGCAGTGCCAAGATGGCTGCCTTTGTGGCTTCACATAATTCTTTTGTTTTAGGCATTATGTGAGAGCTGACAACTTCTGAGTTGTGCTACGACTTGAATGTAAGCAGGAAACCACTCTAGGCCTTTGCATGTGCAGTGCTGCTTGTGACATGAAATGGCCTCTTATATACCCTGGGAATCAATTAAGCTTAAGAATGTCAAATAGGACATAAAGTATTATGTGACCAGCTGCATTTTTTGTTGTGTTCATTGTATTATATGTTTAGTGGTACCAGATATTAGAATGAACAAGAAATTGAAGAAAACAAGGGTGGTCTAATAATTTTTTCCATGACTGTATATATATGTATATATATATATATATATATATATATATATATATATCGGCCGATTAATCGGTAATCAATATTTTTTTCTGACAAATATCGATATCGGCATCGGCCTCAAAAAATCCATATCGGTCGGGCCCGATTACTCAGTCACATACTGCTAGTGTCATTTTTTCTTTCATTTTACGAAGAAAACAAGCAAATCCCCCCCCCACACACACACACACACACTTAGCATTAATTATTTAAGTTTCCAGCCAATCTAACGTTCCTTGCTTGAAATTACATATGAACAAATGTTACTGACTAGACCTCAGGCGTATCACCAAACACACTACAGTGTTGTACAGTAGTTTGCAGCTTGTGTTGTCTGATTAGCTTTTATCTTTTGGCCTCAACATAAATTTGGACTAGGCCTTCAACACTGGATGAACATTTCTCTCATTCAAAGGGCCTGAAAACAATGTTCTGAGGATTCTACCACATTTCTGCAGAGGATGACAGTGTTGCAGGAGTAACAGAACAGTGGACATGTGGGAGGGGGATACGTTAAAATCCTAGAGCTGACTGCATCGATCACTAGAGCCAGTAATATCGATCAGCTGGTATTCTTAGTGAATGTTTACCAATAATGACTGGCTTTTTATCAATTGACCTTTTACTAATGAACTTTAAAACGGTAACTATTGCACTGATCAGCTGTTAACAGAAATAATGTAAGTGTGGTTACCAGGAGGCCTTTTATCAAAACAAAAGCCAAGATGATGACCAGAGTTTGTCTAATCTCACTATCATGATGGGGAGTTTTAAACAGCTGATTTTACAGGACGAACACAAACTCTGATATATTTAATGCTTTAGAATGTATCCAATATTGTAATCCTCTCATAGTTGCAGAGTTAAAAGCATCTTGGTGATAAAGATGTTCTATGCCTGGTATGCATCCTGCCAGCCACCTCATCCTGAGCCTGAGTGGAAGGTGCAGGAATACCTTCAGTATAATGCCTTTAGCATAATACCTCTCCTTCAAAAAAAAAAAAAAAAAGGAACAATCCCAGTGATGTTACACGTATGCACATTCCATGCCTTTAGTTTGACTTTGTTTTGGGGCAGTAAGTGAGGAAATACTGAAAATTATGGCGATAATAAACCTTAATTAAAATAAACATCTACATTCAGTTCACAATTTTCTTTCAGATTGGGAAAACATCAGTATTTTAGCAATCTTAAAAACTTAAATAATGTTATTCTTATTGGACATACATTTTGAACAGGGATGATGAATTTCCAGCTGAGTTCACCTTTTTATATCCAAATTAAGCCAGCTCATTGTGCTTCTCTGATAGGTCGGATATTAATCAAGCATAACATTCAACCACTATTTTCTGTTTAGGTAAATGATTTAAAGGTGCAGTGTGTAGAATTTCGCAGCATTTTGCTGAACAGAAACGGTGAATATATGATATAATGTTTCTATTTGTATGAAAAAAAAATAGGAGTACAATCATCTCCATAAAATGTTTGTTTTATTTATATGTAGTCAAATAACAAGTCAAACAACAGCCTGTGCATGCTCAAATTATTTTTTATAATTGATGTTCAACCTTATATAGAATTAAGCCATTTTTGGCAAATGTTGACAGTATAGTTTGCTAATGCCATTATGTGCTCTGTTAGGCATCCCTTGCATTTGGGTCAGTGTGGTTTCATGTTAAGGAAAAAATTGTTTATTTTTTCAGCACTAAACTTTGGATTACATCATATTTTGTCATCACAGATACCATTATGCAGTTTTTTCTATGTGAATTTCTTTTTGTGTTCATTTAACTGAAAACAATTATTTCTACTGAAATATTTGAGTCATTTTCAAGTTTAAGTCTAAATCTCCTCTTTCTACTTCAAATGCTACCCGCTAGATCCAGCTTTCTGACAAAGACTGTCGTCTGCTCAGCTGCTATGCCGATTTAGACTAGAAAACTACAGTCAGGGTTTCAAGCTTTTTTATAGAGGTGTTGTGCGAGGTATTCATCAATAATGAGTGTACTATGAGGAGTAGACAAAAAAATACAGTATGGATTCTGTTTGGAGAGCAAGCCAGAGTCTACACACCAAAAATAGACTGAACTGCTGCAAAGGAAATGTAAAATTTAGACATCCAACTATACAGCAAGCCCACAGCTCCATACATGCCTTATTAGTTGATCTTTGCTTCAGGTTTAGATATCATAAGTCATCTAAGGCAAATTTTAGCTTTTTTTTTTAAATCCTGAAACTTTTTTGATTTACTTGAAGCAAAAAACATCGTTTTTAGTAATCACTGTTGGTGCATATTTGATATCCATAAAAATGTGTTTTGCAAGGAATTCTATCCAAAAGACGAAGAGCTATCTTACTCCAGCAGCCCAGAGCTGTCATATTTATTTGATATCAGTGGCATAAAAAACATAACCTCCCCACAACTGTAATTATCCAAGTTTCAAACCCAACACTAAGTTTTGTTTTACATTTGAACAACAGACTTTTTTTTAGCTCTATAAAATACAAAAGAAGAAAATCTTGACATTGTATTAATGAAGTTAAATCTGTTTTCTCACAAATTGGAATTTTTCATTGAAGGTTTTACATAAGGACGTGCCAGAAGCACCATACCACGAGGTGTTCAGTAGAAACATTGTGAACTGTATGGAGGGAGAGAGTTATTGTAAAGAATTCCTTTTGTTCTCGTAAATCAATGATACAGCTCACTCCATGATGCACAACCCCTGATCCATGGATTGATTTTCTATGTGTGCAGTCAAACAGAGACAGTTGAGGCTTCCAGGTGCATAGCTGTGTGTGTTTACCATATTAACATTCCTTTTAAATAGCCTGGCTTACTTGCAGACTAAGAATAAAAAACATATCACGTTAATGTCCCTGTGGTGATATCCATCTTTCAGCTCAGCAGAATCCTCTTCTTGGTTCGTTAGAGCTCATGAGTATGTCAAATACATGCTGTTATGCTATCACCAAGTACACTATGTACCTCTAGATTTTTAATACCTTCATTTCTACGGCATTGCATGAGTTAAAATGTTCTCTGTTGGAGATGGAGGTATTGCCCACTTGGAGAAAAAAAAACTGTTAAACTTCTGCAGGCAAGGATAAGATTATGCTCTTTAATTTTACACCACATGATAAATGAATGTCTCTATTGAAGAAAAGTTAAACTTTTTCAGTATTTCACTTAGATTTAACTTATAGGCTAGGTAGTCTCTCAGTCTTGAGCCAACCACTTTATTTATGACGCGTGCATGATTCCTATCCACTCAGAACCAGCCACCATGGAATATTGTTTTAACTCAAGCCCCAGAACGAAGATTTCTAGCGTCTCACTGGTGCAGAATTATGCGAGTTACCAGCTGCATCCACAAATTTACATTAGGGTTGGGTACCATTTTAATCAGATTGATTCTAGTTCTTCTTTCTGTTCTCTGTTCCTTGGTTTCACTTCTTATTGTTTCCTAATTTCAATTCTTTATTATCTAGAGCAGTGGTAGCCAACAGGGCGCCCACGAGCACCCAGTAGCCTGCAGGGTGCTTTTGAGGTGCCCACTTAAATATTCTTAAAGAATCATCATCATCACCATCATGGAGCTTGAGGTAATAGCCATTTTTAACTTCAAACGTTATGTTTTGCAAGGAAATCATACTTACATCTAAATAGAAAACAAAAAGTGTAGCAGGTGCATGAAATTTTAACATTGTCTATTTTCTCTTAACGTTGACCTGCTTGGGGTCAAAATTTATGTTGCACTGCCAACTCGCCACTACAGGGCCACTTGAGGAAAAAGAAAATCACAAAAGTGGATGGTGTATGTATCAGATTGGTTTATTAGATCCCTACTTAAGGTAAATTTAAGAAAGCTGTTTCCGTAATAATTACAAATGATAAGTACTGCATCGAACTGCATTTCACAGATCACACAGCCTGGTCTTTGATTTTAAGTTTGCCATCAACGGTGTAGAACCAAAACTATTTCCACACAGCTCTCCTCAGATGATTCGGTGCTGTTAATGTCCGCTCGGAGCAGAAACTCTTTGTTTATTGAGGTCAAGAGAGCAGGGGATGTGTCTGAGGGACAAGCTGCGCTCAGAGCGCCCTCTGTTGGACGGAATGGTCCACTGCTCCAGGCGCCCTGATACGCTGCTACTCACAATATTTTACATTTGAATATTTATTTACTATTCGGTCACGGATATTTATCCCCATATTCGAACTGTAATTTGAACATCCATTATAAAGTGACAGCCCTAGTAGTCATCATTACAGCATCGATTTTAGCACCACAAGATATATGGGTCTGTCTGTACATGCAGTCTGTTGGGTGGCATGAAGGGGTTTTGCCGTCTCCTTAGCTTTCTTTTTGCCTCTAAGAAGCATTTGTAATGCATTACTTCTATTCTGTTGAAGCTTTATTATTACCTTGTGGTAATAAAAAAAAAGGTTGAATCTTGTGATATCTTGTAAAGTCTTTTTTTTTATACAAAATTACATGTTGTAGTATCGATAACAGTATCAAGTATCGATACCGATAAGGAGTATTGATATCTGTATAGGTATCGATAAAATCAGAACGATATCCATCCCTACTCACTGCACAATGTCTAGCATCTGTGTTGCCTCAAGCCAAACACAAGAAACTTTTGGAAGCTTTTCCTGCGCAAAACATTGAATAAAAGGAGTGTCATGTCAACTTGTTGTTGACCCTGAAACCTTTAAACAGTGATGCCACCGTCAGTGTGCCAGACTAGCAGTTTCACCCACTGAGCCACTTAGAGCAACATCTAATACCTGATGTCAGTGTGAAGAAACATGAAGGTAGGTGTTTCAATATCTTCACTTATGAGCATGTATGTTCAAAAACCATGTGGGTTAGATTTTTGGGAACAGTGACTATAAGAAATCTGATTTTATGGTTTCAGTCGTTTCTAAAGCACATGCTAAGGATCTTTATTACCCTACAAGAACATTACTAAACAGAAAAACAAAAGCTTCAAACTCTCGGCTGAATTCAAACTTTTGCTACTTCTGATGTTGTAACCCCCAAATTCCACTGGCCGCGAAAGCGCCACACCGCACAGTGTCCTTGAAATGTACTATACAGAGCACTTCGCTCCCATTGTAGTCTATCGGGTAAATTCCACTGAACGCGCTACGGCGCATCAGCGCCACATTGCTGAAGCGGCGGCCCACCCCAAGGCGTGAGAGATACGCTTCAGGTCTATTTTCTGCGCGACTGCTTCCAAACCTCGTAAATTCACTGTCGTTAAGAAAGCACCAGACAGGAAGTCACCATGTGGAGTAACCGGAAGTTTCAAAATAAAACACAATGCACGGACTCTTGCACGTAATTTTCCTCAACTGTTTGTCATTACGTCAAAACCAGAGACATGAGCATCAGGTCAGCAGTCCGTCAGAGGGTCCCAGAGGCAACACGACACCATGGACAAAGAAAAGTGAAT
Source organism: Scarus forsteni (assembly GCA_036419115.1). Classification (NCBI taxonomy): domain Eukaryota; kingdom Metazoa; phylum Chordata; class Actinopteri; order Labriformes; family Labridae; genus Scarus; species Scarus forsteni. The sequence goes on from JAZDUH010000066.1 coordinate 21,734,865, forward strand.
CGTAGAGGTACAGAAATATATAACATTGTTTACATGACACCATGCATCTTTTCCAAACGGATATAGACGGATAGAAGTTGAATAAATCACGAAGCTGTCTGGTTGGGACCAGCAATAGGACCTTAGAGAAACGAAGCAAGGTGTTGTTTATTTCTTTTCTCAGTCTATAACACGTTTTATGAGCGTGTGACATCGCTATTCTCATGAGAGCCTGTGGCTCTTTGGGGATTAGCCCTCCCCCTACAGGACTGCGCGCCGCAGCGCTCCTGGGCGCGCCACTTTCAGTGGGTTTTGCCTGTTGGAGCAAGACCGCGGCACTCCGACGCTTTCGCATGCAGTGGAATTTGGGGGTAAGTCTGTGCTTGTTGCCACTCAGTGGCAGCTATTCCACTTACTCATGCTGACTGATGTATTGTTTGTACTCTTCTCGTCTTTTTATACACAGAAATCTTAAGGGGTTTGGGGAATCAATGAAGAATTTGACTGATTGGCAGAATCAATGAAAGCATTGGTGTAGATAAAAATGTAACCAATTCCAATCCTGACCGAAGAGCATGTTTTTGGTTAGGAGGAGGAAACAAGAGTAAACCTACATATGCAGGGGAGAACCTCGTCCATCCAAGCAATTGATTCAGCAACCTTCTTGCAACAGTTCTGCCTTCTGCCTCCAGTTCAGTCTTCAGACGACTGATAAAGTCATATACATTTTGTTTTTGTGAAAAAAAGATTGCACAGATTATCAGATATCTTACCTTTTCATAATATTAAGCTGCTAACACAAAGTCATTATTTTGTAAATCATGGAAGAGATATCAGTGATTTCTGACTGACAAAGGGACCTTGTTGACATGATTTATTAGTCTTAGTCCTGATTAAACTGAATTGTTTCTCCCAACATCCACAACGATGGGATTCACTTAATCTAACTTTTATCTCACATCTCAACTCCTGTCAGATTATTGTTAAAACAGAAATGAGTAGTGTTGGTGGTGATTTTTATCATATGGAGCTTAATTGTTTGACCTTGCCTTTGCCTTGTGGAAATATAATTGATCACTTCATATTAAATGCTTAGATAAACTGTTTAGCACAAACTCTTGCTGCTTTTAAAGCTAAAAACTTCTTAAAAACATATTTGTCCAGCTGTCTAATTACATATCACTGCCTCTGCCTGGGTGTTTGCTTCGGTTCCTAAGTGAAAGGTCGTTAGGCGAATGAGCTTGTTGGAGCTGGAGAAAAGCGGTAGTCTTTGATGTGTTAAATGCTGCAAAGAGTATTAGAGACACACTTGTGGATTTACCTGACCCTACATCATCAAAACATTTCAAACAACTTTCTCTCAGTGAGTAGTAAAGTCTCATTTGTATGCAGTGTGGATTTCAGCCAGGACTGCGTACAATACAGACCGGATTGGTAAACAAGTTGGGAGCACACGAGGCATTCCAGAGGCTCCATTGTGGGATTTTAGCTGGGCTCAGAAGCAGGTGGGTTTTTACAAATACAGACAAACTGAAATTGGCTCATGCTTTATTTATTTTTTTTCCTGTAAATATTAAACTCAAAAGCTTTAGCATTGTAATATGTTGCTGAGCTAACCTTGTTGTCCCCATGCTAACAGAAACATAAATACTGATATACAGACCTTGGCTTGCCATCTGTGGGTTTTATTTGTTGCTGAGTAACTACCATGTGACTGCTGCTGTGCAGAGAGCCTTGAGGTTAGCCATGGTCTGCATGGTCTTTTCAGCTGTTGTAACCTCACATGTACACCTACATACTGATGAAACACACTTTCCTATACCCCCAATTTGTGAGTATAATAGTTGAACTCTCTCTTTTTTAAATCTGCTCAAACCTACTGTTTCCTTTAAGTGTTGTGTCTAAGCACTTGTCTGCTATTGGCAGGGGACTATGGCCCCTATAAGTTTTTTTGTTTTGCTGTATTGTTGTCATGCTCCTCCATATGCTAACAGCACAGCAGAGACATTGCTTTTCCAGAGTTCATATGAATCCTGAATAAGAGAAAAGAAGCGTCACTGTTAAGTAATATGAATAGACGACGCTGTTGTCCAAAAGGGCTGTATAATAAGGACTAGGGATTTTCTGATCAGTTTTTTATACTGCTAAAATTCCCCAATTGCTTGTCAGTGATGCTGTTAGTTATGAGACAGATGCTGCTCAGGTACCAACTGTGTATTATGTGTTGCTATAACAGCTGTTTATCAAGCAGAGCAGCACAAGAACCTTTGAAGACCAGTGCAAAGGACTGTAACAGAATTAAACAATGTGATGGTTGATTATGTAACAGCCCTGTCGCCTGGTAAGGCCATATGTGACCTCTTTTGGTCTGTATTTGTTATTGTGATAAGTGTGACTGTTAAATCAGCCTGAATGGGGCAACCCATCCTCCCGGTCTCTACAAAAGCTGCCAACTCGAGCTATGTTTACACTTTGGCGGGTATTTTTAACAACATAGGTTTTCCGTGCATTTCTGACTTCTACCCAAACGTAAATGATGTATTCGGGCACCAAAAACACATACTTTGAAAAATTCCAGCCAGGGTGAAGATTAGGCCTGTCATGATAATCAATAAATCAATTAACCGAACGATAATAAAAATGTCCTTGATAAGTTTGCCGGCCTAGATAAACTGACACGTACATGCGCGTTTGTTTTCCTCCTCTCTTTCTACCAAAGAGGCTGAATGAGAAGATGGCTCACTCTGACCATCTTTCTTAACACCAGGGTGCATTGGTTCTTCAGCGGATTTAGCAAATTTAAAGCGGAGTGAGCATCTGTCAGACATGCAATCTTTGGGGGGAAAGATTGCATGTCTGACGAAATACTCTTAAGAAATTAAAGTTTCTTGCTTTTGAATGGTGTACTCACTTTATTATGACATATACTATAATTACATTAATGTAAAAATGAAAAAAAAACAAAATAATATTGACAATAATATCGTTTATCGTCAAGAATTTTTTGGACAATTATCGTCCAGCAAAATTTGTTATTGTGACAGGCCTAGTGAAGATTTTTGTTGACAGTATTTTGGGTGGGCCAGAAATGTCACACAGCAGCTTTCTCACTGTTGTTACAGGTGTTGCAGTGGAATGTTGTTAAACTGTTGCTCACTGATAACTGAAATATTCACATGACAACACAAACTCTGACACTTCTTCACTTTGCCAACATTTTAGATGAGATCAGGTGTTGACTTGTGACCCTTGGCTGTTTGCTCTCTGGTTGTCTGGTTTTGCTGAAACTAGCATGAGAACATACAAGCATCATGCCTATCACCAGTTAACCTAGCCGACCATGGTCGCAGGACTGGATATGAAAATGAAATAGCCTCTGCATAGAAATAGCAAAAAAAACAAAAGATGCAGAGTAGACATAGGTACTTGGTAATGAACAGCATTTAATCGTGCATTTGAGCATTTCTTGTTTGAACAGGATTTTTTTTAAACACACCAGTGACATTGAGGATATTTTTAAAGGTGGAAAACTTTACTTTTTAAAAAACATGACAAATTGAAAGTGGATAAACTGTCAGTCCACTGACTCTTTGCATGCACCCTGTTTGGTTTCTTCAGCCACTTCAGTTCCTTCTTTAGTCCTTTTACAATATATTTCAAATTTCTTGTAAATACTGTATGTTAGTTAACATTTAACTCCTTCTGAAGTGTAATTTCTGTTTATTTGTAAATAATTTGGTTTAATTATTGTCTTCCTTTTATTCACCATGGTCTCCAGTGCCAGTCTTGATAGTTTTTTTTTTTTTTTTTTTTTTTTTTTTTTTTTTAATCTATTTATTTTTTTCGGTCACGTCAGCACACTTATACAGCATCACATATTGTCAGTAGTTGATCAAATGCACATGTCCGAAAGGGAAGACGGGAGAAGCAGAGCTTATCTAGTCCCGTCCCCATTTTCTCAATATTTAGTCTCCTCTTTTCAACATATATCATCAAATAGTTACTTCATTTCATTTATGGAAGCTGATTACCATGGTTGTTAACAGACTGATGGAATGATTACACTCGTTCAATTGACTAGACAGTGGAAATAGTCCAACAAATAAAAAACAGAAGTCTCAGAAATTAAGCTAAGTTACACTGTGCAACTGATGTAATTATTTCATACTTACTCCGCCTACTATAATTTTCTCATGTCTTGAATAGTTTGTCATTTAAAAGTATGAGGCCATTTAATGACATTTGAATAGCCATAGACCACATGTCTTTCAATCAGACTTTTACAGACAGAAAATGTCTCTTAATTTTTTGAAAAGAAGAAGGGGAGCCCTGCCTCTCATAACTCAGATCAGCTGATGATATTTTAATTTTGGAAATAAAGATACACTTGTGTTCAGACTGTGTCAGATTAAGCCAGTTAATAGCTGCTTAACTTGGAAAATATGTGACCAGCATCTTTGTAAAATAAACATTGCTGAATTTTGATCTATCTCTCAGTTTTTTCCTTCTTACAGAGCACTGAACTAGCCCAATCAAGCTTACAGTTCAACAATTCTAGGATAGTTGTCAGGCACCATCCCAAAATATTCATTGAAATATCCATAGGTATTTTGGTCTTAGGTCATCGACTGTGTTGGGTTAGTTAATGTTTTATCCCAGACATTTTTTTTTAATGTGACCGATAACAATTTAAAGCACCCACTTATTAGTCTGAATTTAGGGAATGAACTTGAATGCACCCAACCAACATTACCTCCACTGCTCTGAAATGATCTAATCTGACCTGGCAGCTCTTAATAGTTTCTGATTTATAATCCATTCTCGCAGCGGGCCCATGTCGATCAGGGCTTTCACATCAGCAAACTACTGCATATTAATTAGAGCTATAATTGATCAATTAACTTCTGTGCTGAGGATGAAGTTAGCAAGCGTTAATGTGAGGAGGAACATGTTGCTCAGAGTGAATACCTGACATGTTTTTATGTATCAGCCAGGGAAATCATTTGTAGTTTATTGAGGGAAAGGAGAATTGAAAGGCTTTGTTGTGTTGCTTATCTCTGTCCTTGGCTTATTGCTGTCTGTAGCTGTTTTCATGTGGTCTTGTATTCCCTGTGGAGTAGCTTATATAACTCAATTAGAGCTTTCCTGATTCTCTGGATGTGTAATTTACAGTTTTACTCCGCATTACACTGCTTTGTGTCCTTCATCACCCTCTGCACCTGTAAGGCATTACCAAGCTCAGGGATTTTCTTACCAATGCCTTTGTTCCCAGTGGAATTTGTAATGAACGTGGGAATTTCAGTCGGCTTGAAATATAGCATCTCCCCATGGGAAAGGCTTAAGTTTTAATTAGCGGAGTTAATGGGGCAGGGTGGAATTAACAGAGGGGGAGACAGCAAGCAAAGGGAAGTCTCCTATTGAAGCTAATGAGACTCCTGAATGTGATGTGAGTAACCACAAAGATTCACAGAGAGAGTTAGTGCCACAGGATGACAGCCGGCCACGTCTTCATCCTTTGTAGTAGAAACAAAGCCTTACATAAATCCAAGGGGACGCTCTCTCGGGATGGTGGCTTTGAAATGTGCGTAGCTGTGTCTTTGTAGAAAAAACACTGCCTCTTTATCTACAATAATCTACCTTAATCTCAGATGATTACTCATTTGAGCATAGAATCAGCCAACATTATCAATTAAGTAACCCAGTTAAGCTTGATCGTATTAAATGCGACTTATCTTGTCAATCTCTCTCCCTCCTCTGAGTGGCCAAGAAACTAGCATCAGTTACATAAGGGCTCCTTTCAGCTGATGGCTATGTACCTTGCTTTAATGATTTATAACCCACAACTAAGTGTCAGCCATGCCGCACCTGAACTGAGCGCTGTGCAAAGAGAGCCTCCAGTTCCTTTCAATTTCTAACCCCATAATGACAGTCGTGTCCTTGTTCTTTTCCTAACTGCATAAAGAGCAGAGCACAAAACTTCACTTGAAAAGTTTGCCACAGGTGCTACACGAGGAAACAATGACAAATCCGCCCAAGGGAACTGGTGTCGAGAAGCTACTTTCTGTTAACTAAAAAATATGAAGTGTAAGTAAAAATTCAGGAAAATGTGTGATGGTGGAGAGGAGGAAGAGCTGGTAAGGTGGTAGAATTATAGCACTGGGCACAGGGTGAGTGCTGCAAACAATCTTCTGCCAAGGACAAGACTACAAAATGAATTCCGTGCCACAGAGACTGTGTGTTTATTTTCTGAGCCTGGAAGGATGGAGCAGTTTCTCAAAGGGTCCCCCTCTGATATTCACAAAGCTGATAATTACTGCCCCCTCAGATTCACACATGCTCTCAAACAATCCATAGTCCCGATCACAATGCAGTGTCTTAAAGTCACATTAAATAATGTATTTTCAATCTTTTCTCTGGCAGGTCTTCGGGCAGAAGTCTGCAGGCAGCTCACCATGGTGCAGGAGAGGAATGACGGGATAAACAAAGACATGGTGCTTCCACCCATTCAACAGAATAGACCAGCTGTAAGTATGTGGCTGGCATCATACATTCCAGCTGTTATCTCCCACTTTCTCCATGTGAGCTAATCTCAAACTCTTTGTTCTTTACAATCAAGGGAAAACATGTGCAGCCCCATGTGACTGATTCTGTTTGATGTTTACCAAATCACAGGATGGGATGTTTTAGTGAGTCATACTGACCCATCATAAATGATGAGAATTTATAGAAGTACTTTGATATTTTTGGGAATATGACTATTTGCATACTTCCTGTCAAATTTAAGGATTGATAGAAGTCTCATTTCTCTATGTTAGATATGGAAATGCAGCCTGGGGGTAAACCAAAAGTTAAGCCACACCAGCGGGCAGGGGCATGTGAAGAAGGGAGAGGATATATAGAGACATAAACTCTGCAGAAATTTTAGGTTAAAGGCCTCAAATTCTATGGCTGTCTGAAATAGCAAGAAATAGCATTTTAAATTATTAAAATAATGTGTCATCGACTTACAAAGGGTATGAATTGTGTATTGGAGGCGTTACTTTCTTCTTATAGTGCAGTGTACAGTAATACACTCCTGGTCAAAATGTTAAGACCAGCTGGATAATTGTAGGCATTTGCATTTTGCAAAGTTGGAGCTTATGTAGGTTCTAAGTAGAGCTTCAGAATACACCACAGCCTTTAAAAGCCAAACTTAGCACAAAAAGGTGGATTCCATGTCATTTCCTGTCAGGTCACTGTCATGACCTCCTGATGGCAAAGACAAACAATCGTCTTTGAATGTGGTTGGATTGCTGAACTGAATTAGCAAGGCCTCTCACAACACACAATCGCTGCTGAGATTGGACGCATTGAATTTCCTAAAAGATCCTGAGGGCTATGGAACAGAAAGTCAAGTGGTAGACCAAAAAATATACATTATCAGCACTGAGCTGGATGATCTGATTGGCTATCCATGACAAAGGGCAGTCCTCGACCCAGACTAAGGCTGTTACTGATGCTGACTTCAGCCCTATTACCATTAGATGACGTCTGCGAGGGAAGGACTTTAAAAACAAAAATGTCTTGAAAGGCCTCGTCTCCTTCAATGCAATAATATTGCACATATGGACTTTGTACGAGAGCACTAAACATGGGACATTAAAAGGTGCAAGACAGTTTTATCCTCCAACCAGAAAAAAATTAACCTTAACAGTCTGATGGCTTCAACGTTACTGACATGACAAGGAGGTCCCACCACTGCACAGCACAGCGGAGGGGCCGCCACCATTAATCTGTGTGGTTGTGACTGAGGGCCCTCATCTTTGTATAATGACTTAGGGACCCTCGTCTGTGATATAATGACTGAGGGCTTTGTCTGTCTTGTAACAACAGAGGATCCTGGTCTTTGTATAATGACTTAGGACCCTCGTCTGTGATATAATGACTGAGGACCTTCATCTGTGATATACTGACGGAGGACCCTCGTCTGTGATATGACTGAGGACCCTCATCTGTGATATAATGACTGAGGATGCTCATCTGTGTGGTAATGACTGGGTTTCCCAACAGGACAGCACTGCAGTTCACAATAGCTGCCTGACAAAGGACTTCTTCCAGGAGAATAATGTCTCTCTTTTGAACCATTATGGGTGTTCTTCTGATTTAAGTCCAATTGAGAACATTTGGGGATGGGGGTCAAAGGAAGTTTAAGAAAGGGGACATCAGTTCCAGACAGTGGATACCCTCTATGATGCCATCTTTACCACTTGGAGAATCATTATTACTACCCTCCTGGAAACTCTCACATCAAACAGGCCAAAATGAATTTTTGAAATGATGAACAAAAACAATGGCGCTACTACTTACTGAGTCCTTTCTTTGCACTTTGATTTCTGTTTTGAGGAGGATTTCTTTTTTTCAGCTATGGTCTTTTGATCAGCTGATGAACAGTATATTTCATTTTAACTGTTGTGTTCAATCAGGTGCTCACTCAATTTTTTGTCTCTCACTCCCATTTCTTCTTTTAGTATTTCTTAGCTTTACATAGCAAACTTTTAAGATCTTACATTGTAAAATGCAAAGTCTTGGAATTTTTTACTGGTCTAAGGTTTTGATGAGGGGGGTGTACACGTGCTGCAGCTTTGCTTCTGTCCTGATACTCCTGCTGGCTTTTTAAAACAAGGTCTGCTGACTGTCCTCTACTGTATGTAGCACACTCACTCACTTATTTAACACCACTCCAAAACCCAACCATCCCCTCAAACAAGACCTGACCCATTTTACTCAGCCTTAAAAAGGTTTCCATGTGTCCTCCCCGCTCTGCCAATCGGCCCAGAGCAGAAAATAATCAAACAAACAACAACAACAATAAACAGGGAGTACATCATAAATGTTTTATCTTTTGCAAACAATTGCAGTATTGGTTTCCATCAGGATTCATGTTGTAGCTCTGTCAATCTGTAACCATGAAATGTTTATCTTAATTACTTCAATTAACCTGTTTTTAACCAATAAATTCCTTTGAGGCTAGGATCTCATTTACAAGGGCAACCTGGCCAAGAAGTCCGTAGCACACGTCAAATATCAATACAAAATTGAAAAGCCTTAGGCAGTAAATTACAAAAAAAAGGAAAAATGTGCTTCAGGAGCAAGACAACTAAGTGTGTATTTGTGTGTGTGTGAGTTTGTATGTGAGACCTTAGTAAGAGCCACCAATGGGAAGCCAACCAGCTGGCTTCAGCAATCATGATAAGTGACTAAAATACAGTAAGCACAGGGGGAGCTATTTTTGCAGCCCAACGGGAAAGTTAGCATGAATCATTACTTATAGTAAAGCCTGCGGAGAACAAAAATTCACCTTGATAATCTCTGCAAACAAACCTAACATTCATGATTATAAAGGCTTGATTGGGAAAAACAAAATCAGTTATCAAGCTGTTATAGAACTACCACACGGTGGTTTGACCTGAAGCAGCTAAATCATGTTAGAACTTCATTTGAGAATTATCCCCTAAACAAATGGTGTGATTAACTTGGTGCCCGTGGCTGTGGTGTATGTCTTGTCCTTCAATAAATAGAAAATCTGAAATGACTGCATTAGCGCCTCCTGCCATTTTTGTAGTCCTTGTTAGCAGTTCATGAACAACCATCCTTCAAAAGCACAATAATGCTTTGAAGTTCAAAAGCAGGGCAATGTTATATGCATTTTATGTTGCAAAATGAAATAATCGTATTTGAAATGCATGTATGTCATTACAGACCTTAATTTAGGTATTTATCTATGAAGCTACTATCCCACATACTTTGGCCCTGGGTCCTATACGTGCTTAAATGCTAACTCCCATGTGTTTGGACTCCTCTTTATCAATGACATTTATAAGGTCCCATGTCTTGGTGTACGATTGGCATCATGTCTTTGGTGTTTACTTAGCAAAGAATTGATTTAAGTTGAATGCAATCATAAAAGATGTTGTTTCTGGAACAGATGCAGCTCATTTTCCCTCCACTTTGGAAACACTTGGATATGAGGGGGCAAGGAGGCTACGGGAGGCTATGATAATGAGCTCTGCACTGATTGGGAACCCAAACAATGTCTGATGGGAGGGAGGAGGAGGGGTTACAAGCCATGAAGTAGACTTCAGAGATGATTGTGGCATCTGCCTGTGACGAGCAGGAAACAGGCATGTAGATGGAGGCTGAACAGCTATGACATCATAAATCTCAAAAAGCATTTTAAGAAGCATTTTCTTTACAGGTATTGAGCAGTTCTCTGTGAACTGAGTTTACTTTAGGGTGCCTTGTTCTTCTGCTCCTTAAGCCCCTTTAACAATATTAAAGCATAGAAAATTGATTTTGCAGGGCATGGGACTTTAAAGGGCAAGGCTCCTTCTCATTAAGAAGAAAAAACTTTTATTTTTCTATAAGTGTTGCATCCTTGTGCCAAACTCTAATGCTGAGGTCAAACTACAAGTTTTATGGACAACTATGGCCCGACCAAACAGTCTCTGGGTGTCAGAGCCCAGCAGCCACAAAAATCTGACATTTTATCTGGCGTAGTTTGTCATAGTGGCTGACAATAAAAACCAGTCTGGGACACCTCACAACCCAACAACATGAAGTCCAGAAAGTTTGATTTTTGTCCTGCTTCAAACAATTTTTTTTTGGTATTTGACACTGAGCAGTGGGAGAACTGCATGTGCGTCAAACACTGATGTAAAAGACTGAAGTTGTTGCCTAAAGAGCCTCGAGACAGAGTTTGTTAAGCTCTGAAACAACATCGCTGCCTGTATGATGTGTCATAGAGGAGCTAAAAAGAGAAATACTGGAGAGCAACAGCAGAGGAGCTGCAGCACCTTGGTGAGTGACTGCTTGGATTTATCATCAAGCCAACATTCATCATAACGTTTGAGAAGACGAAGTATAGTGCTCTAAAAACACATTTTTATTATTTTATTTTTTCTGTTCGCTGTCATCCCTCCTTCAATCGTCATCATGTCAGTCAATATATGCCGTCAGTTTTAGTCCTGGTCTGCTTGTTGGGCATCACTTTATGGCTCTGCGGTTGCCTAATCTGACATAGAAGTCATTGTAGCTGACGAAAAATAGTGTTGTCTGACCTGGGCATACAGGAATTGAAGCTCTGTTTTCTTATTTTCTGAGATGTTGTAGGATTAAAGCGTTGGTCATGGGCTGTTAAACATTCAATACCTACATGATTTTTCCCTCTGTGTGTCTCATACTGTATGTCCATCAAAACTCTAACAGGGATGTTTGCTGCAGGCACAGAAGGATCAAATGTGCATGTGTGTGTATGTGAATATCTAGGTATTTAACAAATTTCATTAAAAAAAAAAAAAACTTAAACATCCGTTACTGGCTCCTTAAAAGCTTTTGTGAGCATCTTTTTTTTTTTTTTTAAACAAACCCCTTTTACAAGAATCAGTGTTTTTTATCTCTTTACCTAATTTGCCTCTCTAAATGTGTAGGTAGTGTTTCCTCAAAAACAGTAATCTGCTTTTCTTTATGCAGCCAGAAAGATCGGGCACAGGAAAATATCAGAAATGCATTTTCAACAGCATGCAGATAATCACTTCATATGACACCTACTCTGCAGAGGCTGCAGTCTCAGACATTGAACAGAAATCCATATAATAATCAATGTTTATGCTGATGGAATTGTTTGCCTTTATAGCACTGAAGGAGACAGCAGTGTTCTTTTCAGTCTGTTTTATAACCAGCCACAGTTCTTCAAAAAAGCTTTAAGGACCGTAAACAGTCTGATTGATGACACTCATGCCTCATAATTAATTTTTTGACATTCCTAGAACTTATTAAGTATCTTTAATTCCTGTTCTACTTCTTCCCAGTGTAAATTCTGCTCTATGGAAGCATTCCAAAACAGTATTTTAACATTTTTTAAACTCCCAATCAAAGTAAAGTGAATTTTTCTCATGTTTAATTTGATTGTCCAACCAGTGGTACAAAGTAAATTTAGTCAGTTTAGTTAAACATCCCTCAGTGTGCTTTATTTCCTGAAAGGGTCGAGTTCTCCAGCCTGCAGTGACTATATTGGCTCTGTCTTTCTGTCCTCAGCTGTGCATGGAGCAGCCTCAGCAGCTCGACAGACAGGAGAAATATTAATCTTCTTGATGTTTTCTGGTCCACAGAATGTCAGACTTTCCTGCACAGAGGCTGGTTTGTGGCTTGATGCATAATAAAGTAAACTAGGATGTTGCCTTGTATCATCCCTTACTTTGCCTTTTTCCCTCTGCAACTTTGGTGTGATACTACAGTATCAGTTTCTTTTGAATTATTGATAATCTGGACTAAGCTTTTTTGTCACACTGATCCTTGAATCGACCTTTTCTCACCAAAGCAGCAATTCAGTCAGCCACTCTGGTTTCTTTAATCCATCATAATGATTTAAAAAAAAGAAAATGTAAGTGATCAAACAAGATTCACAGGCTCTTTTTGAATAAATTGGGTGATTAGTCTCTATCTAAACTTAAACTTTACAGGCACGGAAACATCTCGTACGCACAGTGCATGTTAATGACTGAATATCATTGCTGTTTGTTATCATAATGCAAAAAATTGTGCAACTGATGAGCAGTCAACTTGCAGCAAGAGACTCCAAGTCGGGTTGATTAGTATACAGTGTGGCCTGTGCTTCAGTGCAGGAGCTGTTTATGCCTCTAGTGCACTGATTGCCTGATGCAGGGTCTCATATGGGCCCGACATTAATACTTACTGCGCTGCAAGTTATTGCATGCACTCTTGGACTCCGAGTTACAGCCGCACAGATATCCTAACAAAAACAATGTGAAATAAAGAGCAAAGAGTCAAAACATTCAAATTTGCTTTTTCATTCTCTTGTATTTACATGTTATGTTTTCATACTGAATAACCATGGAATCAAATGTAACCCAAATGTGGTACAATGGCTTATTTTGTGTGTGGTTAGAGAGATAATGTAACGCTGACAGTATTGGTCTTAATGCCTGTCTGTACAAAAAGGGAAGGTCTTTATTTTACGAATGTTCATCTCTGAAACAAGTCAATTTAATTACAGTTTCAGGGCCTACTTTCATGAACACAGTAAAAAAAATCTATAATTCTTTTTGAGGTCTAGTCTACGCATCTTAGTTTTTTGGTTTATTGCACAGTTCTGCAGTCAAAGCAATCATAAGCCTTTCTGAGTCTATATAAAGCGTCTATTTACATGTGAAAAGGAAACACTTTGGACCCAGGGAACATAAAAAACGAGAAGCTTTTCTAAGATATGACATTTCTCTGATTTTTCACGTAAGGTAGAGAAAGTAGTCAAAACAAAATGGAATCAATTTTTTTAAAAAAGGAAACAAACTATTGATTATATTTAGGCAGAAAATAGCATATACATTTGTTGTTTTATGAAACCTCTGTTGAATACAGACTTTAAACTCGCAGTGCCAAAATAGCATATTCTGTGTTTTTAGTAAATTTGTCATCTATATTGCTGATTTATTCCTGACTTCTGTGAAAGAAGAGTGGGTGGAAGTCCATTAATTTTACATTGTTCTACTGTGATGGTTTGTTTGTACAATGCATTAACGTCTGCTCTGGGCATTCAGGTATTAAATGATTGTCCCTAATGTTCAGTTACACACTTTTCTCTGTATATTGAAAAGGGTTTGATATTTGATACCTGAGACTACATATGAAGGTGGTCTGGCATGCTCGTGCTTAATTTGGTTATACAGACTCAAACTCACACACACACACACACTGAACCTCTCGACTTCTCTCTCTCCATATTTTCCTCTGGGTCCTGTGGTCATAGCAGCTGTCAAGAAAGCTGTTTCTGTCCTAAGATTCTTCTTTTTATTCTCCTGCTCTATCTTCTTTTTGCTTATTGGCTTTTTCAATTTAAAGGAAAATGAAAACGCATAATAGGATGAGATGAGAATAGGAGACGACAGATGATAACTAATCAGACACAGTTTAGATGGTCTTGATTATATTTCTTCTGTTGTTTTTTTTTCCATAAAGTTTGGAATGGCATGTTCTTTGGGCCTTTTCATCAGTTTAGTGATAGTCAAGAGCACAGTGAACCAGACTGCTGCTGCTGAAGTAAAATGACTCAGAAATGTATAAATGTAAAGGCTGTGATTCCCATAAGGGATGCAAAATTACTCTCCATTTGCAAGTTGTCACTAGATTGGTTTTGTTGATGCATTGCTTGCACACACTTACACAACATCTATATGTATCGAAATATCCATAAAGTGTTACTCCATGTTAATGCAATGTTTAAACAGGACCTGATTCACCTGTTTAAAATTTGGATCCTGTTTGAAACTCATTAGGTCACCAACTTTTCAGATGTGACTTTATTTGTGTGTGTGTGATTGTTGGTGGAACTATAATAATTCAGAACTGCAATCACTGCCCAAATTTAATGAATTGTAAATAATCAGTAAATCAAAACTTAAAGACACCAGTGTGATCATCTGTGCTTCCTCTGTAGATGTATGATTTTGAAATGTAATTGTTTGACTGCTGATGTGAAACAACTCGACTTCTCAGTATCAGAACCCCAAGTATATGACAGTTGGCCTCATAGAACTTCACTTGGTTTCGAAACGAGGTGACTGTTATGTTTTGATGCGTCCATAGTCGGGTCAGTGAAATGACTAATGGGTGAACATAAATGAAGATCTTCCTGATGGTGTGTTTGGGGATGCACAGTACTTTGAAACAATATCAGTGGATAATTGCCTAAAAGACTGCTTATCATGATCTGCAGTTATAAAGAATTGTGTGGATGTTTACAGACACAATTTGCCTGCACATGGCCAGTTATGCCTCATATAGTAGCTGTAATTTTATAAAAATGTAAAAAAGCACCACAATTATTTACTTCAGCATCACTGCTTTTATGATATACAGTTATGGTATAAAAGAGTCTTTTTAATGAACAAAATGTAATTTCTTGCACAGATATTCTGCCACCATGAAAGGAACAGGTCATTGGCCTTGATATATGTAGATATTGGCAATAATTAGTTTGGAAATATCAGCACATTAAATATAGACAAAAAAGCTTTAAAGTGCAACCCTAGTTTAAATGAAACTTCCATAAAAATATTAAGTTTTCTGTAACAATTTTTAAAAACACACATTTTGGACAGGAACGCTCTAGTTAGGTTTTTTTTGCTGCTGATACTGATCGTTAATCACCTTTGATGGAGATTAACCAAACCTGATTTAAATACTAGTTATGTTGTGTGTGACTTACAAAGAGTTGAATGTGACAAGTATGATGCAGTCCAATAAAAGAACTGGACGAATCAGTTTTTAATAATTCATTATTTACATGCACACACAAACACACAAAAGTAAAAAAATAAAACTATAAAAATAAGCATATCCAACAGGCTAAGCAGTGCAGGTAGTTTATGCAGTGAAAGCCAATAAGTATCAGAACATTAGCTTGGATACATTATGCCATCAATGCAGTTATTGCATGTTTTTAAGAAAACAAGCTAATCTCACCTGCAATTTTTTTGAAGTCCCCAGGAGACACTGCTAACCTTTCTGAAGTTCTCATAGGCTCGGAGAAAAAAACAGCAAGGTGGAATGGCCATCCACTTAACAGCTGCTTTAACCACATAAAATGCCAGCATAATTGCTGTCTATTTATGTCTGTAAAATCACTTATGGCAGCTAAAAACCTAATGACTGCATCCCTTTTCACTGTTTTTCTCTCCTTCTAGTTGTCCTGGGAAATGAAGATAAAGAAAAAGTTGAAGACAGTGCCTCCTTGTCTGGGTAAATTCAGACCTGTAGTTGGCCAATGCTGCCACCAGTGCACACCGGATAGTCTGGTAAGTGTGTAGCTTTAGAGTCTGAGAACATGCAGACAGACAAAGCAGCAGGAGCTGAGAATGTAAAGGTTAAAGTTACACTAATGAAATCAGGGAGGAGAGCTGTATGTTGGTGCTGCCCAACAAACCTTGTTTGTGACTGAGAAATGCTTCAGAGAATCTATAGTACTGTCTGGCAGCACGTTGACCTTCATGACACATGCACGACTCAGTTTTCTGCTTCATCATGAAACATCATGCCATAAGTGTTTTTAGGGAGCATGACTGTGGGAACGACTGACCGAGAAGTGAACTGCCTGCCCACAATCAATGCCTGAACTCTGATAGTTTATCAGATGTTTGAAATATTGTAATTAGATATTTAAACAAATTATAAATCCAGATTGAAAATGTGAAGCATTTTTTGGCAGTTTCGTGCTATGGGAATGTAATGAATACTTAAATACTTGATTGTACTAACTTTAATATTTAATATTTAAATTTCTGCTGCTTTATTTGGAGGAAAGAGAGAGCTTTGCGCTTCAGAGTTCATATTTTGAGAAATACATTATTTTACACTATTGTACAAAATATGTATTATCTCTGGTTATTATGACAGCAGGTGAACTTTTAAGGAATTTTGACCTAATCACTTTCTCTTTGTAAGTTAGTTAGTTTAAAACCAAGCAAAGAGATTTTATCTTTTTTTTGACTTGTAATTTATGCTGTCTTCTAGATGAAGTAGTTTACATCATGTTTGTTAAAATCTTGCATTTATTCTGCAAGAAAACAGAATCCCACACCGTCAAGGGCTGAACGATATGGACAAAATTTCCTATCTCGATGTTCATGCCAGATATCTTAATATACGGTGGATAGGATATGATATGACTACAGGTTCTGTGAAAACCAAGTGGTGCATTCAAGGGCAATCGTAAAAATATTATTCGTTGTGACTTCCAGAGCTGTACATGCAGGGCAAGCGCGGGGGAAATTTATTTTTATTTATGTTTATATTGTTGCTTTTTCCATATTAATATCTTGAATGTTCATATCTCGATATAGATACGATAACGATATAGCTTTCAGCCCTAATCCCGATATAGTGGACTGAAAAAAGAACTTTCTATGCATCTAAAAGTCCACTTAAAATTCCCTAAAAGAAATAAACAGTAAAGTGTGGGATATCAGAGGGTGTAATTTAATGTTGGCTTTCATTGAGTTGACTGTTATTAAAAAGTGATTTTTTTTTTGTATTATTTAGCAGAGTTTTGTGACGTGATGGCTTTACTTCCAGACCTTTTGATTAAGTTAGAAGAGGCTAAAGGTGGCTGTAAAATAGGGTAGCAGGGTTGAATGGCTTAGAATACCTTTTAATATACAGTATGTCTGAAAAGAAATGATTTTTTTTGGTTTCAAAAAAAATCTTCTGGCCACAAACATTGCTTGAAACAAATAGAATAGCATAGGTGAGGACGTTAAGTCATAGCTTTTATGCACTTGGTATTTTTTCTGTAATTATCAGAGTTCGTATCTTTTTAACAATATAAAACAGTCTTATTGTGTGGTACAGGTTTTCCTTTTATTTTGTTGGACAGGGTAGATAGAAAGGGTTTGGGTATGTGCAGAACCTTTCTAAAGCATTTCCGGCAGGTGATTGGATGATTGTTCTGTCAGTCACATCAATTACAGGCCAATCAGATAATGTAGTAGGCGTGTTACTGCTGCACTGCAAAATACAAACATGAGCCCCTTGTGTAACAAACTCAGAGCTGTCAGAAGTTGAACAAAAATATATTTTTTTGTTGATAATCATACAGTAAAGCAGATCCAGCTGCTGTGCAAGGTTAATCATGCAGATCTATTGTGAAAAGATGTAACTACTACAGCGAACTACAACCTAGCTGATTCCCTGATAACAGTGTGCATAATTGAATATAATTAATGTGATTTAAAAAATGTAATGCCTTCATTTGTGATCTATGTCTTGTTATTAGTGGCATGTAAACCCTAACAGCTCTCTTTTTGTGTCTCACGGTTATTTTCAAATTCTCTGCACACCTAATTGTTGGTTTAATTCACTACTGATGTAAGCTGTCTTCGTTTTCTGCCCCTCTTAAAAGCAAGAAACTCAAACAAAACTCCACACTTGGTTTTCACAACCTGCTCAGCATCAGTGAGAAACACACCAGGTAGTGATGACACCAACAATTTCATGCTTTTAGTCCAAACACTATCTGGTGAAAATATTTGGAAACACTTCATTTAATGATTTCTGTCACAGGTATCGAGGCTGGCTGGTGCGGAGGGTGTGCTGCCTGCTGTTTGTGAGGGGCTGTAAGGTTTACCCAAGTCCGGTTAGCAACAGACCGGAGAGAGTCTTTCAATGCCACAGGTACCTGAGGAGAACAGGGAGGAGTGATGCCAGAGGAGAGTAAATAAATCATAGGCAGAGATATAGCAAATGAAACAGTTCTGTTTAGCAAGCGAAGGAGAAAGTAGGAGAGGAGATAAGAGACACAAACAAAGATACGGAAAATGAAGGCTATCATGAGGTCTGTGGAGAGAGAATGGAGGAGGATAAGTTTGGACCGTCGTCACACTTCTCTTATCTCTGTCACTGAGACTCCAGTTTGTGTTTTGTTGTTCTCTCTCCCTCCAAGTAATTGATTTTACTCTTTATGTAACCTCTTTACTCATGGATCTGGATGTTGTTGTCTTACTGGAAGGAGGTTGTTTGTCTGCATGTCCCACAAGAGAGGCTTTGTCCCGTGTCATCCCCGCTGTCCTGTGACCATGTGTTTCAGAGTGAAGGAGGCTCTCACAGCAGAGCAGAAAGCACCTGAGGGGGGAGACAGCCAAGGACAGAGCGGCGTCCTCACACCATTCCTCCCACTCATTAACACCTGCATCTCCCCTGGCCTCTTAAGGTGTGTGAGAGTTTGTATGTGAGTATGAACTGATGAGCAACAAAAGGAGAAAAGTTTACTTTGTGTCTATTTTTTAAAGAAGAAAACAAGTATTTAGAAATTGTATTTGATAGTGTGACTTTTATACTTATTGCTACCAAGGAACAGTAGGAACCCAAACTACAAGAAGCATTTTCACTGATTATTTTTTGCCTTTTTTTTTTTTTTACAACTTTCAAAAACCACCATTTTCCCTGCTAATCTCTCAAAGACCAGGAGGGTTAACCACTTAATGAGCTCAACATACCAATTTTTTCTTTAAATGAGCTTGCTCTGCAAAGCTTGAAGCTGTTCTTTTAGATAATTTGGTACCACAAAGCTGGTAATGAACCTCCTCCGTTAGCTTTGTGCTCTCACAAAATAGTGAGAATTAAACACATCATTTGAACTTTCCTCTGCTCAGAATTAAGTATCGCCCTTTCTGATCCCCTTAGATTAAAAAATGTGGTGAGATGATGAGAACACCAAAGTTGTTGTGTAAAAAAAACAACAGAATGAAAGAAAAGATACACTGCATATTGAAACAGGGTATAGGTGTTTTTTTTCTATTCAAGGAACTGTTCGTCCCTTTTGTTCGTTTAAAAGAGAAAACTTCAGACAGTACATCTCTACAAACTTTTGCAGTATCATGTTTATTGAACATCGGGATCTGTTTTTGCATCTCAGCAATTCCCTTAAAGGATAAGTTTGGTTTCTACAGCTTTCACATTGTTTATAGAATGAAGTAGAACAATATACTCACCCAGAAGGCTTTCCTGATCCAAACAGTGCTTCAGGAGATATTTAGATCCAAAATTGAGCGGCGGACATCCGTATAATGGTAGTACACGGGGCATGTATAGCGCCGCTCCTTAAACTGCATTAATCGTCCAAAAACTCATTAGTTTCACCAATATTTCATCATGGTCCGCTTGGGCTACTCCTCCAAGACAGTCCGGGGTCGCTCCACCCATGTTTTTGTGACTGTGCTGACCTCTGAACTGAAGACTTTGTTTACGTTTGCCTCCGCGCATGCACAGTATGGCTCATTGTTTCAGGAGAAGACAGCCGGCTACACAACGACTTTCTTCTTCCAGTTTTGTGCAAAATGGACGAATATCTATTGGATGAAGATGTTGTGGATGAGAACTTTGAATATGATGGGTGTCCTTACAGTTTCGAGCCAGAGTTTACAGATGAGGAGCTCATCGAAAGAAGGACGTGGAGGCAAAGAGAAGAACAGCTGGCCAGAGAGCAGTCTTCAGTTCAGAGGTCATCACAATCACAAAAACATGGGGGGAGCGACCCCGGACTGTCTTGGAGGAGTAGCCTGAGCAGGCCATGATGAAATATTGGTGAAACTAATAAGTTTTTGGACGATTAATGCAGTTTAAGGAGCGGCGCTATACATGCCCCGTGTGCTACCATTATACGGATGTCCGCCGCTCGATTTTTGATCTAAATATCTCCCAAAGCACTGTTTGGATCAGGAAAGCCTTCTGGGTGAGTATATTGTTCTACTTCATTCTATAAACAATGTGACAGCTGTAGAAACCGAACTTATCCTTTAAGTAATAGCAGGAAATTGCTATTAAAATGGAGTGGAGTTAAAAAGGGAAAGCTGATTTGATTTATTTTATGTCTTTGTAAATTTTATTATCCTTTTTATGTTGTAAAAATTAACTCTTTTCAACCAGAAACAAATGATAAAAAATGTCATCCAATCAAATCAGTTCAGAAAATAATCAGTCAAAGCATTGACAGCCTGCTTCATTTTCCACCAGTGCCTTTAACCTGGGCTGAAAAAGATTTATAGAGACCATCTTACAGGACCCAGTTTTTTCTGCACCATATTCCAGTCTGCAGGAGCAGCATATCTGATTCTTCTTTTGCCCATCTCAAGGCAAACTTTTATGAGGATCAATACAAAAATGTCTTTAGGTGGTAAAGCCTTTACCTTTTCTCTTATTGTGAAGATGAGCTGAAATTAAATGTGTTTTTTGTGTGAAACAAAAGCTAACAATGAGAAACCAAATGTGACGTTATTTCTTTGCTGGTACAGAATGTTTCCAGGTTATGATTATTAAAATGATGACACTTTAAAGCCATCAAAACTAGTCTCTTCCAGGAGGCTGTTGCATCAGCTATGTAAAGGTTCCTTCTTATGTTACAGTGTAGTGTGGCTCAACAGAACATCAATATCACATTTGCAATGTGCATATGCACAGTAGTCACATTACAGTAATGTTAGTAATGCTAGCCACGTAACACAAAGTGCATCATGGTGCCAATTTTCTACAGCAAAAGTTTTTTTTCCCATGGCTAGTGGGCCCTCTGAGAGCTGACCACAGTGGATGCAGAGTCTGTGCATTTCCTGCTTCTATCATATGTGCTTGAGTGTAGACGACATCTTTTGCTTCTACAGTGGTGTTTTGGTTTAAGGGGGACCCCTTTGAATACAGACTTTCATTTGCCCAATCAGTAAAAAGCAAGTTTTGATTTTAACATGCTGCCTCCAAATTTTAAGGTGGAATTCACCTTACTATGTTTAAGGACTAACAGCTAGAAATGACTTACAGATACTGCTGTTAATTGTTGAACAGCAATGAAACTGTATGAAACCTCCCTGATATTAAATCAGAGTGGGAGCAAGAATGTTATCCTAAATTTTCGAAGGATGTTATCTGTCTCAGAGGACATACTGCTGTCACCAAACCGACTCCAATACACGCTCCTCCCACCTTTATGAGTGATCCACCAGGGCAATTTTGTTCTCCAGAGGACTTAACACGTACAAGAAGGTTAATGGACAATTTAAGTTATAACTTTAGCTTACATTAAAACTGTCTCAGGTGGTGCAACACCTCCCAAGTTCATAGATTGTAAACTCTGTTGTAAGTACTTGTGTTCAAACTAGGCTACATTTGAACTTGCTCACAACTGGTGCAACGTATCAGGCTATGAGTTTAGCTTTTGTTCCTGTGGTGTTCTGGCCAGGTTAAAAGCAAGCCAGGTTTGTTGCTCATTAAACTCTGACTTCAGGCTAAACAGACATGGCTCACTCTCTGATAGTGCTTAGTGGCAGGCTCCCAAGGGCCGGCATTCACAAAGCTTCCGAAGAACAAAGAGTTTCTCTCAGGGACCAAGTTCTTTGAAAATTCTCAGAATCATGATTTTGTTCCCTGTGATTCCTCCTTAAAGTTAGGACTAGGCCTTTGTAAAGACAAAAGTTATTCACAACACATCTTAGCCCATAAGAGAGCTCCCAAAGTGAAAAAGACTTGTGGAAAAGGACTTAAAAAGACTATAACAGCATTGTGTTTTACAGATGAACACCACGAGCTCTCTCCTTTTCTCTCAGTAAGTCCAGCCTGAAATAAAGGACAAATATCTAGACCAGTATAATGAGAAAATATCATGAAGGTCATTTCTTTGTATTTATTGGATTCCCATAACAAGAAACTGGAAAGAATTGCTTTACATTGTCCATTTGGACTCAAAAAATATTTGTTTTAACTTGAATCTGACGCCATCACTGGTGGCTCAAACACGTTGAGCTCACAAGTCCAGTGAAGAAGACAGATGGACCAATGTCAGGTGGTAGCATTTTTAAAGTTGAGAGGTTGTTGATCTTGTGAGGAGGCAAAGTTTCAGTCCGCTTTACAAATACACCTATAGCAGCCTTGAGCAGACATTACTGTGTTATGTTTTATGAATTTGAAACATGGTGAACGAGCGGGACAGAAACTTTTGTTTCCAGGTCTGACAGTTTGCCTGATTGTTACTGAACAGCTTGTTATAAATATTAATCTTTATGTCTTTGAAAGAAACTTGAATGGATATATGTAGTACGGGCAGTGAGCATCTTAGGTTGAATAATGTAGCAGGATATCAGATGTTTGGACATGGTGTAGTGGTGATGCAACTCTGAGAAGAAAACATGAAAGTGCTTCATAATATAGCTCATCATATACGCTGCTTGAAAAATGTATTAAACTACCACTCAATATAAGGGTATGCAACTACAGGCATAAATTAACAGCGCTACTATTTTACCAAAATCATTTTTAAATGTTACTGTAATAGTTAATACACCAGTATGCAGAGGTTCTTTACCTGAAATTAAATGTTTAATGCGAAAAAGTATATATTATTGTTATCCAGGCATTGCCAAATGTACTACTGCTATAAAAAGCAGAACATATAGTCAAGAACATTATCATTTCTTGATTAATATGTCAAATTGTAGTCATTTACTTACATTAGTTTTTTGGTTAAATGTTGGGATTGATTCATTTCTGACTTTTCAGAAAAAAATTAAATTTGGCCGTTAAATTCTGTTGATCCTTTTTAATGACAGGTGGTCAAATAAATTTGTTAAGCACTGTATGTTATCCGAATAGCAGATGTCATATGTTATGTCCTGTCGGTGTGACCATCAAACATTCGTCATGCCCTTTAAACTTCTCCAGTTGGTGAAGGGAGATTCATCACACTACTCCTGGCAGAAGATGTGTTTTGTATTTTAAAACTGAAGACAGGAACCGTGTCTCTGCTGGTCTTCAGAGTCTGGTCCTGTGGCCACAGACAGACTGTAGATTTCTGCAAATGTCGAGTGAATAGTACTTTTTTTCTCCTAAGAACTTCTGCCTATCTTCAATTTCTATTCAGTTTGCTGTTTTCTGTCCTCCTCTCTTTTCTCTTCCTCTTCTTTTTTTCAGCCATGGCCATGATCTCTATATAAAGCTGTCATCCTTACAGAACATTCCTATTCTGTTACTTTGTCATTTGCTCTCTTCATCATCACTTTCTTTTTCATCCTGATCCCTTTACTCTCGTTCCTATCATTCCTCTTTCACACTATCCATCAAATTTGCATGTTGTCAGACTCAACTTCCCCCACACTGTCTTGCTAAAGCTTCCTTGTGTCCTGCATCTCATTATTTGGGCTTTTTTATCAGCCTTCCCTGTAAGCATCGATTGTTCCTTTGTGTGTATTGTTCCCCTCTCCTCCTCCAGCCATTAGTTTTACCATCTTCTCTCTTTTCCTTTCTTTACATTCTTCCACCCACTATCCTGTTCTCTGCAGATTTGTCGGCTGGTTGATGCTGAAGATGTTGTCTTCAGTATTTGACCGTATCCAAGTCAACCTCAACCATCTGTCGGCTTTGCAAAGAGCGTCACAAGAGGTGAGAGTATCAGCACATACGCACATTGATGCACAGACAGAGTCCAAAACTTTTTTAAAGAGATGATTAAAAGTGCTCAGGACTTCTTCATGAGAGATGTCAGCTCCCCCTGCCAAAGGTGGAAAGCCTATGCTGTATTTGAAGACAGACGCTTTGATGTTCTGGCTCCACGATCAGGTGTTAAACAGAGCTGTGCTCAGCCCTCTAATGAGCTGTTGTGCAGCTACATCCAGGTTATAAACACTTTCACTACAGAACATTTTTAAGGTAAACAAAACTGGAGAACATTTTGAAAGGAGGAGTGCCCCTAAATTAAGGATTACTTCTGAAACTCTACAAAGAAATAATCCTAAACTTTTAAATTCCTCTTATTTGCCTTTCAACACTTAATTATTTTCAGATACTTTCCTGAAGACCTCACATCTTTAATTACATGGTTGGCTAAATAAATACAAGTAAATAAATCTGAGTCGGGTCTGCTGTTGCAGAGGCTCAAGTTGGGCTTGAATGAATCCAGTGAACTGTGCCCCAGCTGAGATCGCTCTGAAATCGATTAAACTGCATAGAGAAGGACAAAGCAACCAGGAAATGTTTCAAGCACTGCTGGGGATCCTCAGTGGTTGTCACAACCTTTCACATTTTCTCACAATGCATGAATAGTTCTCTCTCTTCTTGATAAGAAATTAATTGTCTTAATGCAGTTTAGATGGGGCGAATGTGTAAACTTATTTAAAAAGATGTGTTTAAGTGATTGACCAGATTTAATCATCTGATCTTTTATCATGACATTGAATTGATTTTGTAATCTCACACTAATCTTAAACATGGATTAGTCCGACAAAAGACCTGATTTGTTGTCTGAATGCTCCTGCCTTCAACCTGACCCAGATGTCCTCACATATAAAGCTGTTTCTGTAGCTGCACCACACGTGCCTGAAGGGGATCATGTGACTTGTCTGGTAATCTTGCATGCTATTGAACCAACTGGCCTTATTTCTCAACTATGTCCCTTAGGTCAACAGTTTTCTTGTGCTTACAAAGGCTAAAACACCTATTATGTTGATTGTGTTTTTGCCATCTTTAATTGCTGACTCCTCATTTCCTTTAAGTGGTCATTAAGAACCACAAATCAACATCAACTGCATTAGATCAGGCTTGTTTTTTCACTATGGACAATCTTTTTTCAGCTCAGAGGAAGGTATGCTGTAGCAATGTTTGAGTTAGCCCAGCTCATTCTAAGTTCTTAAGATTCTGACACTGTAAGGATGGGCACTATCATAGTTTTTGTATATAAAAGTTTTATTTTTTCTTTGTTTTTATATTGACGTGATATGTATTCAAATGAGACTGAGGATGAGACAATGGTGTTTTGTCAGTATAGTTATTTTAAAGTGGATAAGGTTTTTGGTGTTGCTTACCTCATTAGACATCAGGGTTTGGCACCGTTATGATTGTGTTGATGCCACTTCCATTCATTCTACTCTGCTCCAAACAAAGAGCTGGAAAACAAGCCAATTTTATTTTCTCCTCTATTTCAAAAAAAGGAAAATCCCTCTGTTTTGAGGACAATATCAACGCAAAAGCTTTTGAAGCAATACTATCAACTTCCCAATCACTAAATTAACGTAAATGTGTTGATTAATTTTGACTTCACTTCTAATGGTTTTTATTATGCTTATCATTGTTGGTAGTTTCTGATTAAACATGATGATGAAATAATATTAAGCAAGGGTTACTATCAATCTTTGGGTACGATCATGGATATCCAGGAGAGCATAATGCGTTTTACTCACATAAATGCTGCTGACAATAATAATATAAAAAGTAGCCCTCACTGCACAAATCGTATCACTGAGTGCATGGTGACTTCTTTTGTCCCATTTTGTTCATTTATCAGTATGATGAAGTTGACAGGGGTGCTCTCTATACTCACATCATCAAAAAATATTTCAACTGTCTGTCGACGTGATTTGTTTACATTAAGTGGAATGTGAATGCAACTTCATCCAGCTCATAAAGAGACAATATCAAAGCTGCTAACACTACTTACCTATGGCTTGGGACATTGTGACTGAATCTCACATTTTTGTAGCACTAATGGACATGTTTGGATATAAAGGATATTCCTCCTTGCATGTGTTAAATGCCTTTCTGCACAAGTCATTGGCTGCGGTCGAATAGTCACCTCCTAAGCCTTTTCCTAACTACTTGTCCTTAACCCCAATGGAAAACGTCATGAAGTTAAGAAAAGGAGAAACAAGAATTCAGAAGGAGTTAGGAAAACTTTTGAAAGGATCAAGCAGCAGTGGTAACTCACAAGGTCTGCGTGGTTTGTTTGTCATTAATTGGTTGAATTCGAAAGCAGTCGGATACCGCACTGTTTATAAATGCTGTTGCTGTGGTGAATTGTGGGACAGAATATTCCCCTATCCTTTCGTAAAGGATGGTCCGGTGTATCCTATGCTAAAGGAGCTAATAGAGGAAGCATCGAGCCACCTTTCCTAAGCATTTAGACTATTTAAACAGCTATTATCATGAACTATTTCTGGATCATTTCACTCCTTTAGGAACGTTCCTGAGCAAAAAGGACTATTCAACCGCAGCCATTATCTTCTTGGCATAACTTTGCAAAATGTTTGGTTGCTGCCGTCCACCATGATCTGCTTGAAATCTTGTAACAACTGTGCAGTGTGTCATAAATAGAGTAATGCTATGGCAACACAGCAGGTCCTTCAAGCTCAAAGACATTGTAATATTTCCACTGAGGTTTGATCTTTAAAAAGATTGGTATTTATTAAAACACATCACACAACATATTCAGCAAAATGCTTTTGATAGAGTGAACATAGCAAGAACATACTTAACAAAAAAATAAATATATTATAGGGGTATGATCATTTATGTATGCTTTGCTTTATTTTATTTGAGTTGTGTTTTAGTAAAAGTAAAATTCTTATGATATTGACGTCTGCTTGATACCAACAAGAAAATGGAGGACCACAACTGGGTATAAACTATGTTTACTTGTCAAGCCGAGTCCTGTTCACGGTCTGAATTGCACAGTTGTCTTGGCAACATTTGTAAAAGCAACTAGAACTGGTGAAGAGTGACGCTGACCACTCTTTATTTCTTTGTGAACATGAAATACAAATATAAATCATGAATCACCATTCAGCTAAAGTATGTTGAGATGTTAAATTTTGTCTGTATCATTCAGCTGAATATATCAGATGGTCAGATTGCTGTTACCACTCTCTTCCAGTCATCACAGCAGCTACAGTAATTCTGTCTATACAGATCACATCCTGCAGCCTATGGAATTGATCTACTGAGGCTCTAGTGCAAAACAAGACCTCTCTTGTTACACCTCTGTACAGTAACATGCTCATGTTGGCACTCACACATTTAACATGAATATACTCCAGACACAGCCAGCCACGCCCTCCCCACCTATATTTAAATACTCTACTGAGAGCAGTTGCCAGTTTACCATTTCCTGGCACTGTATAAACAAACAGATCAAGTAGTTTTCTTTATGTTTTACCATAACTGGTTGTAACCTAATTATGAGTCTTCTGGTTTTGAAGGATAGCATGAACAGATGGCTGCAGGAAGGCAAACACATAAAGATAAACATCAATGTTTTCTTAGTGCTGGATGTGATTACATTTATTTTTGAGGGTTTTTATTGCAATCCTGTCATTTTTATTCACTGTGGTTTCATCATATCTTCATTACTTCAGTCAGTACTTTCCACTAGTTTGAGCAGCTCTTTATTTCCATTTCTGTAATGAATGGGCTCAAATGACACCCAAAGGTAGAGAGAGATATGTGATGAAAGAGCTGTTGTTCATGAATTAAAACTAACTGCTGTCACAATCTATTGTACACATGCATTTTCTCTTGCATACTCAGTCTATGCCTCCATCTATAGCTTAGTACAGAAATAAGATTTTCCAATTGTGTATTCCTATTAATCATTAATTGCAAATGTATTTTCTCTTCCCAGTGTTCAGTAGATTCTATCAGAAGCTTTGGGGGCATGATGGTACAACTGATATAAAGCTATCCCAATGCCACCTCTGCACAGGCCACCACTGTTTGCTTTATTGAATAACTATGTGAAGAATCTTGTTCGTCTAAAGTATCCTGTGTTTTCTATTCAGGGATCTCCCCTTGTTTACGTGTACGTGCGTCAGAGCATTATGGATTGTGCTCTCATCCCTCTTGTTCTCTTCTGTCGCAACCTAAGAGTCCCATACTCCATTTGTCCATTCTGGATCGACAGCTCATTCCTGAGGTATTTTCATACATTTACAACCCACACATGAACCCAGACCCACTTTACAAAGTCAAGGAGAATGTGTGTTTATGTGTGTATTTACTGTGTACATAAAGTAAAACACACTCTGTCCTCCCCCACAAACATCATTTGGCTGAATAAGATGCCCATAACAGCAGCTGTATCTTTAGTTTAATTTTAAAATGTTTGGAACAGTGCAAGGTTTCTATATGACACATCACATCACAGATAATGTGTCGTGTCCTTACTCCTGCAGATCAGTCCTGCAGAAAGTGGGTGTCGTCCTCCTGCCTTCCTCTGCACTGACTGAACAAGAGGCAGAGAGAAACAGTGTGTACTCAGCTGTCATGACCTCAGTAAGTCTGATTGTGTTTATTTTAGGGGTGGGAAACACAAAAAGAGGAAAGTATCACAGTTTTTTTCATGGCAGTTTCACAGTCTTGGTTTTATCACAGTTATTTTTGTTTCAGTGTTTATTTCAACCAGAACCAAACTTACATTCATAAATATTAACTCTTAACTTGTAGGCTATTTTAAGCATTTGTATGCTGTGACTTTTTGCTGTTCACTGTTTTGTAAGCAGAGCTCTAAAACTTTGTACTAAGGTGCAATGACAATGAAGTCTCTTCTATTCTTAATTTAAAACCTTAACTTGACTCCAGAAACAACACACTGGTCTTTGCTTGACATATTTAAATACTGACCTTTGAAAAGATCGAGTAACTGAGTAATAGGGCTGTGGAGGTCTATGAAAGTTATTATTTCTTTGCCGTCTTAACAGCTCTGTTGAACAAATGAGAGCTTTTTGGAGCAGTTCTTAAAATTTAGGTGTATAACCTTCTGCTTTGAGATCAATTTCAGCTATTTTCATTTATTTAGTTTTATTTTATTTATTTATTTTTTAAATGTATTTTGGGGCATCCTGTGCCTTTATTGATAGGAGAGAGACAGTGGACAGGCTTGTAAAAGGGGGTGAGAGAGTAGGGTAAGACACTCTGCAAACTGGTCACAGGCTGGATTCGAGCTCGGACCGGCAGAAGTACATAAATGGGGCGTGGGGGCAACAGCCTAAGCAGGGAAGCCCAGACTTCCCTCTCCCTGGCCACTTCGTCCAGCTCTTCCTGGGGATCCTGAGGCGTCTTACTCATAGAGACTGGGTACTTTTCCAAAGTACAAGCAAAGAAAAGTTTCTGAAGCAGCATTAATCGAGCTACTGCATGAGCAGGCTACTGTCTTCCAACTGTTTTTACAAAACAAGTTTATCTAGTTTGAGATGACTTTAAATGAAAAAGAATATGTAAGCCTATTTCAGCCATCAGTGTTATGCTGTATGCGCAGTATTAATCACATCCATTGAAAGTATACAGATGTTATAATAGCTGGTGTGACAGCACTAATTTAGCCTTGCAGAATGTATACAGCTGTAACATTGTTTAGAGAATACACAGTGTATTTTTATTGTTGTGCAAAAATACAGATTTTTCCACTTAGATGGATAATTAAGACATAGGATACTATTAGTTGTATTCCTAATGGGATTATTCTGAATACTGAGTGAGGTATTTGGATTATTCTAAATATTGTGTTGGTTCCCCTTTTGCTTTATGCAGCAAATTGTAATGCACTGTGTATTCTGTCACCTTTCTACCCGAACCAGCATCAACCTCTTAAACAATTTGAGCAACAGAAACTCATCTGTTGGATTAGACCACAGGGGCCAGCCTTCACTCCCCATCTGCATCAAATGAGCCCTGGCCGCCCACGACCCTGTCGCCAGCTCACCACTGTTCTCGACTAAGATAGATACTGGCCACTGCAGACCAGGAGCACTCCCCACAAGAGCTGCAGTCTTGGAGATGCTCTGACTCAGTTGTCTAGTCACCACAGTTTAGCCCTTGTCAAACTCACTCAAATCCTTACTCTTGCCCATTTTTCCTGCTTCTAACATCAACTTTGAGGACTAAATCTTCACTTAGTGCCTGATATATCCCATCCACTCACAGGTGCCATGATGAAGAGGTGATCGGTGTTATTCACGTCTCCTGTTAGTGGTCATAATGTTATGCCTGATCTTTTTACATTTCATTCTGTAGATACACTGTACTTAATGCAATGACAATAAAGCTTCTCATCTAATTCTAATCTAATGTTATGCCTGATCAGTGTAAGTTTCAGTTTTGTTTTCCAAATGACCCTCGCTGTGGTATGAGGGTAAAGTGGGTGCATAGAACTGCAGCAGATAGAATCAGTCCTACGGATCGTCCAACCGACACAGCCTACGTACAATTTGAGCGACGCTGTTCTATGAATGTTCACTCAAAGACCTTTGTTGTCCTTCAGGTTGGAGGTTTTTCTGGCAGCAAGGCAGCAGTCATGAAGTAGTGCTACAGTGGTTAAGTGTCAGGAAAATGTGTTTCACTTTCAGCTAAGCATCTCATCCAAACTGCTGGGCTCTAGTGATTAAAAAAAATAAGAATTAGTCTAACCGTCGTGTGAATCTGGTGTTGGTCATTATTTATTCGACTTTAACTGTTCTGCAATCTAACCACACCATATGCAGCGCAGTTACAATAAAAGTGACTTTTCAACTGCAGTAATCTAAACAAAAATAGCTTTTAACTTCAAGGAGTAAGATTACCAAACACTACAACAAGACTAATTGCACCCTGTGCTAGATGATTGAGGTGGACTAAATATTATAAGATGTACATGTTTTATCAACTCATGCACCCTATCCACAGCTGTCACTTTATACTATGTCACATGAGGTTTTGCTCATAGAGGCTGGGTATTTGTCCAGAGGATAAGCAAAGAAAAGTTTCTCAAGCAGCCATTGTCTTCCAACTGTTCTTACAAACCAAGTTTATCCAGTTTGAAATTACCTTTTAAATGAAAAAGAATATGTAAGCCTATTTTATCCATCAGTTATGCTGTATGTGCCTCTGAATAACTATTCCCATGTCCTCTTTAAAAGACACACCCAAAGATGGACATCCCGTTTAATCTGTTCTCAAAGTCTCAGCCTAAATGTACCAGTAACATTACTGCCGTGCAGTACTTCTTATAAATCTCTCTTTCTAGCTACAGGAGGATTTTTAGCGAGTGTCACATACATCCCCCTCGGCTGTCAAAAACTAATTTAGGTTTCGTGTTGCCTTTTCCTCTGAGTCTCCAACCATGAAAACTGCCTCTTTGCACAAACAGTTCCCGCCTTATATTTGGAGCAGCACCTCATTAGCTGCTTATGTGGAACAAAAACTGTCTGTTTACTAGTAGTGGGGATCAAAACCATGACCAACAAATCAAAAAAATGCTAATGCATTTTACTTAGAAAGCTCGCATAGATAGTAGGTAATTATATAAAATTGCAGAGCAAGCAGAAGATACCTGTCCTTGTAATTGGACTGTTTAATGTATTTGCAGTCAGTACTATTCGTACCCGCTCACATAAACACTTTTTATAGCGTTCCACAGAGAAGTGTTATCAGAGTCAGCTCCTCAATCAAAGTACTACCTGCCCCCATCCTCGCCACATCCCCTCCCCTACCTCCACCTCCAGTCTCTATCCTCATTGCCCTGCCTCATCCCACTCAGTATTCATTGACAAAATTACCGAGGGCCTTGAGTTTTTGCGGCCACGATTGCTGCTTTGAGTTGGCAGGAGTGACAAAACTATGAGCAGTGGGCGGAGAAATGATGAGAGTGGTTGTTGTTAGTGTGATTGTGTGAGCTTGGCAGATCTAGGCAGGTTTCTATTTTCATAATAAGGTGATATGTTGTTGTTTTTTGTACCTTTTGGATAACCTCTTTCCTCTCTCCTCTCTCCCTTCCTGCATAAATCACAGTTTTTTCCTGATACTGAGTTCCCTTTTTCTTCACTTGTAATCAATCACAATACATATTTATTACTGGTGAATGCAAGTTTTCTTATTTACTGTGTTTTGGTAAATGATGCTTTGTGTCTTTTTCCATAAGAAATTACCCATTTGAAGAAGCCTCTGGTTTTATTGGGCGCAGTACTGTGATATACAGCTTTATAGAACTGTTCTGTTATAAGGCCACAGCCAGTGTGGAGCATAAGCAGGTTGTTTTATGAGTGGTTCAGTGAGTATTTTTTTCACTGGGCATTTATGTGAACAAGCATATTGGTTGTGTATGACACAGCAAACTTGCTTATTGGTTGTATCTCAATGTTAATAGACCCTTATTGTTTATTGAGTGTAGGCCAGTGCAGCTGCAGTTCAATACTAATTGAATTTTCCTTGTCTGTGAGACAAAAAACATTCTAGGGTAGAGGGAAGTGTTATTGAATGTCATAGTGTGCCCCCACAGACCTTTTTAAATTTATTTATTTATTTCTGCTCTTTATCCTGTTGGCTTTCTGCTTTTTGACTTCTCCTCCCTCTGCTGCTCCTCCACATTCTGTTATCTCTTCACTTTGTATTCCACCCAAGAGTCTCGTTTGTATGGTGCTTATTTGTATTTTAAAGATGCATGGCATGGGTTTTATGCTAATTGTTCCCTGACTGCAAAGACTTTTCAGCTCTTTGTGACTGAGATCTCCTCTCTGCTTTCTGGTCTCCCTATCTCCTCAGCTGGTGCATGAACTGCTACATGAGGGCCAGGCGATAAGTGTTGGTGTGTCAGCAGAGTGTGGTCGAGGCGGCCAGTGGCTGGCTCACATCAGACAGCTCATCAAAGAAGGATCCATCCCCGATGTTAGCCTGGTCCCTGTGGGCATTTCCTATGACTGTGTGCCCAAGACAAACGCACAGGTGGCAGCATGTAAACACACACTTGCAGGCACACACAGACTTAATAAGAGCCATCTGCAATGTCCTGAGGAGCTAGCAAACAGGTTTGGTCTAGAGCAGAGGTTTTCAGACTGCGAAGTTAACTTCCTCAGGCGAGAACAGAAGGAGGCAAGAATACGAAGTGAGGTCAGAGGGACAGATGCATGCAGGTGCACCGAAACCAACTGGAGGTTTCTAAGTTTGACTTTCTGATGTGCTTTGCTTAAAAAACAGTGAACAAAGGGAGGTGCAGTAGTCACCATGACACAGAGTTCATTTGAATACACAGGGTGTTTTCATACCTCGGTCATTTGGAGCAAGCGAGCAGTCCCTCTTTGACCAGGTCTGTTTGGAAATACTGTTTGTGAGCACAACAATCAAACTCTGCTCAAAAGAAAGCAACCAAGCTGAGATGGCCTCGAGGAGGTGGTCTCAGCTTGCTTCAAATTGAACCCCAGAGCAGTTCACCTGCAGGACACAACGAACCAAGAGGAAAAAAACAAGCTAATAGGTTAACTAATCATACAGCATTAGAAGTAGAATCAGCAGTACCTTGCAGCCGCACAGCAAGTTTGATTACAACTGATAGTAAAATTTTGAGATTCAGAGAAACTTAGAGCTTTGCACGGCTTTCTACTCTTATTAGCGAAAGTAGCATTGGGTTCTGTGATGCTCTGCACTTTGAATTACCTTGTGTACGAATTGTGCTCTACAAATAAACTGGCCTTGCCTTGCCTTGTCTCTGATCAGCAGTGCTCACAGGAGTCAACAACATTGGCTGGTTCACAGATTTGTTTAATTTCTAAAAATTAGTCCAGCTCACAGATGCAGGAGAACTCATCCACTTTTACAAAGCTGTTCTCAATGTTTCTAAATCACTGTCAGTCTCTTTACTGAGACTGCTACAGGTTTTTGCTGTGAAAGCACTTATGCAGTCTGCATGAGGAGTCATGCCCTTGCTCAGTGCTAAAGCCTCATAAACGTGAACATAGATGTAATTTTGTATATGAAATAATGACTTTGAGTAACAAAGACAAAAAAAATTCCCATGTTTAATGATTTGCTTACTGAACCTTAGTACTATACGGCCGTGAAGACTTTTGGTCTTTGTTCGCATTTACACATCCATTGAATGTTAATGTGTCCAAAGATTTTAAATGTCTATTTGTAACCTTGCAGTGGAGATGAATCCACCTAATTATGTGTCTGTCCATATTGTCAAGCTCTGATCCACAGTAATTGTGCTTTGTCTAAAGCAGCATGTCTCAATCAGAGTCCTTCTGAGCAGGAAGAGGTGGGAGCTACATGTGAGACAACAGCAGATTAGCACAGATGCTAACAGCTTCAGTAGCAGTTTTGTTAGACCTGGGCCACATTTCTTTATTAAATAAAAAACAAACAAACAATGAAAGTGTTTTTTCATAGAAAGGATAATTTTGCACCACTTCAACATGTATTGGGAACAGTTCTTCAGATTATTAGCATTATTACTTGGAGATCAAGAAAACACTGAAATTATCTTCTTTCCCATTAGTTCAATTTTACCTCATCAACTGACCGGTGTGGGCCAGGTAGCTGAGGTTTGCATCTTTTCTTAAAGCGACGATGATAGCCATTAGTCTCCATTAGTCTTGCCCTCCGTTATCTGCACATTGAGATGATACTGGGGAGTGGGTGTTTCTGGGGGTTAATTGCTATAATAAGGAGCTTGCCTCATCATTTTGTTCTGTCATTCACACATTTATTACTGCACACATAGTTCTACCACTCACACACGTACCCTCCCTCATGGTAGCCATTTATCTCTGTGTGCGTCGCAGATCCTGCTCATTAGTGCTGTTGTTGCTGTGATGTCCTTTCGAAAGGCCTGGCCTCAATACGGCATAATCCCTCACTGCTGTATCAACCATTACTGTGCTCTCTGTATGTGTGTGTGTGATTTGCATACCCTCACAGGTTGGCTTGAGCTCTGTGTTTTGGTGGTTGTGCTCTAATCTCTGGAGGAGACCAGGAGGAGGTGTGAGGATCCATCTTGCTCAGCCTTTTTCCCTCAAGGTGCACACAAAGGAGAGACCATCATCATAAACAACGTGATCTTTTTTTTCGAGCCCTGTGATCCTTGATGTGAAGCAATTTCTAAATGTGACTCATCACAAATTGTAGAGTTAGTCATGAGCACTTCAACCAAAGTTTTACTTTTGCTTTCATGGCTGTAGGATGGTAAAAAAGTTGTTTATTCTGAAAGAAAAGAAGCTTTTTCTCATTTTTGATCTGGACTTTGGACTCGATTTGACTACATAAATGAAAGACATTGAACAAAAGGAGCTGACTTGGTGGATTTCAGCTGTGATTCAATACTATCACTATTTTTCAGACCCTTGTTTTCATGCATTAACATGGATTAATGCCAAATTTAAGCCTGTTTGTCTTCAATGACGAGCTTTGGTTAATTTAGTTGTATATCACGATGGTAAGTGCAGTAAAGTAGAATGAATGGGGTGAATCAGACAATTAGATAAGCAGCACTCCATCAGCCTATTAGCAAACTTTAAACCTTCATTAACCACAATGAACAAGAATTGATCTCTGTTTTGAACCTCATTAGTATTTAAATTGTAGTTGTTACTAAAAAAACTGTCAACTATGCAAAGCCAAAGATTATTTAGGCTGTATTAGGAAGCTGTGGTTGAGATAAAAGATTCGTGTTAAGCTTGTCTGAGTTTTTAATTTTCTTTTACTTGTTCTCACAGTAACATCGAATGTTTGTATGCGTATGTGTTTATGTGTAGGAGATGTGTGATTCAGGGAGGTGCACTGTTGATGAATGGCTCCCTCTGCAGGACCTGTTGCTGCCAGTAATCCTTAACAACAGGTAACCAGAACCACCTGTTGGCATACAAGAAAGCTTTCATGACTTATAACTCTGTAATCACACAAACAATACAAGGATTTAGATTGTTTGAAATCATGAAGTTATTTGCTCTTAAACTTTGAAGATAAACTCTCTGCTAAACCTCCAGCCTGGCACAGATCTCCATGCAAGCTCTGGTGAGCATTTTCATCCTCTTAGACTCGGTCCAATTACCATCAACATTTCGCAGTGAAAAAGATTATAGAAAGAAAATAACATGCTCGCCTCATCTCTGCTTGGCTTCTGACTAGCAAAGTGGTTTCTCCCGTCGTATGTTTAATTCTTCTGAGAGGGGATGATGCAGACAAATAAGCATAAGTAGAAGAGATGGCAATGATGGATAAAAAGAGGCAGAGCATAATGGTTAGATTTGATTGTTATCAGCATGTGAGCTTCTTTGTGCTTGTCATTAACATGCTCCAACACTTGACACTCTCTGTTGTGCTTCCTCACGCAGAGGAACTACCGCCTGCTGTAGTTAGAAAATGTAGAACCTCTTTCTTTGTTGTTACTTTGAATAAAGAATCTTGACTCTGAGAGCCTTTGCATTGTGAATCAAAAGTTTGCTTGTGCAAAAACTAATTTGCAAGTGGTTATTCTCCTCAGAGAAGAACAATGTCATTGCTGTCTCAACAAATATTTCATGTTCTTTATGATACTTCATAGCATTTATCAGGGCGAACCGACATGTCTTTTCCAAGAAACTATTTATTAAGATTCTGTTATGTTTTTTAAGTAATGCTTTTTAATTATAAGAATTATTGCTCTGTTAGTTTTCTTTAGATAATGTTAATGAATGTTACTTGTCGTCGTGGTAAATTAATGCACGTTTGTCACATCTGCTATTGTTGCAGAGCATCAAATACTCAGCTACAACAGAAAGTTTTCAAATAAATATACTGTCTCCATGATGTCTCTCTGACAGGCATCTATTTCTCTGCCTGACTATTTCCAACCCATCCATTGTTTGATTAACTTGTGTGTAACTGAGTTCATCATCTTACAAATGAAAAGATGGTTGCAACAGATTTAGCAATCTTCGTATTTCCACCTTTAGTCTCCACACTTCATGGCACAACGTATTTTAAATACAATGTTTGAAAAAAAATCACTGCAGATTATTAAATCCCTATCAATATATAAAGTATAGAAGAAGCTTAATTAAGTAACAAAGTAAATAAACTTTTAGTTAAAACATGAATACATTTTGGTTTGGTCTTTGGGGTATGTTTCAGTGATAGCTCCTAAAGCTTCCAAATAGCAACTGACAAACACTGAACACAATGGAAATGACTGAGATCCTTTATGTTAAAACACATTTGGAGTTAAACCTTCTTCAAATAACTTTCACCAACTTATCTTTCACATAAAGTGCAGTTAAGACCAGCAGGCTCACATTTGATGATCGCCCCCCCAGCCTTCTGCTGACATCATAATGTTTTTGAATGTGTTGTCCCAATTTTCTACCCAAGAACAAATATGTATTGTTGAGCGAAAAGTCAGTGTCTTAGCACAGTTCCAAAATGATTCATAAAAATTCTTGAATTGAAACAGATGTATTACATTTAATATTTAGGCATAAAACTTATTTTTACCTGATAGAGGTCTTACACTTTAAACAGCTCTTTGACAAAGACCACTGATCCGTATACATTTTTATCAGAACAGATTTGGTTTGGTTCTTATGTACCCAGAGCTTTGGTAGTAAAGTTTTGGACTTTAGAAAGTCATTAAAGAATTTCAATGCTGTGTCACTGAAAAGCCACCAGTAGAGCTGCTTGATTGAAGCAGAAATCATAATCATAGTTATTTCAATACATACTGAGATCTTGATTATAAAACATGATCACTTGCTAACTTTAAAACACGCACCACATTCTGTCATTGAACATGCTTTCGACAGTGACATTTTTTAAATTAAACTTTTAAAGTTAGAAATACCTCAATTCAGTGCAAATAATAATAATGGGAAAAGAAAAAGTTCAACATGCCATGTAGTAGTCTGTTAATCTGATTGCTACATTTTTATATCTGGAAGGCCATCATTGTAACCTCAGTACAAATTAGTTCAATTGCCCGGCTCTAAACACCAGAACGTGTTTTTGTTACATTCATGTTACTGTGTAGTATCATGACATAAATGTTCATCATCTTAGTTTTTGGGCTTTTTATATTGTTGGAGGGCATACCTTTGGGTTTTAAAGCCCTGACCTTAACCTTTTTCTTCATCGTTCTACATTCTAAAAACAATGCCTTAATCAGAAATTTCAGCCATAGTCTCACACACTAAACACTTTGACTTTGGATCAACTTTAAAGACTTAAGAATACCATACCTGCTTTCACTGCCATTTATTCTGCAACATAATCTGTGGAATTGATATTTCTCTGTTCAGCTCTTTAAAGTGGCTTAATGTAGATTATTCAGTAATCCTTTCTTCTGTTTGTCTGACAAACCCACAGCCAAGACATTGGAAACTCACCCGAAGAGTCATATGAGTAACCGATTAACCTTCAGTTTGGATGAACCAGTGTCTGCTTTATTTCCTTGTGTTCACTTTTTGTGTCCTTATTTGTACTTTTTGTGTCCTTATTTGTACTTCTTCAAGCACAATAACTTCTTGTTGTGATTCTCAGAAATGACTTAACCTCAAACTCCAGTAAACTCTTATTGGCCTCTTGTTGAGGCTAAAAGGGCTTAACTGGAAATGTGATTTCTTTTGATCTACTTTCAGTCCTCCCTTTCTCTAGAACAAATTATGCAATTAGAGTCATTTTTCAGAAATTCCATATAATTCTAATAAATGAAGCCATTCCATTTTTTCCAAAGGGTGCCAGTAATAACTCAGCAATCCCAAATTCACATGATTTGTTATGCAACCCCTTTAACAATGAATGCAATCATCTGTAACACACTCTGATTACACAACACCAACTGTGCTTCTTTTCTTTCTCGTCAGACTTTAAATTCTGCTTTCAAGCTGCAATCTATAGACATCAAAAACACAGCAGAGCAGTGACACCTGCATCTGATTGCAAAATTCCATCTGCTAGAAACGTAGTTCAAGCATTTGCTTTTTCATATCATTTTTGAGAAGCTGTAATCTAATTTTATGTACAGCAGGAATGAGTAGCAGATTGCTTCACTGCAACCTGCTACTGATGAGTGGTGGTGTATGAATGCAGTTTGTCACCTGCAGCTCTACATCGAACCAATTCTGGGTGCAATATTTAAACCTGATTTGCTTTCAAAGGAAGCATAATGTTTTTTTTTCTAAAAGGCCACCCTCCTTCGCTGGTGTCATATCCATCATAACATAGCTCTGTTAAAAAATACATTAGGACAAACATTGACAGACAAAATGAATGCAGAGTAAAGTCTAGAAGAAAGTTTGGGGTGTAAATGTGTAATTTAGTCAATGCCAGACAAAAGGGTTTCATAAAGTCTGTCATTCCTTTGAGACTCATTTTGAGAGGTTACATGGTTCTTTATACTTTTTATCTATTTTATGTAGGTTTATCCACTTCTTATCTTAAAATGTTCTCCATAGGTAACAGCCCATTTTCTTGGTCAAGAAGATCCTCTAAAGATAAGAAACACTCTGGGTGTTTCTCAAGAGCTTTTGTGCAGTAATCTCCCTTTATTACCCTAATAAAGTGAGAAAAATGGCTTTACACAGCGCATCTTTACCCACGAAATCCTCTGAATATGAAGCAGAATAGAAAGTGCACGTCAGTTGTACTGTGTGCCGCTATGATGTGTAAAGGAATAAAAAAATGTTGAGGCTGAAAATGATGGGACTCCTTGCTGATGGGGATGGGAGTCAATAACCTGTTCCAATTGAGAATTGGCTTCCACTAGCCCAAGGTATCATCATCTTTTACCTACATGCGTAACTTTGCCCCTATTGATACCTCCACTTAGCTCTATGAACCTTACATTACAGTGACATTGTGCTTTTGCAAAAGGTCGTCAGCATGAGCAGCAGTCAAGGAGTCAACAAAGTATGAACAGGAGACAGAAGATGTCAAAAATGTCCGACATGGAATGTCTGTGTCAAAAGCAACGGTGTAAACACCAGCAACATGCCGCAGAGTTTGTCATCACAGCAGGGCATTCAGTATCTTAACTGCCATGTGTTTGACATTGTTGCCACAGAGAACATTCTTTTTTTTCTGGACATAAAATATGCAGGTATTAATAAAGTTGAATCAATTGGCAAAATGAGTGATGG
This sequence comes from Scarus forsteni, assembly GCA_036419115.1. Classification (NCBI taxonomy): domain Eukaryota; kingdom Metazoa; phylum Chordata; class Actinopteri; order Labriformes; family Labridae; genus Scarus; species Scarus forsteni. The sequence goes on from JAZDUH010000066.1 coordinate 21,775,049, forward strand.
CATTGTGACTAGTTAGTGCCTTAGTTTCCTGTAAAAATTGAAACGTGTGAATGTAGTTTGGCATCATATCAGCCAATTCAAAGGAGAGTTTATTAATCAATCTGTCATCTTAAGAAGCATGCTCCAAAGCTGCCTATGTGAGTCTCACTCATTTTAACTACATACCTTATATTAATTTATCAGTCAGTTGAACTTAGTTGTAATTTACAATACAACTGAACAAGATGGTATGCAAGATGTTGAAAATAGATCGTAAACCCTGAGGCATATAACCATATACTGTATGTTCGAATGTTTGTTATATAGATAATAATAAGCAAATAGAGCCCAGTTCAGTCAAGAAAAAACAATCACAAAGAAACAAGTGCAATCACAACACTGCTTGCATCAAGCTGCTCTGTAATGTTCTGAGAGCTAGTCAGTTTAACCTACTCAGAGGTCAGGATGTATCATTTCTAAGGTCACTGTGCTCCAGCGTACTCTACGCTTTTCATGCCTGTAATGTGGCTGATTTGGAGCCATCCATTGGTACTTTGGTTAAATACTCAAGGGGCTTTAAACTGATTCATATTTTGATCTTGAAGCCTGAAACACATTAGATACGTGACCTAAATTAAACTAGGACCTGAAAGAAACAACTATGTTGTCTACTGCAGTTTGCTTTGAAATATTGTTTGGGGGACTTTAAGGCTGGCGCCACAAAGACAAGGCTGTTTCTCTCACAAAATAACTGATGAATCTACTTGTCTGCCGAGAACTCCACTATTGCAATCAGCTGATTGTTTGGGAGACTTTATAATCGGTGTGGTGTTTTTTCTGGGCTCTGAGGGGCTTACTGGTAGTTGAAACTCATGACACACCTTATGCTCTGAAACCATGAGTTTGCTACTTGGCAAACTGAATCACAAGCAGTCAGTCCAACTAACTGAGATGCAATGGCTTAGTTTTCGCAGATGCCTCTTTTACCTGCAATGGTCTAAAATGTCTGTGACATCAGGAGTCTTTTTTTATACAAACTGGGCTGTAAAGTCACTGAAGGTCACTGAAATGAAGTTTCTTAAAATGTAGTTTTCTCTCCTCACCTCGCGTGATGCCTTTTGAAGGACCATCACACCCTGGACACCGTTTACCCTGAATGAATATGGAAAGTGCTTTAGGTCAATAAAAACACAAACAACCCAACTAAAGAACATATTTGGCCCCAGTGCTGTTGTACTTTTAAACCAGTTTATGGATCATTAATGCATAACTAGATAAAAAAAAAGTCCAGTTTTTACTCTGCATACCACTGGGACTGATTCTATAGTTTTTTAACAACCATTGTTATTATTGTTTGTGTGTTTGTGATTTACATTACAGCATTTCAAACAACAAAGCTTTCTTCTTTCCCTCCTTTTCTTTTGTCTCCACAGAACTGGGTGTGTGTTTGGGCGGAGGAGGATGTTATGGCTCCTGCCTTCTGAACTCAAAGAGCAAACTCATCCAGAGAGAGACCTTGGCATCGCCATCATCCTCCACCTCATGAACTGTATGTCCAGGGACATGTCCCTCTGCTGAAAAATAATGAAATATTTATATTATGTCATAGCGTTATGTAAATTGTCCTGCATTATTTCTGCCCTGTTTGTGCTCTTTGGTGTTTACTCCACCTCCAGCTGCCAACTCCTGCATGGCTGTGATGTCCACAAGTCTAGTGTCCAGTCTTTTGCTTTACAAACACCACAAGGTACATCCATCATCCTGGCACTTGTGTTGTGTGACAAACTTCCCCCTCAGTGCTTTCACTGTTAAAATCTGTCCCTGCGCCTCTCAGGATCCATCAATAGTCCAAGAGGCTCATAAACAGAATTGGTTTTTTCATGCTTGGTTATTAGAGGCTAACAGGGATTCTCTGAGTCATTCCCAGCAGTCTCTTACTGATGTCAGCAGATGGTTAATGCTTACGTCTGAATCAGGAGTAAAACATCTCAGTCTCTCTCCTCTGCAGGGTGTGAGTGTATCTCAGCTGTGTCGTGACGTGGTCTGGCTCACTGAGGAACTTTTGTTCAGGAACAGAGATGTCGGATTTGGGGGAAGTTTAGTGGATGTTGTCCACTACTCCCTCTCTCTGCTTGCCCCTCATGTCATCATAGCCGCAGTGCCATCAAGGTTGTTTTTTTTGTCAGTCGAGACAAAAACAGAAAACACTGATAAGCTCTATGCAGCAAAATGTTCTTATCAAAAATCCAATTTCCCTTTCAGGAGAACTTCCATCACTGCCTTTTCATTGTTTTTATTTCATGTCTCCCCCTTCTCCTTGTAGAAAAGACCCTTTCATTGTACCTCGTCCTTCTCTTGCTGCCACACTTCATCTCACTGTCCAGGCCCAGACTGTCAAACAGGCCTTTATTTTGGAAGCTGTTGGTGGTGAGTGACTTTTTTCGTGCTTGTATTTGTGAATCTGACGGTCTTTTCCATTTAACATTTAAGCTTGAATATTACTTTGAGACCCTGTGTACTAATGAAACCCTCTTTATCGTAGGAGGCTTGGCTGGAGCTCCAACTGTTGGCATGTCAGTGTGAAAAATGCAGCTTGAGATGTGATATTTTTTTAAGTTCAAGTACTTTATATTCTGAGTGGTTCAGTCGTGCCAGGCGTCCAGCAGTGTCAGGGTCTGGGGCAGATTGTTTTACATTAAACATAAAGAGAAGTGAAGTGAGCGAAGGTCATTTTTGACAGTGTGGCTTTCATACTGTTGAAACTGCTTCACTTTAAAGAGATTTTATGCTGTTGTACTCTCATTCACATTTTATTATCGTGTGAGGTTTAAAGTGACACTTCTGTAACAAGTGAGTCATCCTTGAAGACTGTTCATTCCTGAAAAAAACACATTTATCCTCTGACTGTCCTTATTTTTTTTCTATTTTTCTGTCCATGTGACAAGGTTGGTAGGATTACAGTTGATACTGGAGGAATGGCTGTTGCGACTCACCACATACAAATCAGAGCAGCTGATAAAGTTAAAAAAAAAAAAAGAAAAAAGATCCATTTCAATTTACAGCTCAAGATACCAAACAGTTTTGACACAGACTCTTGCATTATCCATCATTAAATGAGATCTGGTTAAACATAACGTGGAGGCTATACGGTGACCTATTACCTCAACTCTTTGTTTAAGATTGAACAATATGATGTGACAGCCATCATCACAGTTATCCTGGTAACAGTAATATTGAAGCTGAACATTTTTTTTAAGGTTTATTATTAATACATCTCACTGATAGTAAAAGTTAAAAGGTATTGATACATGGTTATCACTAAAACTGGTACATCTAAGGGAGGCACTGAAAACGATGGTGGTTGATGGAGCCTGTCGGTGTTTTTTGAATTCACAGTCCCAATTCAAAATCTTTGTTTATACTATTTTTTACGTTTTCTGATGTTTTCATGGTTGTATTTATTCAGCTCAACTAAAAGCTATCTTATTAATATGGTTGAGTTGGATTTAGGAAGTCACTAACTTCCATCTATTGATCCCCTACCTACCCTACCTCTATATCAACAAATCACAACCCAAATCGCTGGAACTGTACATCCATTTTTGTTTTCCTAAAAAGTTTAGGGGAGTGAATGTTTGAAATTTAATGATTCAATACAGTTTGATTCTAGGAGTGACGGTTATATTTAGAAAAGATATCAGCCCCAGAGAAACGGTATGTGCTCCCAAATCTGCCTGTCAGCAAGAGAAACACACCTCATTTTTAGCATGCAAAGAGAGAGAGAGGAGAGAGAGGCTGCACAGAGGAAAATGAAAGCAGAAGGTTTATTGTGCCAGACTGATGGGGAAATTTTTCTCTGTATGAAAAGAAGTACTACTCAGAAGAGGTGATGCATGGATGGTCTGAATCCGTGGATAATCAAGTGTGTGAATTCAATTTTGAATGCAAAATACTTTTCCTCAGCAACACTAATAGCCAGGACTTGTGACAAAACAAATCAGCATCATTGTGTAAAAATCACAAAAGCAACAGTATCAAGTTGCTCTTAAGAACGGTGTACAATTTGACTTTGATTCTCATTTTTTGTTGCAGTTTCAGTTTGTTGTCCTGTGGTTTTTAATATTCAAGTCCCTAGTCTAGTCACACACATCACAGAAGTTTTTACACACTTATTGTCCTCACTGTTGAAATCACACATTTCATGGTTTCACTGTCACTTTTTTTTTTTTTGCTAATTGAGATTAGCTGCATTTTAAAACACTCTTTTAAGCCTTTTTTTATTTTTAATACCAGCCAGAATTAAGTTGCATTTCTGTCTCGTGCTGTCCACAAATATAAATATACAGCAGTACTACTGGAGCACATAGGGCATAAGAGGGGCAGAAGGGGTACTTTGAAACAGAAGTTTAGTATGTTTTGTCTTGTGACAGCCAGCGGCTGATATCTTGGTGCTCCAGTTGAAAACCAAGGATGTGAATTATTTCATAGTGAATTCAGTTTTTAAAATGACCTGTCCAAATGATACAGCTTAACAGAAAATAGCAGACAGAGGGACAATTAGTGCACACCGTATGATCTAATGTAATTTTTAGGGTGAATGGCACACTAATGGTTTTTCATGTCAAAGATATTACAGGAGGTTCCTTAATTTATAAAATCTATGACAGCAGATGTAGAAATATGAAGCACATGCATTTCACAGGAACACAAACCCCTCTTTCCTCTTCCCCTTTCTGTGCTGCATGATGCAGTTTGCCATTTCATTCAACGACTAATTGCAGTCACCACCAAGAGTTAGATGAAAAGGTCATATCGTAATCACTGACAGGCAGGATACCAGGGTTTTGATATACAAAGCCATGCTTTCTGAGTTGCCAAGATACAAAACATCCCCAGCAGGGCTCAAAATGAACAATGCTGACTTAAAACTTTGTCCTGTATGTTCAAGGCTGGGTACTGGATAAGGCTGATTTCCATCACAAAGCTTCAAACGGTTTGAATAAGATGTGAATTAATTAATCAGGGAGACAGTTATATCTCTTAAGATAATATTTATTTGCTTTAGCTGATGTTTGAATTCACTTTTATTTCTATTAAGAGTGTGTCTGTGTGATAGATGGTGCCTTTGTGTAATTGATTATCTTAAGTATGCAATAAACACTGAGTTGCCAGTTTATTTAGTCACAATTGTTTGATGGAGTGTACTAAGAAGATGAATACAGCTATGTAGAGTCCAAGAGTAAAATTTGCAGCACTCTTGTATTAGGCTCAGTGAAGTGTCACTGGGTGTACCAGACAGCTTCAATTAGTTGCACTTCTTTTTGTTAGAGAAGTCATTTCTCTGAACTTAATTGAACTCACATTTTTTATATTCTCAGTGGTAACATACACAATAACTTCAGCTGCTCTAGCACGGCATCTTTATAACTCCATGGACAAATACTTAGTCATTTCAGTCTGTATGACAATTGACTCGTATGAGAATAAATGAAAGCATAAAAACCTTCATGCAAATACAAATCTGCAAACAATTTCCAATTGTTTAATGTTTGTGTTTCTATTTGACACCAATAGATGCACATTAGTTTTGCTCATTCCATTAACTACTTTGAAAATCCTTCACTTATGATCTTATGCAAGCATTAATAATATCAGCCCAGATTTCCCTGGTGATAAATCTTTGTGAGACTATGCCAACATCACAGTTTATAGCCCATGCCAGAGTAATAACACCAGAAGGAGGTGCTCTAGATCTAACTGAGGTCTGGGTGTTTGATGGCAGTGATATAAAACTGACTTTTATGTAAAAGACCAGAATTAATCATCAGGAAAAGATCTGCGAGTTAGATTGATTTAATCCTAACCATGATTGCTCTGGATTCTGCCTAATGTACATACTTCAGAAAGTGAGAATATATAATACCAGCAGTGTTTGTTTATCTTCTTCTCAATATCATCCACTTTGCTAACAGGGTTTGAAACAGCATATTGCATATGCAAAGTATTCATGGTAATCTTCAGATTTTAGAAAGCCCAAATCCCAAATCCCTCACAAGTCTAAGCTAAGTAATTTTCTCCTCCAAAACTTTGTCAGCTTTGTTTTTCCTGCGTATTATTCTAGCAGACATACTGAGGCGGAGCCATAGATACTGAAGCCCAGTTTAAAGCTTTGCTCTTAAAAACAAAATTGTTGCCTTTTTGATCTATGGTTGCATATATTTCCTTTATTATCTATCATAGATCAGCGGGGTCTTTCAGTGTAAAAAGATAAAGATGGTGGACATGGGAGTGCACCTGGTCTCTGTGCAACATCAGTGCGTAGATTGACATATTTTATAGTTTTCTCTGTATCAGTTAACTTAACTTTATTTTAGGGGCTAAAGAACAAATCACAGTTGACTTTAGAGGATTTGACTGTCTGTTCAGCACCGTAAACACTTTTAAATCAGCAATGTAAAACCTTTCTTCCTTGAATCTGTGGTCTCACAGTTGATCCAGCAGCACAACAGCTTAAAGCGGCATCCATCCCAGTCTCGTGTTTTGTAGTACTGGTGGTTCTGTTTTTAGCACTGTTGCTTGTTTTTATGTGTTTTCACTTTGTAAGGTGACTGTGTGTGTTGAAAGATGCCAGCAACTAAAATGTATTATTATCTATTATTATATTCCACTTTTTGCTTAATACTTTTTTTTTCATTTTAAGTCTTAATTTATCATCTTTTTCTATTTCTTTACTGAGACAAGCTAACTGGCTTCCAAGTAGCTGAAGGCTGGTGTGTGACCGAGCACCAACAGTGTTTTAACTACATTTTTAAGGAGGATAAGTCACATATTGTTGCTCTGATCCTAACACTTAACTCATATTAAGATTTGCTTGTGATTCTTGTACTGTTGAATCAAAAGATTTCATGACTACAGAAAGAATTAACAAAAATTAAAACAATCATAGTAACTGCTGTCCTTATTTACAGAGCACTTTTCTACAAAGTACTTGACAAAAATAAAGTGAAAAACTACACAAACATGCAGAAAAAGCAAACGGAAGAGAGGAAGTCGAAGCAGTTAATCAATTAGACTCGTAGAACTGCACTGTCCCAAATGAATGCTCATTAAACTTCAGTGAACTCAAGCAAGCTTACAGCTAAAATTATCTTTCAAGGAAAAATTTTAAAGTATTTTCTGACTCAGCTGACCTGACCACAAAATATATTTACGGGAAGCACGGACACATTACATGAAAAGCAATGTTTTCTACCTCATAGCTTATGAAGTTGAGTGTGTCGGGGCAGAGTTTGCTGAAGACAGTTGGGGAATGTCAGAGAAAACCATGAAGTCATGTCATTGAATTTGGCTGAGGAGAAACTTTGCCATTTGGGACATGAATGTAGGTAAACTATAGAACTTTTTTGTCCCCCTATTTTCTTTGTTTTCTTGCCTCTTGTGAAGATAAATAAGAAGGGGGAGGAATTTTTTAAAGAATTTCTTAGCAGTGGCAGAAAGACCAGTTTTCTACATTTTGACAATAACTCTGACTTTATTTTAGGGGCTTTGTGCGTTTGACATTATTCTAATGTAAGCATTTTATTGTATACTCTCAGTTCCCTTTATTCTTTTGTTGGCTGTTTTAATATTTTATTTACTATTTTTCAGAACACATATTTACTATCATTCTCTACTTTTAATGATCATGTAATTCCATCGATTCATGCATTCTTATTTATTTGTATTCAGTGATTTGCAATTATTTGATTATTCTTTTAATTCTGTTAAGCTTTTCTTGCATTTATACCTTATAGCTTTTACCTTCATTTGTTTTTTGTCCTCTTGGTCTCTTCTGTTGTATTGTGTTGGCTCTTTTGCTCTCATTCTGTAGAACTAAAGTTGTTTTCATGCCCATCTAATTTATGTCAGGTGGGTTTGTTGTTTGTGTTTTTGTGCTTTGCTCTTACCAGTACGTATGTTTCTGTGTATTTTTCAGAGCACTTTGTAAATCACGCATCTTTTTACAATGCAAGAGAAACATGTAAATGTTCTGTACCTTCAAGAATCGTTTTTCTCTTTTCTGTTTGATTTTACGAGGAAAGAAAATGTAAAGAGAGGCTGCTTAAGGACATAGCTGTCAAAAGACTTTCCCACCAGCACATGAAAACAGGATAACGGGGATAAAAAGTATAAATAAAGGGATAAAAGTTGTTTAAATGGCAACATCCAAATTCTCATCAAATCCCCTCAGCTGACCGATTTGCTCTTTGTGTTTAGAGTTCATTTTACTTTGCTGAGATACAAACCAGAACCTGTTTATTTTAGATAATACCAAACACCAGTTTCCTCAAGAAGTGCATGAGACCAAAACCTTAATGTGTTTGTTTTCATCCTCAGCGTGCGCAGTGTCAGCCATGCTGTTCGAGGTGGCCTTCAGTGGCGTCAGCAGCAGGGTGAGGAGCGACGGCGTGGACGGGGACGAGGTGAAGGGTGACATGGAGTTCGATGTGGCACTGTGCCAGTCCGAGCTGACGGAGAAAGCCCTGCAGCTCTGCCATCTCCTTCCTCCAGGCTTCATGCCAGTGGGTTTCAATTCATATCACACCCGCACACACACCTACACACACACAAACACAGCAAGCCTCATTCAATGGATGTTTAATGGAGCTGAACAGCCATTTATTGTGCTCTACTGCCTCTATCTCTAGCAGAGAGAGGTTTCAAATTGTGTGTGTGTGTTTTAGTGCCACTGTGTGTGTTTGCGAGTGTGCTCCATCAGTCCTGACTTTAAGGGGTTTGTATCAGAGGCAGAGATACTTTTCCTCTCTCTGTTTGCCCACCTTTTGTTTCGGCAGCGGCTCTTTCTTCTCTCCTCTGTTTGCATTAGTTTCTCCCCCTCCCGCCTGCCATCTCTCTGTCTCCCTGTCTGATCTGCGCTGTTTCTCCACTACACACCTTATGTTTTCTGTCAGCTGTCTGCTCAGATGTGTGATGGGACGGAGCTGTTTGTGCCTCTAACCTGCTTCATCATTCTGCTCACCAGTCACCTCTCTTTCTCTCTGTCCTTCTTTCTGCCTCATCCTCAAACTCAGGTCTTTCTGCCACTGCACTGCAGAAATCTTTTAGTTCGGTAGCTCCTGTTCTTCAACATTTTTGCTGCCTTTACTAAGATCAGTATAGATAGATCTATAAAACTCTTAAATCAGGGTCTTTTGTAAAGAAAATCTCAGAGATTTGACCCTTTTTATGTCTCCAAGTCAGTTTTTGTATAGAGGGACAAATGTGTGTATGCTTGTAAACTCAGTATCTTAGAAACTCTTTGAGGGTTTTAAACTGATCAAGTCTCCACTATGTTATAAGGATGTACTTCTTAGACTTTAGCTCACACATCAAAGGTCAGCGAGTCTTTTTTTTTTTTAATGTATTTTTTGGCATTTTTTGCCTTTTATTGATAGGGGAGAGACAGTGGATAGGCTTGTGAAAGGGGGTAAGAGAGTAGGGAAGACACTCTGCAAACTGGTCACAGGCGGAATTCGAACCTGGACCAGCAGAAGCAAGTACATGGGGTGTCTAGTTGCTAACCACTCCGCCAAACAAGCACCCCAGTCAGCGAGTCTTATTGCCATTTTCCACAGCACTTAGAAAAAAAAATGTCAAAGTCCGAAAGCTCCAGGGCAGAGAGCGGGGCTTCGGACAGAGTGAGCCCGCTGGAGGCCTCTCTCAGGTCAGGCAGGCAAAAGGAGGATCTCCCTTCTCCCTTCTGGTTCTCCTCACAGAGTTCCAGGGGCACGAAAGAAAGTTTAGAGTATTGTGTATATAGCTTGAAAAGATTCTTAACAAACTTTCCACTAATGTCTACTCTGAATCATCGATAAACGGATCAGATTTTGGATGTCAAACATCAAGGTCATGGAGCTTCATACTGTCCAGTATTTTGAACACTCTTTACAATTATTATCAAACTTTGGACAAATGTCCAGTCTGCATTAGGGATGATGAGGTCATAAGTCAAAGTAAAGGTCACAAAGCCTCTTGATTATTATTGTTTGTGAATAAGGTACCTGAAGAATAATTCAGAGGATTAAGGGTCTCCTGCTCATGACTTTCATGGTCAACCATGGTGCTTTCCTCCTCTGACAGTTTACTTCAGTGAGGCTTAAAACTGCCAAGTGATGGTCCTACTTCTTCTGGGACATACAACATACCTTGAACTGCCCCACCTGTGAATTTCACAGCTCACTCGTGTCTTACAAGCATTTGCTTACACATGGTGCTCTACCTTTGTGGTACCTTCTTTCCTTAACTGGACTCCACTATAGTTCTGTACCAGCTTTTTGTTTTCCATTACAGAACTGTGTGGGGTCATCAAAGCACAGCATCTCAAAACTGCCACAGCATCCAACACAACAGGAAAGGAAAGTAAAGTGTGGTGCTTCTGGCTACCAGTCTGTGTCTTTTTGTCACAGTAAAGAGACCAGTTTTGCTTCAGAGTTGGTAGACAGTATGCTTTGGAAACAGGAGAATCTGGGAAGTCCTGGGGCATTACAGCGACATGATTGGCAGGCTTTCTTTTCTAATGCAAACAGCTTGCTGGTTGTGACAGTACTAATCTGATCATTTAGTATTTGGCACTGTTTCCATGCTTGTTTTGTTTTTATTTTGGCATGGCTTGCATAGAACCTCACCAGAAGGGATGCAACACGCACAATCGTTGATAGAAATAAAAAAAGAATAATAAATAAACAAACTGGATTTGAGTCGAGGCTGATCACATCGGACTACAAAGCTTGTTGGGAACTTTAAATGTTCTCTTCCCAAAGATGCAAACACAGTTCTCAGCAGTAAGGTCTGTCAACTGCAAATTCTCATACAGCTGAACATTAGTTAACTTTTTCAAATCAAATTCAAGCTTCTAAAGAACTTGTAGAGTAGCATTAGAAAGTTTCATGGATTTTGTTTTCCCACTGCAGAGCTTATTTTCAGTAAAAACCCATAGGTCTCTTGTCAAGGTAACCTGCAAAACACTTGCTCCCGGGTTAGCCTTCAAAAAAGGTCATCCCTGCAGTACTCTGTTTCTTTACTGATGCACAGACCCTCAGCTCCTTACCTCACACCTCAACAGGAAAGCCATTACACACATTGCACACACTGTAGTTGACCTCATACACCCCCTTCAACCCACCGTTACTCTCCTGTCGTCTGGTCATAGATTTATATCCTGGCAGGGAAATGGGTTGTTGGTGGCAGCTCATGTCCCCTCACTCAGAAAACACCCTGCAACTGTCATATATGTTTGTAGGTGTCAGCTGTAGGGTTTATGCATCACTGTGAATGTATTAAATACATTTTTACAGGAGTAACAGGATTTATGTGCCAGTGTTTTTTTCTGGAAGGTTCTGTAGGACTCTTGCAACAAATTGCACTAGAAAGCACAAAAAAAGACTGAATTAACGGATGAACTATACATATATATTTAAATATAACATATATCTTTGTCTTAATTTCTTGTTCCGCCTTTAATTTCTTAATCAAATAAGCTTTATGAGCATAACTTAATCAGAAACCTTTATTTAAAGCAATGTACAGAATTATTAACATCGGCTAATGCTTTGCACATCAAGCAGTATAACAGCCAATATGATATAAAACAAGCAATAAATGGAAATTAATTAAATGGGATGCTGCAATACTGTAGAATTAATTACCTTTGAATATTTCTTACAGAGTTTGATTCTCTTCTCGCATGACAGCAGATGGCATTTTTTCTGCAAATACTGATTAATGACTTTTTATCCTTTCTCTCTCCATTCCCTGCTCTCTCACTTTTTCCCTCCTTGTATGTTTTCTCATTTCTGCCTCATCCTCCTTTCTCTGCTATTTGTCTCATCCTATAATGCTCCATGTTTTGCTCTTTCTAATTATTCTCTTTCTTCCTCTTTGTCAATCACGTCACTGCACTCTCTCCACCTTCACATTCTTTCTTTCTCCCCTCTCCTTGCCCTGTCTCTCTCTCTTCAGCCCTGTCAGTCATCCCAAGGCTTCGCTCTGGATGCCGTTGACAGCCTGGTACGCTGTGGAATCCTGATCATGGAAGAAGTAAGATAAGCTTACACATTTCCAAAGCCCAGATCTTTGCATTATTTAATACCCTGCTGTTTTGAAAAAAATGTTTTGCCTTGAGTTCAGTTCATTATTTAAAAATCTTAAGCACTGGATCTGCCTTTTATCTGCAACTACCTTCATCTTTTTATGTGCATTTTTTTTGTTTTGTTTTTGTGTTCAGTTTTAATAAGTACTGGTCCAACTCGGGATTTGGTCAGCAAACTGTTTGTTGGTCCAATCTGCAGCACATTGCAGGAAATCAGGGAGAGAGTGGGGAAATGACACACAGAAAGGGAGCCACAGGTCAGAATAAAACCTGGCGGCCCAGATGGAAAACTTTGCTTCTGTTCATGTGGCGTGTCCCAACAGCGAGCCATCTGTGCCTCTGATATTTAATTTCATCTTTCATGATACAGGAACACAAAGCCAGCTCTTTAATTTCATTAACAGTAAATGTTAAGCCCCTTTCCCTGGTGGATAAGTGGAAGGAATTTCCATTTACAATAAGTGTATTCAATTATTGATTTATTGGACTCAGACTCAGACTTTATTGTCCCAAAGGGCAAATTCTTTATCACAGCACAGTACACATCTGACAAACATTACACCCTAGAGTTACTTTATGTTGATCACCAGATTGCCATATGTAGTGATTTATCCTCTGGTGATTTCATGTTGCAGTTTTGTTGTTCAATTTGTATTTTCACCTGCAACATAAAATCACCTGTGTATTTACCAGGTGAATATAAACAGCCTCCCACCCCAACCTCTCAGCATGTCTGCACTCATGCAGAGAACTGCAGTTACTTTAATGCTGATGTACATACACTAATATAAATATATACATATATATTATTCTTACACACTGCTCTGTACATATTTAATTTTAACCTGTTTTTGTTTGTCTTGTGGATGCTGTTTTGTGTTATGCTGTCTGCACTTTTTTGTTTTCTTTTGGTAATGCATGGTGACTCTGCAAGAGCACCCAAAATGTTGTTGTACCCCCCACAGTACAATGACAGTAAGGCTATTCTATTCTGTTATTCTATTCTATTCTGTTCTATTCTATTCTATTCCATGAACTGATTCAAGCCGAAAAGTCTCCCATTTATTCAAACATTGTTATGAGTTTATTAGTTGAAGTTTGGCTTTATAGTTTGATATGTTGGGTGTAAAACTACATAAACTGAGACTGCAGTGCTTATTTCACTTTTACAGCTCCAGTGGTGATGTGTCAGGGTGAGAAAGGCTGCTGTTTTCTTAAACTATAACAATGCACTAAAAGCCAACACATGCTACCCCATTATCTATAACAGTGGACTTGGGTAAAAGAGGAAGGATAGTACTTTATGTGCACATAAACAACTGTTAATGACCGATGCTCTCCATTGTTTCCTTATTTTTACACTGAGGGGTGAAGATGCAAAGAAAGTGCATGAAAAAGGGGAAATGCATGTCTTCAATGTATCTGTGAAAATACTCATAGTTTTTCTAATAATCATTCAAAAGCCGAAAAACTTTTGAAATGTCTACGAGACAGTATAAAATCATTCCACTGTGGGGTTTGTCACTAGCAGTTTTATTGCATCACCAATACGGCAGATCATCTTTTGGTTAATGGCCTTTTAGAGTAATAAACAACTCATCTCTGATAAGGTGATCATTACTCACCGAATCCCTCTTCATCAATAAATGTTAAATAGTTTAGTATCAGAAAGCTTTTTTCACATCACTGGTGAGGATATTTGTCCTTTTCAAAGTGTTCAAGTTATTTTTTACTTGAATGAGTGATTATATCCATCATTTTCTGTTTTTTAATGCCAATGTTCATAACTTGTTTTGCTCAGTTGACTCCAAAACAGATGAGCACAAATAACATATGAAGGGAAATAATTGCAGAGAAAATAATGGCGAGAAACAAAAAAGTAATCATGAAAGCTGAATGTAATTTGCCACAGAGATTTAGGTGATAGATATTGAGGATTTTTTTTTTGACTCCACTTTGGGATTCAGTGATAGCAGTGCAATTTCCTTGTCTTTTGTATGTTTGTTGAATGAGGTAAGATTCCAGTTTCATGCTGCCTACAACATTTTGTTTAACGTATTTGTTTTGAAACTCACCTTAAAAACTAAAAGTACAGAAATGCTTTTATTCATGGTTACACTTTCACCAGACAGAAGTCTGTTTTCAGCTGTCTGTTTTATCCTACATCATGTGTAGATTCCCCGGGATGCTCCCATCTGTGATTTCTGGAAGAGGGAGGGTACTCTGACCTGGACCACCACTGATGACCCCTATCATAGCGACTCTGACTGCGAGGAGCAGGACCTGCGCTCCTACAAGGTACAACAAAGCGTGGCCAGACTGCTCTGGCTTCATAGCATAGCACTCCAATGAAGCAGCAGAGGTTATATGAAGGTTAAAATGATCATGCTGGCCTGAACTCCAGGAGATGGCACCCTAGATGCCTGCCCAGAGGATATATACAAAAATAACACCACATGAAAAAGGACTTTGAAGTTGGTAAATCTCCATTACAAAAGCACCTACACAGTTGAGTCACATGGTAGAATGCCAATTAGTGCTATGTGTCAGCTTAAAACGAAGCCCTTACTGTCATGACTGTTATATGTGATTTGTCAAGGCAACAAGAGGCAGCTCACCAACTACCAAAGGGACCAGACAGACGGGGCTCAGAGTGTATCAATCACAAAACCTGCAAAGTGACTTTGAGGCCTCAAGAGTCCTGACAATACACATGAATATTTTAACTGTATCAGGACACAGACACACACACCTCATCGTCATCCATCAACATAAATCTCCTGTATGACTGATGGTGTGTCAATATTAACCCAAGAGATCATGAATGGGAGAGATTTTACATAAAACACGCTGTAGCATGGATGCTAAATGTTTCACAGCAAAACAGTTTTCATGAGATGTGACAGACGTGTTGAGGGCTGCGTGTGTGTTGACAAGCTGTTGTGCCAGAAAACATGCCTTTTAATGTGGAAATACATCTCTGTTTATTATTAGACCTGATGTATCCTTCGGTTATTCGGGTAAACAAGTCAGTGTAATCAGAGTGTCCTGATTTAATTTGACAATAGATGGCATAAGAAGAAGACAATAAGTTTCACACATTATACCTGTAAATATTCAATGACACCCGTACAAATCAAAGTTTCTTTAATGATGAAACGTGTTGACATCAAAGAGTTTGTTCAAGAGAAAAAAAATCAGAAGCCAACTTTATAGCCAAGTACATCGGCCAATATGTTGGTGCTACCATCTTGTGGTGATTGACATGACAGCTGTGGCATCTCAGCATTTTCTGGCATCCCCTGATAGTGACAGAAATGTTGGTTTGTTAGATTTAAAATGCCTGACAGCTTCAAATATGTCCACTTTCTTTAGCTGTTCTGAGATTTCTTTTAGATTTTTGTGTATGATGCTTACCTAAAAGTCATTACAGATGCATACTGGAGTTGAGACATAAAGCTGTGACCTCAGTTTGATTTGAACTGGCCTTAAAACTCCATATTAATTGTTTTAAAGCACTATATCTGCCTTATGCAGGTTGTGTTGGACATTGAAATGATTTTTGTGTTTGTACCTGACACCAATGTGGTTGACTGTGCAATTTTTCCTCTTTCTTGCAAACTTGGAATACAGCTGATATTTAATGATGTGTTTCTGTTGGATAAATCAAGGGGCTCTTTTAACCAGCTTTTAGTTAACTGTATAAAATTCTGAAAAATACTTGCTTTTCTTGCCTGTGCTGCAAGCTTGTTGACTCACTTTTTCACAAAAACCATTTGAACCTCCGCACTACCTTGCAATCTTCTCCCCAGCTCCCACTTTTACCACTGAAGTAGAGTCTTGATGTTGTTTTTACAGTTTTACTTTTTTTTTTTTTTTAACTTTCCTCATTTATTGTTCGCACTCCTCTCTTGGCACATCTTCTCCACTGCTCTAAGCACTTTTGCTGGATGAGGACAGCAACCACCTCCATACCAAACAATGGAAATTATTCCCATACCTCCTCTTTCTCTGCTTGTTTTCAGTTTGTCTGAATACAGTCACTTCAGGTGGTCTCAGGTAGAGGTCTGGCAGAATCCATTTAATCTGCTGTAGGTAAAAAAAAAAAATCATCCAAAAGACTCTGGGTGTAAGGGGTTTAAAGAACAATAAGCTCCATTTTGTTTCCTGACATGTAGGAGTTTGTTTCCCAAAGGCACATTGACTCTTTGTTATGTTTTCGTTATGTATTCATATTGATCTTTGCCAACTCAGGTTCTGTACTAGAATCTTATGGTTTTAAGCGAGTCCTGCAGCTTCAGGCTGATGTGTGAAAACTTAACAAAAAAGTAACTGCTGTTTTTTTGAAGCACTTTGCGAACATAATTTAAAAAAACCCTGACTTTCCCCAGGAGAATCTTTCTTTGTTTTGCTGTAGGCCAGTTACTTGCTCTTGGGGTATAGTTCCTAAAAGAGGAACAATCAGGGCAGTGAGCTACTGTAATTAGATTGTTTGGAGAAAAGTATAAAGTGCCAAATTAAAGTTCAAAAGTTGAGACACAAAAGAAACTTTTATAACTGCAAACAGTACAATAGTAAAAATCCTCTTTAGCCAAACATAAATAACTATTGTTGTGGCTTTCCTCATTTGACAGTGTCGGGATAAAGGATTAAATAATCTGACCATACCTTATTTATGTGATTATTCTCATGTACAGACACTTTTATGTAAACAGTAAAAGCCCTTAGCCATAAACTTAAGGGGAGTAGGTGCTGTCTTTTGGATAATCGTGTCATGTTAACTCTTAAGTTGGTCAAAGTTCTTATATTCTTGTTTTCTGCCCTTGAAGTCAAGTTCCTATTCATCATATGAACTGAAAATAAGATGCTATATTTGAGTTCTTATTTCTACTTGCAAACATGCTGCTCAGAATTTAAATTGCAAGTTGGTCCATAAACTTTATCCATCTTCTTGGACACAAGTGAAGTCTATCTACTTCTTTGACAGGCAACGACTCATTTCTCTAAGACATTGTGTTGAGTCATGACATACATCATATAACAAAAATGTGGACCCATGATGCCTTTTTTTTTCTGACATAAAACGAGCTGATGAAACTGAAAGTTTTTTCTGATGATTTGAAACAAACTTATGTTGGTATTTAATACATATCCTTTCACCAAATCCTCCTCTTCTCTGATCTCAGTGAATAACACTGCTGAGACAGCATACATAGTCAACAAAGGGGTCGACCATGATATTCCAACCAAGCTTTTTGCTTAAGATACCCTTATTAATAGTTTTAATGAGACACTGAACAAGTTGTCCTCTGGTGGTTATGAAAAGCTTTCCTCTGCTGTAGGCTATGAAAAAAAAATCTAGGTTGCTCTTTAAACATTTTCATCCATCTTTATGCCAGTTTAATAACTATTTTCTTGAATCAAATAGTTTTTTATGTTTCATTTTGATACACTTATCTTGAGATTAAAAGGGACAAGCATGGATTATTGAATACTAAGTGCAGTCTTTGAGAAGAAACCCAGATGGGAGCAGATAGTGTAAGTGATGTTAGATGCTTAAAGATGTTTTTTAGTTGCCAGTGGTTACAGTTGCCAGTAGGACAGACTTTCTCCTATTTCTGGCTAGATTATGTGAATTTGCTCGACCTTTGCCTGCCTGTTTTACTGTTCGAAAGTGACAGCTGCAGTTATTGTGATACTCCCATTAGATAATATGAACTAGCTTATCTTAGCTCTCTAGCCATCAACTATAGTTACACTATGAAGGTTTTCTTGCCCTTCACTTTCCAAACAGTAGCATCAAAACACACAGCTAAAATATCCAAGAATGGCTCAGAACAAAACACTGGAGTATTCTGAAGTGGCTCTATGTGAGCCCTGATCTAAATCCTGTTGAACAACTGTTGAAGGAGCTTTAACATGCTGTCTGGAAAAGACACTGTACAAACCTGAGACATGTTGCGCAGTTTGCTTATGAGGAGTGGGCCATAATACCTGTCAACAGCTGCAGAGGTCTCATTGAGACTCACAGAAATCATGTGATTGTAGTGACTGCCTCAAAAGGTTGTGCAACAAAATATTAAGTTAAGGGTACAATCGTTTTTGTCATGCCAGTTTCTTTATTTTGTTTTTTTAAAATGATTCTGTTGAACCACAATTCAAAAGCAATCTCTGATTTTTATGAGTTAATTTTCAGTATTTTTTATGTATTGTTATATTGTCAGTTTAAAGTTATTTTAGTGAGAATTGTGGGTCTTTCCTCTCTTGAACAGAAGGGTATCAACAATTTTGCTTGCATGTGTACATATTGAACAGGAATGAGGAATTTTAAACTAAATTCACCTTTTAATACCCAAAATGTACACCCAGCCTTTCGTTTAAAGGGACTGTTAGAAATTTTTAAGTAATTGCAAAAAAGTCTCACTTTTAGATATATGCCTGATCGAAATACACACTTTAAGATGAGTTTTATAGCATCAAAATAGGTTATCTATAAATGCTATTCCTTAGCCTTCCGGTCGGGTTGAACAGGGCTGGACTGGCCTGGATACTCAACTTCAGGAACAAGACAATTAAAACTAGAGCAAATTTATATTATTCGGACACGTCTTAGAGCACCAGGCTGTCAGTAGCGATATATAGCCGGCTACAAAACTACGATACTAAGTTTTCCAAAAACTGCTTGTTGTCACACATCAAAAACTACCGCTATGTAACTAGAAAGAGATACATTACCTCATTGCTTTGCATCCTGTAAGTTGTTGAAAAAAGAAGTTGTAAAGCAATGCAGAGTTCTGAGGAAGGAAGGGCTACAGCACAACAAACACACGCTTTGGCTTTGGTAACGTCTTGTGGTACGTTGCAGTTGTAGTGAGAAGTAGGAATTTCCGGGTTCCGAGTAGGAAACTGCAGCTGGAACGGCCCCCGAAGTCTGAATTTCCTACTGGGAACTTGGTGAAACCTCACCACCCCTGAGTTGAAAATCGAAGATGGATGCCCGCAGTGTGAACAGTTATTTAGCTCCTGTAATAATCAATTTATTTGCACTGCTGACTGGGGTGTGTCGCTCTAGATCAGCTGTATTCATAGTATTGTTAGACTTACATTTACAAAAATGCTGCCATAGTGATAATCACATTCTTCATACAACAACGCAGGGCGTGCTAACAACAGCTAACAATAGCCTGGTAGATCGGTATGTTTTTTTCAGACTTCAACTGGTTTCCAGCAGGTGTCCCTTGTCAGTATTTCATTAAAGATTTTATCGGTTCTTCCAAAGCATACTACTGAAGCTCTTTATTGATGGCTATTCTCTTTATTGATGGCTACATTATGGTAGGTGAACATCATAGGAATGTTGCTTTGGTAAATACTGTGTTTTTACCAACTTAGTCTGTGTACCAAGTTCTATGTAAGTACCAAAGTTTCACTAAAAGACTGCCTTTGTTTTACTGACATTGCATGGGGTGTACTTATGAAAAATTAAGAGCTTGTGCTGCAGCTCCTTGTATTAAATCATGGTGATATATTCTTCCTGAGCAGTTTTTGCCTCCACCCTGGTCATTTGACTGAAAACTGTCAATTAAGATTTAACTTCCCACAGAAGTAACAGATTAATATTATAAAAGGATCAAAAATTCTCTCCACGATCCAGTGCAATGCTAACAGGTGAAATTGTCCTCACTGATTGCACTCTGTTCACACAAGAATCAATTTAACACTTTGTTTAGAGCTCTGCCTGCAGAGGGGGCGAAGCTCTTCTTTAAGAGGGCCCATTTCCAGGTCAGGACAGATTTGCCGTGGAGCATCTGTTGTCTTGTTCATAGGTACTGATAGCTTTCATCTATGTTTAGTAGTTTCGTTCACCATTTTGTTTTCTTTCTCCCCTGGATTTTTAAGTCAAAAGTCATTGTCATAATACTTAAAAACTGATTGAATGAACCTGTTTGACCTCATAGCAGCTGATAATAAGCATAAGCTCTGTCTAAATGTTGCCCTGAATTGAATTAACTTCATTGTCAGCATTTAAACTACATTTTGCAAAAAAAAAAAAAACTTTAAAAAGTGATAGCTTGTCTGAGAGAAAAAGAAACTCTGCACTTTTATTGGTTGCCTGTGCGGTATGCTTCACGGAGATAAATACCCATTTCTGGAGAGGCTTTGTTTTCCTGGCTAAATTATGAGGGATTAAAGAGAAGTAGCTCGGTTTTAATATGAAAACTGTCCTTGCATATTCATTGATTTTAATGATCAAATAAACACAATAGATAAATCTTGATAATGATTTTGGATTACGCATATTCTATAGGACTCATTGATCAATATGAATATCATTGTTTCAGTTTTAAGGCTAGTGGGACTAGTTCTTAACTTTTTTCCCTGTGTTTGACATACATTAAATTAGCCTTTTAAAACCACATCATAAATAATTAGACCAGCAGAAATCAGAACATAAAGCAGCTGTAAATGACTAAAAGCAAATGCAGCATCATGTTAAGTGGGACACACACAAACACAGGCAATTAATTACGAAACAATGTTAAGAGGGGGGACGGCACAGGCAGTGAGAATATGCCGGTATAAAACACTTTACATAACAGAGGATGGAAGCAAAAGCATGCACGGTTTTAATCTGACAAATGAGGACAAAAGATGAGGAAACTTAATTGTGATTTGGATTTATGACGGGTTTACATGCAAAGAGGAGACTGGATGGTATATATTCTTATTAAAAACGCCCAAGAAGCGATTAAGGATTGTGTAATGGAATGGTGATGTTTTTTTGTTTCAAGCTGCAAGGAATGCATTTATTCAAAGAGCCAATGAAAGTACCCATCCTCTGCAACACGCTTTCACATGGTTTCAGGACAGTACAAAATACACAGCCGTTTCATTATTTGATAAACAAAAACATCTGTGTATTATTATTATTATTATATTAATTAAGTGAAGTTATACTTCTTTGGAAAATAAACTCAGAGAGAGAATCAGCGCAGCCACATTGCACTCAAACAAAGACTTTCCTTTAGTTTGCATTTACATAAAAACTTTTGTTGCCGGAAACAAACTAAACTGTGCCTACCCTGGGATTTCAACAATGTGACATCCATTTTAATTGTGTGAGCAGCATCTTTAATTATTTTTTGCTGCTGTTTCCTGCAGTTTTAATCCTGCTAGTGTTCAAACTTTTAGACACTTTAAACTTTGTGCTCTTTGTACCATATAGTGCTCTTTCTCTCCTTGTTCTCCTCCCCTTTCTCTCATCATTCAACTCTCTCTGACCTCTTTGGTCTCCGCCTGCTTTTCCAGATAAGCCAGCCGACTCAGTGTCCAGAGATGCTCTTCTTCCTCTGCAGTATGCTGACTGGTCATCTGAGGGCGCTGTGCTGGACCATCACTGGGCTGGAACATCTCCTCACACCTCTGCCAAGTACCTTTTGTATTTCATTATTCTCAGGCACCTTTCTTTTCGTTCCTGCTTGTTTGATATATATTATGATCATATCAGATATTCACACCAGCAGTGGCCACAACTGAAAATAATGAAGACAGAGTACAGTATGTTGGCAAGAACCCTGTTTTCAAAAAAGCCCAGGCATAAAAACACAGTGTAAACAAGATTTTTTTGTACTGTTTTAAACCAAAAGGCTTGTCAGACTTGCTATTATTTGTCATACTTTGACAAATAATAGCAAGTCTGAGTTTTCTGATTGGACAAGTGGCTCTGATAAGTGCTCTGATGCATGAAAACATCACTGAGACTTTCATGTGTATAAATGTGCTCAAACCAGTTGCTCCTTATTCTTCGAGTTAAGTTTTGGCAGACAGCGTTTGTTGTGAATTATCTATCAAGAATCTTAAAATAAACATCAGACTCCTTCTCATAGATAAATACAGGATGTAGAATTTTGGCATTGGGATGTCTAATTCATTGTTCAATTATGAAACACGTGATATTTTTAGCTCACTACTTACATTATGTAAAGCATTTTCCCCAAAACATTAAATCAAGAGTAATCCTTGAGTATTACACTTATAAATGCACCTGTCTTGTCATGGCAGCCAGCAGAACAGACGCTTATTGACTCTCTCTCATAAAATTTTGCATAGATGTTCATAGACATACTTACAGTTTATTTGGGTAGGATTAGAAGTGTCATTAATTCAATCACATAGTGACAAATAGTGAAAGGTTCATCTGTTCTCTTGAACGTTTTCCTCCATCACGTAGATGTTGTTTAGCCTCTTATATTTCATTTGCCTCATTTATAGTCCCATAATATAAGATGTATGCCCCTGGAATGTTACACCTTTACTGTTAATATTGTGAAGGCAGAATGGGGGATCAAGTCAGAGCTATTTGTTCTGTCTGCAGAGTTAGCATCAGAGGTGTATTATATGTAAAACACAATGTGTTGCGCTCTCTTGTGGTCTTTCATGCTCTCTCGTGCTTCCACAAAGCTGGATCACATACATCATGTCAGTCAAATACATGTCAATGTCTTGATGTATAATGACTACGATGCTTTACTGGGGCACTTTTGCTAAAATGCATTTTGAACAGAGAAATTTCAAGTTAATGTGTTGCTCGACTTGTAGCTAATAATTTTGCCTTAGGAAGATCACATGCACGTCTATCTGTCGCTAACAGTGAAGAGAGGTCGTCACTTACTGCAAACTTACAGCAGTTGTCCATGAATGTTCAACCTTTAATATTTAACAGTAAGTATGGCTGTGAACCACGTTTTATCTTTATAAGTGCAGCCTCATGGTTTAATTGACATACCTCAAATAATCACAAACCAGAAACAGTTTAATGTTTGCTCTAAGGTTGTCACAATATCAGACTTTAGTGCTTTAGCATATGTCTTTAAAAAATAGTAATTATGTCTTTTTTTAGAACAATGGCTGCAAAACTTAAGTCCAAGGGAAATAGTTTTTGATCATTTACTGTTAGTATTTCAGGCATACTTGTGTGCACAGTATGAACTGTATAAAACCGCTGGCAAGGTATTTTACATTTTAGAAGTGTCCCCTTTTGTCTTTGGGGTTTAAAGTATAATTGAAGAGATGTGTCAGATGTTAAAGATGCACATTGTGTAGCCAAAAGGCATGCTATCTTAAATGAATAAAGAACTAAAAAGATTGACTGCATTGCAGATTGTGATCAAGGGAAATAAATTACTTTGTCCCACTTTCAGAACATTATTAGCTTTTTATTGTAACACTGCTGGTAAAAAAAACAACATATGCAAGTTTTGCTATTATTAGCTTATTCAGTTCTTCTGATGTGATAGTATTTCTCTGCACGTGCAATATGATAACTAGTTGTACTTAAAGTTAGCCAATTAGAAGAAAGTGCTCTGTTCTTTTTGTAAAGGGAGGTGGGCTCCAGGCTCAGAAGCTGAAAGGCCTTGTCTCAGGCAGAGGTTTAACTGAAAAGCTGCATAAAGAGTAAGAAAATTGCCCCTCTTGCTAAGCTACTCAAGTGAAGTCGGGATAAAAATGCAGAGCTGGAAATGAGCGTAAGAGGGCTCTTGTAAAACCTGCTTTTAAATGATTAACATTTAACTTTCAGGAAGAAAAAAAAGAAAAGCATGACACCTTGTTCTGCCTCTAAAAAGCAGAGAAGTGGAGTAGTTCAGTCATGCATGCTTTAAAAGGTCAAAACGAACACTTGTGATGTGCTGCTTTTTCTCTTGATTTTTATGATTCACCCAGAGTCATTTGAGATGACCCAGGCAGCACTCGCCAGTCATAAAGATACACCGTACTACCATGTCACTGAGCCATGAAAAGTCCATATACCATCTCTGCAGACTGCTCTCTATTTGTTCTGGCTGCAACATTTGTCTCTTCCTCATGTCTTTTTTTGCTGCAGAAGCAGAGTTTGAGGCTCAGGTGAATGCCTATCTGTTTGACACAGCAAATATGAAGAAGCAGAACTACGGTGAGCTCAACCTGACATCAGCTCTCTCAAAAATCACACATGCTTTTTTCCTATTTCTTTACCCATAGAAACTTCAAAAGCCTGTCATCTTGCCTTTTCCCACTGATTCAGCTTGTGTTGTAAAAAAACTGAGGAGACCAAAGAAGAAAGACACAGCAGCTCCAACACACATCACAAGCTCTCCCCTTCTGAAAAACCACATGACAATCAAAAACTACCCAAATGAAAACCTTCAATAATCCACAGCAGAGGAAATTCTGTCAACCCCACTAGTCCTGCTTTGTTGTGTTATCCCGACCTGGTTTTTCTATATTGGATATCTGTCTTTTCTTTTGATTCATGTGTGCCTTTGTGCCGTATCTCACAGAGAGCTGCTCCGAGGAGGCTGCACGCACCGCAGTTAGAACACTAATAGACCTGGGGGTGAGTGACAGCCTTTGTGTGTGTGAGCGTGTGTGTGTCTCTCAGTCTGTCTATGGAGAATTACAGCTTGTCTCAGGGCTTCAGGTTTGCTGCCATCCATCTCCCCCACCAAAAAAGTTCAACTTTAACATAAATCTGCTTCCAGGTCAGCCAGAACTCAACCAAAATCCCCAAATCATTCATTGGCAGCAACCTGCTGGCGACCTGCTGGCAGCGTTTTTCATCAGTTGGTCAGAACCCCGAGTTTAGCGTGAGCACGACTCCATTCTGATTTAGATGCAACGAGAGAAACTGAGTCAGCCATATCCAATCATTGCTGAGGCAGAAATGTCAGTCTTTAAAGGGAACTCAGTGGACCAAGGACAGCAGTGATTTTAATTTCTGAATTTTCGACACAGTGTAAAAAGAAAAACAAGCTCACGGCCTTTTAACCATTCCAAAGGGAGTTTCATTTAGACTTTGGTCTTTAAAAAATGCCGGTACAAACAGATTTTATCATGTTATTGCTTAAATCTGAAAGATTAATTTATCATAAACTAAATGCTGTTCAGAATAACAGACACCCTTCTAATTTAAACATCTATTTTCTGATGTACTGAAGTGAATTGTTGACCCACCTCTCCTTCGGTTGAATTTGATTATCATATAAAACATACACAGCAGAACAGCACTTCAGTCCTCTGTCCCTCTGCACAAGCTGTCCCCAGAGCCTACTTTAGTGTTTTGTCATGCTGTTCAACCCTGTAAAAAAAAAAAATGTCAGATGGCAAAGTTCAACAAAAGCCCTCAACTTCACAGTTAGCAGAGGGAATTAACTTTTTGTAGATTTATGTGGCATTACCTAAACTTTCATCAACAGTTAATGCCTCAACATCAGTGTGACATGTAACGATATTATTCATAACATTAAGAAAAGAGGTTAAGAAAAAGAACATGAAGAATGAAAGAGCGTGGAGCAGCCTCATAGCAACAGTTTCTCTTTGCTCATGAAATTTAAGATGGTGCTTTTCCATTGGTCGTATCTGCTAGTCTTACTGTACAGAATTAGTCAGTACTTTGAAGTAGGCAGAGTCGTCATAGTGTAGCTGCACAAAACCACCGTGGTATCAGCACAACAAAGAGGTGAACTGAGGGAAGATAGCCGCTGGTCACTACTTGTTTCAAAGACAGCTTCAAGCAGCAAAACAATCTAAACCAGAAAAAGTTGAAGTTGTGCAGCACAAAAACAGGAACAGGGGTTTCATTTTGTTGTCAGATACTCCCCAGCTCATGGGGAAACTCTGACCATTCAGAGGTCAGCAGTGTCTCCACATCACATTTAGCCTCAGCTCAGCTCACTTGGAACCCTGTTGATGTGAAAAACTGTACAGGTGCGAGGTAGTCTTGTATGGAAATGAAAACAACTGGGTGAAGTTGAGCAGAGTCGAGATGATACCGTGTAGTGGAAAAGCCCTAAAGTCTTCACCCCCACCCACCATTAAATTTTCCTGGGTATTACCTGCTGAGTCTACAAAGTTAAATGCTAGGAGATGAGATTAAAATTATCACGGGGCTGTCAGGATTCCAGGCAAAGTGTCGATTTCTGCTCTCACTTACAGCTTGTGTGACATTTTCTGGAGTTTTGTGTATGTTTAAATCAACGATAATAAAGCTTGATGCATCACACAGCTATGATCTGTTTTGGGCACCATCTACCAGTGGTTTTCACTTTGTACAAATGTATGGGTGAGGGTAAGAAAGGATAATATTTTCATGAAGATGACTATACATGTATATCTTTTAAGAGATTAAAAGATTATACTAATATTACCCCCAATATTAAAAGCAACTTAATGAAGGAATGTGGCTTGGTTTGCTTCTCTGCCAACTGAAAGTCTCTAAATGCATTTCTCCTGAAACAAAAACTTAAAAAAGTGCTTTCCCCTCCTGTCCCTCATGGACAACAATGCAAGCCTGAGACAAAACTTGGGTTGGATAACTTTCTGCTCCAGATCAGTTAGCAAAATTTAAGGCATCAGTGACTGATATGGAAAGAAGTTACATCCCACTATGTTATGAAGTATATCTGCTAGTATTTACCCCCTGCTGTTTGAGTATTACATCTTTGGAAGTGCAACTATTACTTAACCATTTGTAAGCGACAGTCTGCTTTTTTACAAGACCATTGTTTCATAGTCAATATAATATTTATTCAGTCTCTCTCTTTCCTCTCACAGCTTCACCCCTCACTGTTCACTAAGGTTGGGTACTGTTTAGATTTCATCAATTACGATTCTGAACGGTTCTTCACTCCTATTCCAGATCATCTGGAGAGTAAATAATAATCGATATTTTCAGAATGAAAATCTGTCTGTCATTGTTAATGACCTAGTTGAGCCCTCAGTCATGAATTTCAGCTTTGACACACTCCTAGTGTTACAACTACACATTACTCTTTTTTGAAAAGAGAGGCTTCTTAAAATCATCATTAAACTAAAAATTCTATTAAATGATGAAAAGAATTACAATTATTATTGGTTTAACATTGCCATGTATTGTTGTATGATCTGTCTGGTAAATGTTTCCTTTTGCAGTCTTAGACTGATGATGGTGAATTAATAATGTGACACATCGAGGATGTGTTGAGTGTTTTGCACTCCTTGGCGCTGCTCTCACTGTCAGAGGTTTTAACTTCTGGGCCATAAATCTTGATTCACTGTATATTTACATCCTTCCCTCTTCCCATCGATCAGACGCTACATTAAGCTCTACAGGGTCTCTTAACAGTAACTGGTTATTAGTGTTATGTATCTGTCGACATGATTTGTTTACTCAACAGACGTATCAGTGTGAGCTCAGCTGTGTTTTAGCTCTACGAGACAAGGCTACAGCTGCTAATGCTACCTGTGGCAGGGGACACAGTGACTCAAGTGACATGAGATTGTAACACACTAAGCACTATTTCCTCACATTTAAAGGAACACTACACCCAAACAACGATTTGGCCTCATTTTCTACTCACCCTCATGCTGAACAACACTGTGGAGTAGTTTTGGAACATCTAGGATGCAGCCGGAGATCTGGGGGAATCCTCGCTGTCCAGTGACACAGATACAAACAGTGTCCTTAAAAGTCCACAAAAAGTCAGCAATATTCCTCCATACTGCTTGTGCGCTGTAATCCAAGTGTCCTGAGCGGGTAACGTCCACCATTTACTCGAAACGACATCATTTAGCACATGTTTATAGCCTAAACAGTACTACTTCGCATTTCTATGATATACTTACGGGTGCGTACGGGAGCCGCGGCTGACCAAAACAAAGGAACGCGCACTCTGCAATAACTAGGAGCATAGAGCAAGAAACAAGAACACAAGAAATCCCACATTCTGCTGACCCCTCTTGTGTCTGTCCACGGCTCCGTTGCTCACAGCAGAATGTGGGATTTCTTGTTCTACGCTCCTAGTTAGTGCAGAGTGCGCGTTCCTTTGGTTTGGTCAGCCGCGGCTCCCGTAGGCACCCATAAGTATATCATAGAAATGCGCTGGCTGCATCCTAGATGTTCCAAAAGTACTCCACAGTGTTGTTCAGCATGAGGGTGAGTAGAAAATGAGGCCAAATCGTTGTTTGGGTGTAGTGTTCCTTTAAGCTGTGTTGAGGGAAATGCTACCAGAACTTCACTTTTGCTTAAAAATACATGTAACATCCTATCATTGTTCCATCATCAGTTTCAGCCCATTAGCTTGATGGAGCAAGCCCAGTGCATAGACATTACAGCACGAAGCAGCGCTGCACTGACTGACTAATCAGCACATGGTAGATAAGTCGACCAATCAGACTAAGCTCATGGGGGTTAAGGGACATTAAAAGGGAAGGGGCTGTGACAAAATGTCTCAGACTGTAGCTGCATTTCCACAAAGCAGTTCAGTTCAGTTCAGCTTGTAATGACAAGTGTTTCCACTGCAAAGTGAGGAGAAAAGGTACCATAATAACCATCCTGTGCCTTCTACCTTTGAGCATCCAAGTGAAGGAGTGCCATGCATACCTAATCAACCCATTAGGGCGGACCTAAAAGAGCTGCAGCCTGTTGATTGGTCACAATAAACGTGAGTTCTCATTTGAAAACAGCTAAAGCAAAAGCAGAAACCTCGCCATGTTCATACAAGTCATGAATTTAGAGCAATTTGTTCTGTGTTGTTGCTGTAAAGAATGTCCACAAAACAATGGAGTACTGGAGTGTAGGACGTCCTCCATTGTTGCTTTTGTTTACAATTGTGATCTACAACAAATTGCTCCACTGTGTCTCGCTGCTGTGATGTCGCGTGTTTATGTAGCTAGCGCAAACCTCCACATCCCTGCCTTCAAGTGAGGGTACCGTTGTCGGGGCTTTCTTCTCCAAACTTTCCTGAACCAAACCATTGACCAGATCACTCAGTGAAAACAAGGCATCAGAGTACAGCTGGATCAGGAGTACTTTTCAACCAGTTTAGGAAGATTAGCAACTGTGAAAATAACAAGCAGTCAGCAGAAATGAATAAATGAAGCCAAACTAAGAGCATGAAATTAAAGTTGTAAGCTTAGTAGTGACAACACTGAAGCCGGTCAGCCATGTCGTCGGTCAACAGTCTAAACCAAAGTGAAAAATAGCTCAACATTAGACTTTTACTGTTGCTTAGAATATTTCCCATAAAAATGATGACAGCAGTGTTTATTTGTGAGGATAATCTTGGTGAATATAACCTGAGGATTGTCAGTTTTTTCACCTTTGAGCTTATTTTCTGCAAACATCCAAACACTCAATAAAAATTTAAAAGACAGGCTTTTCTTTGAGGGAAGCTACATGTTGCTAACTTCCAGGATGACCTCCAAATTATGTCATCCCTGCACAAGGTTAGGAAAAAGAAATGTTTATCAGTCCCTGGTCGAAGTCTTATTTAACCACGGACTAAATCAAGAGACTTGATGTTGAAATGAAAGCAAACCACCAGCAGAAATAAGTTGATATCTAAAAACAGGACATGCATATCTATGTTTATTAGAGAACAGGAAACTGTGGTGCACTCTGGACTCTGTAATCTCATTCAACGATCATAATGTCAATCATTGTTTGGACACAATTTCCTGCACTAACGTTTCACCATGCAGCCTTCAAACTCAGAAAGTGTCTGCACCCATCAGTCTCCTCATCACTGTGCAGGATGGGAATCACATCCTTTAAATAGTCCAACACTGACCCATAAATCTGCCTAAAAATCTCTTGAGGCAATTATTAGCTTCTTATCAAGGTTATGAGCCTGAAGCAGTCATTACGCTGCACGTCTTTAGGATCTGAAGGCCGATTAGACTCCGAAGGGTAGAGGCAGTTTGATTTGTAAGCTCCACAGGTCAAAACAAAGAGGAAATTAATATTTGATGTTTCTGTAGCAGTGTTGCTGCAGGATGAGTGTTTTAGTAGGGATGGGGATTGATAAGACTTTATTGATACCAATGGCATTATTCATTCTGCTTTTCGATAGGATTCTTTAATGATTCATTAATTCCTGGGGATTTTCTGCATGGACAAAAGTTGGTTAACATTGTTCTCAGTAGCAATAATGTCAAACACACGACACATGTTCTCTTGTACTCAAATAAATGCTTCTGCAAGTGTTTCTACTCCACTAAACATTTTGTTTTAAGCCTCTTTTAGTCTGAAACCTTGTCTACAATTTTGTCTAGTTATAATTTCTTTCTACCATGGTCACATTCTTCATGTCTTTGTCATTTCTGCTGACTGCCTCTGAGGAAAGCGTAAATCTCAAATTATGTATTATTATTATTATTATGATTATAAAATTTGCAAGACATGCAGAACAAAGTGGAAGTGATTGTTAAGAAAAAAACAAATGATGGCGGTTCCTCAAGGGAGTTATCGATTCCCAAGTGGGATTGGCTTTTAATTTCCATCCCTAGTTTTATCTTTGTTTTTCTTTATTTTTGATGTGTTCCTGTTTTGAAAGGTCTTATTATCTGTCATTGCTCCCATGTATTCTTTTAGTCCTTTGGTTTTGTGTGGAAAAAACATCCAACCAAAGACGAGAAAAGCTGTGCACGTACTGTGCTTAAAGGAAGGTTTCTGAATAAAGAGCATTGTTGTGAGGAGCATCCTGACAGGCCTGTGTTTATGTTTACTTCAGGTCCTTTCAGAGGAGCGTCAGGAAGGAGGCGTCTTCCTCGGTATCACTCCTTTGTTCCAGTTGTCAGAAAAGCGGCAGAAACTGCACAGCTTCATCTCCCAGTACCTCTACAATTAACGTGTTAAACAGAGCAGCGTGACTCGAAACCTCTGCTTGGTTTTATTGCAGAGTCTGACCTCATCCTTTGTCTTTGTCACGCAGGATCGTGTTCAGTGTTAACAAAAAAAAGATGCATGCTGAGCCGTAGACGCTCGTGCCTTTAGGTTAATTGCGTTTTGATTTTTCAATGATGAGACATTGATTTTAAGTTTATCTTTAGTAATAGCATTAGCATAAAGCCACAGGAGATCAGGATTATGAAGTCCCTGTAATCAGGGAGAAGATTCTGCTCTGTACAGCTCGTGTTTCCTCCATGTTTTGTTTATGTTGTCAGAAAACCCAAGAAGTTCTGTTTGTGGTTTGAAAATTAAACTAAGGAGTGTTTGTTCTTACTTCCTTGAATGATTATATGTCTTCAGTTAACAAATGTTTATACTGACATTAAAATAATTTGCTTCTCTCAACACCCACTGGAGACATTCTTTTGTAAAACAGTCTCCCCCCAGAGACAAACGAGGTGCACAGTTGTGTTTTACACTCTCTCCTGTAGATCTAATCTTTTCAAACAGCTCATTGCCTTGCTCCTGAATGTAAATCTTTCTGTGCTGAGTCAGACCTCAGGAGATTCAGTCTCTGCAACCTCTTGACACCGAGAGGCAGAGAGAAATCGATGCCTCGTAGAGCTTATTTTCTGTCCAGCATTGATATTTTAGAGTTTAAACGTTGTGTTTGTGGAGTCAAGATTTAACGCGGCGCTTTCCTTTTTTTTTTCTTACCTTTTCTTTAGTTTTTCATTTTGCTCTGACCACAGACCAGGGCTGGGCCGCCTCAGCATCCCACCTATATGAAACAATACTGCCACCCTGTGGAGATAAAAGTGTTGGCATACAGACTCAGCACATGACCCAAAATTCAATCCAGTCAATTTTATCTCTAAAGGATATTTAACCACAGTGCAGTTCATCTATTCATCAGATAGAAAACAAACCTAGTAAGGTAGAGGTACAACAAATACAGATAAAAAAGGAGGTACATGTAAAATAAATTATTAGAACAGATAATGGATGAGAAAACAAACTCTGGACCAAATGTATGAGATCCAGAGCTTAAATACTCTGTCACCCTTGAGCTTCAACTTTGACTTTGTAATAGTCAGTAGAAACTGATCAATTGGATGTGTGTGATGAAATATGAGGTCCAAAGGTCAGACAGATAAGATGGGGCCTCAGTGTTGATTTGTAAATCAATAATAAAAATCAACTGTACAAGGCAGTTTAGGGAGATAAAAACGAGGAAATTCACTCTTTGTGCTTTCCAGTGAATAAAAGAGCTCCTGCACCCTGAGCAATCACTTCAGAATAAACCCAAATAAGTCTTTATTGTCCAGTTTTGTTGGAAATTTGCCCATGGCTTTCCAGATAAAAATATCGGCATGACACATTCATGCAGTCATTAAAAACAGACGTATAGAGCAGTGAAGTAAATTCACTGAAACAACAACAGACAGCTCATCAATTCTGATCCTGACTGCCATTTCTTCCTGTCCTAAAAAAACTCTTTTTGTTTAATGTTTTTATTTGTTTTTGCTCTAAAACATCACTTTAAATCTTACGGACAAGCTCTGCAGGACATAAACTGTCCTCAGTGTTCTTCCAGATCAACACCATCTGAACATTTCTCACAGGAGCATAAAATTCAGTCAGGACAGAGCTTAAGATCACACTTTACTAAAATGTATTCAGCCCAATGCAGCAGCTCCTTCATAAAAAATGTTGCTGTTTAAAGAGGTCGATGTAAATAAATCGTATAAAGTACCTTACCTTTAAATTTATGACTGTTTATCATGTGTGAATACCCCTCACTTCTCAATACAATTTGCCAACAACACAGACACGAGCTCCTTTAGATCAACCCTCTTAAAACAGTGAAAGCATGGCTCTACTATGAAAACCTTCATATATGTCATATATATGTTGGCATATTGCTCTCAATGGCTGCGGCACTTGTATCTTACAAACTGTTTGTTTACAAAAAAGGCAAGAAATCACCTCTCACCCTGTTATTTCTCTCTCAAAGGGTAAAATTAACTCTGCTCACGGGGGGTTGAAGTGATTGGATTTCTTATTATTCAGAGAATTTCTTTGAATATAAAGTACCTGATTGACCTTCAGACATTTCTTTAGTTTTCACATGTAGCAGAAAAATCATCATGTTAATGTCGGGGAAACTGAAGCAGAGGTGAGACAGCAGGTCTCGCTGTTTACATGTCCAAGTGTTCTCAACAAAGACCCTGGACCTCCTGCTCTGTGTGAAGTGTGAGATGAAATGCAAGATGTTGAATCAATTTATTTCACACGTTTAGTTACTGAATGATCACACAAAGGCAGAAGAAACAACGCTGTACTCCATCACAGCACAGCAGAATGAGTCCATATGAGGTGGGTGAATTAACCAGATTTATATCTTTAGCATGACAAGAAAAGGACAGCAGACTGTAAATCAGATAAAGAAATGTTCCCCAAAGCAACAAAAGGAGGAAATTTTGATAAGGGTTTAATGAATCATTATTTTAAAAGGGCATTAGACTCGGCAACATGTACAATAATCATACTTGCTATTTTTCAGGGCAGTGAAACAGGACATAGATGAGGGCTCAGTCTTTTTTTTTTGCTTTAAAGTGTATAATTGAAATAACATCAGAATTATAAACTCGAATATAACGTCAGTCAAAATCAGACTGAACCGGCCTTGGTGAGCTTGATTGTAAAGCAGTTCATTAGTATTTTTCTAACATTACTGATCTATACTTCAAAACTGGTGCCTAGAGCTTCTGAGACAAATGTTTTAAAGAGACGGTATGTCTTGATAGTGTTTATTGTAGCTGGGGTCTGTTTAACAGAGCTTCTGTTTCTGATGTTTGAGGGCAGTATTGGATCCCTGAGCAGAGTCAGCTCAGTATCTTTGGCTTTGACACTCAGTGAATTATACCAAAATCTGTGTGAAGTGGATTGAACTGGCAACAATTCCATCACTCCTTTTCTTTCACACCACATGAAGCCAATGCATTTGTTTAATTTAGATGCAGCGCCTGCAAGTTTTGATTCTAAAAGATTTTTGTAATTGTTTAACACAAGGGGCCCAGGCCAAATATTTCTGTTGCGCTTGACTTAAATAGCTGTTTTAATCATTTAATTTTTATTAATAATGCAAATGCATAAACAAAATCAGAGTATTGCGAAGTACGTTTTTTTGTGTATTTAGACTTCTGATGCAGGAGGCAACTGCATCCCCTGCACTGTTTTGCAGACCCCACAGAAACCTGAAGGTAAAATCAGGTATGCCCTTCCCTGGAACATGTAGCTCTAGCTTTACTTATGGGTAAAGACAAATCCACTCAGATAGCTAGCAGCACAAACACAAATTTCCTTCGTTATATGAAGGTTTATGAAGCACAACAACGATCCTCTGCCCCAACACTTACAAAATCATGCAGCTCACTTTTGTTCATCTCCTGTTGATCTGAACTAAAAGCCTGGTTCACCACAAACTTCCTAAAACTAATCAGTGACAAACTGAAGTCCTCCCTATTGGCACCAAACCCACACTTTCCAAAGCTGACAGTTTCTCCTCCATGATTTATCGCTCCTCCTCAGTTTCTCCTTCCGCTCAGGTCGAGAGTTAACAGACTCCACCCCGCCCTCTTGTCTACTGCCTGCATCCATCCTCCACAGCCTTGTCACCTCCCATATCAACAATTGTAACTCTCTTCTCTTCGGTGTCCCTCAAAGTCCCTCCTTGAGCTCCAGCTGAAACTCAGCTGCTCACAATTTCACCAGAAGCCCCTCATACCATCACACTGACCCCCGTCCTGCAGCAGCTCCACTGGCTCACTGTGAAGCAGTGAATTGAATTCAAACAGCTTCTGTTTGACCTTCAAGATCGTCCACAACCTTGGCCCTCCATATCTGTCAGACATCAGACCCTCCACCTGCCTCAGCACCATGAGGAGCAGAGCTTTCAGCAGCTGTGCCCCTCGGCTCTGGAACTCTCTTCCCCCAGACCTCTGTAACGCTGACTCTGTCCACACCTTCAAATCCAGACTCAAACCCCACCTGTTCAAAACCCCCTACTCACTGTGCTCTTGGTCCACTTCTCCCTCCTGTGACTTCTTTTAACATTTCTTTTGTTTATTTGGATTGTTCACTGTCCAGTGTTCAGTGTCAAGAAAGGCACGTATAAATAAATAAAATGTCTTATGATTATTGCTTTGAATCAAAATGTGAAGCTGAGCTGTTGGCATCCTCCCGCTCTGCTGCATCAGTCTCATCCTGCCATCCAGTCTCAGCCAGGCCCCCTGAACTCTATTATCCCCTGTTCAGATTTATTATTGCAGACGAATGACCTTGTGGTCAACAAACAGTACTGTGTTTGACTCTTACTGTCACCAGTGTTAAGAAATGCAACAAGCATTTTAATCATATAAACATGACACTGTTCTACCTTATATCTAATTTGAAATATGTTGATTTATCTTAAGAAATTGTCAGGTCTACCAAGGATTTGCTTTAATTATCAGAGAACAAATGAAAATGTTTATTTCCTAACCTCAATCATATTAGAAAATTTTTATATTTTGTACATTAAAAAGGGTCAGTGGGTTTACACAGCTCTGTACAGTATGAGTAATGGGCTCTTAATAAGAGCTCATTTATACAGCTGCTGATGACTCAACCAAGGACCAAAAGAAACAAAACATCCCAGTGAGTCACATAATTACAGTTTCATGCTGTGAAAATATACCGTTTCAGCTCATAATGACTATAATATCAGAGAGAAAACTTTAATCCTTTAACAAACACTGTCATACATTCACAGCTGGTCTTCACAGATTCGTTTAAAGAAAAAAAATAATCATGTGTCAGTAGTGCAAAGACATTAATTAGTAATTTTGTTTCAATCATGGATTGGTGATTCAGCTGATTGAATTCAGACGACTTTGTTGATGATGGAGCCGATCTGGTCTATCTGGCACTCCACGACGTCACCTCTCTGGAAGAAAAAAATATCAAAGTTAGTTTTGGTATTTTAGAGTCTTGGCATCAGCTCACCAGCCTCTGCATTAGAGACATCTTGTCTGTATTTGGTTACTGTGGAGGCCACTGGCAGTGAACTTACTGCCATGTTTAGGAAATCAATTTGAGATGGTTTGGGCTTTGTGACATGGCCCATTGTTCTGCTGGAAGAAGCCATCAGAATGAACTGAAGTCTTAAAGGATGAGCATGGTCAGTAACAGCAGGTAGGCCGTGGCATGTACGATACTCAGCTGGTACCAAAGTGTGCAGAGGAAACACCTCCAACACCACCAGCAGCCTCAACAGTGAACGCAGACCCATGCATCTGAATGCTGAAGCAGACATTGAGACGCATCAGACCAACAACGTTCTTCAAATCTTCTATTGTCTTTTTTGTAAGTCTGTCTGTAATGATGCCCCAGTTTCCTGTTCTTAGCTTACAGCAGTGGTTGTGTGTTCAAAAAAAGCCTTTTGCAAACCTTTTTATAGCTAGAGATGCAGGATATTGCAGATATCCTGTTTGACAATATTTCATATTATCAATAATCATTATAGATGTTTGTTGGCAGGAGCACTAACCTCAACACAACCTAAGTTGACCTGTTCTTTTAAAGATGACACATTATTGTGTTAGAAACAGATGTGAAGCAAGATACACATTTTGTTCTTTAAAAAAATATATTTTTGGTTTATCAAAATTAATTGTTATGCTACATACATTCTGCCAAAATAACTAATATTTTTTTTCAGCCAATGCAGGTATGTTTGGCCAAACTGTCAGTCTTAAATATAAAAAAAAATGTTTGTATTGGCTTTTAGTCAATTATCTGCCAGTACTGATACTTTGTTGCTAATATTGTGCAATGGCAGTTGTAACTCGAGGTTACCACAGATACTTTTCTGACACCTTGAACCTCTTTGCTCACCCTGACCTCTGGCATCAACAATGGATTTTTGCCCTGTATAATTCTCCATACCAGATATTGTCTCTTATTCTGACCATTCCCTGTAGACTCTAGAGATGATTGTCATCAGCTCTTGAAATACTCAGGCCAGCCTGTCTGGCATCAAAAACGTTGCCAAATTCAAAGTCACTTAATCACTTTTCTTTCTAGGTTTACATGCCTAAGTGCATGGAGTTGCTATCATGTGATTGGCTGATTAACAGTTTGCATTAAAAGTGCTATGAGGAGAATCTATTTCCAAAGATAGAAAGACTCTGCTACCCATGAGCACGTGCGGCGACTGTCGTAATGCTGCGTTCCAGTAACCTCGGAACTGGGAGTGACATCATCTCCGACTTATCGGCGTTCCAGTTGAAGTCGGAAAATAACATGCCGATCTACCAGACTATTGTTAGCTGCTGTTAGCACGCCCTGCGTTGTTGTATGAAGAATGTGATTATTACTATGGCAGCATTTTTGTAAATATAAGTCTAACAATACGATGTATACAGCTGATCTAGAGCGACACACCCCAGTCAGAAGTGAAAATAAATGGATTATTACAGGAGCTAAATAACTGTTCACACTGGGGGCATCCATCTTCGATTGTCAACTCAGGGGTGGCGAGGCTTCACTGAGTTCCCAGTAGGAAATTCAGACTTCGGGGAACGTTCCAGTTGCAGTTTCCTACTCAGAACCCGGAAATTCCTACTTCTGACTACAACTGGAACGCACCAAAAGACATGACTCAAGCCAAAGCGTGTGTTTGTTGTGATGCTAATGAATGCAGCTCAGACCTTCCTCAGAACTCTGCATTGCTTTTCAACTTCTTTTTTCACCAACTTACAGGATGCAAAGCGACAAGGTAATTTCTCTTTCTAGTTGGGTAGCGGTAGTTTTTGATGTGTGACACCAAGCAATTTTTGGAAAACTTAGTATCGTACTTTTGTAGCCAGCTGTCCGACCCGACCACTTAGCTAAGGAATAGCATGTACAGATAACCTATTTTGATGCAATAAAACTCATCTTAAAGTGTGCATTTCAATCAGGCATATATCCAAAAGTGAGACTTTTTTGTAATTACTTAGAAACTCCTCACAGTCTCTTTAACAGTTGAACAGCTGTACCTTATAAAGCGGCCGGTAAGTGCACATGAGTCTGTTTGCTATATTTCTTCATTTGAAACTGTGTCTCAGATAATACTGTGTCATCTCACTGAAGTGAAAGTAAATCATTAATTCAGCTGATATAAACACACGAGCTGCAGACTGGCTCTGCTTCTTCAGATTTGTGCTGCCGTCACGTCTGAGGTCACCTTGAGGAAGACGGGTGGCTTTCTGAACAAGCCCACACCCGGAGGAGTGCCTGTCAGAAACACATCTCCTGGAGTCAGTGTCACGAACCTGAGAGGAATAACAAAGCACACACTGAGGAGCATGACACAGCATTCAGAAGAAAACTTTACATCAGTGACTGCAGGCCGTCACAGTTACCGTCTGAAACCACACTTTGAGAAAATGAAACAATATCAGCACCTACCAGGGGAGGGCTGGGCGATACGGACAAAAACTCATGACAGCATTTTGAAGCAGAACAGTGAAATTGGATCAACAGTTCTTGATAAACGTATTAGACTGTCATAAAAACAAGAAAACCATTCAGCATTGTGAAGTACATTAATGCAGACTCTAATTCCAGCGAGCTCTTAATGTTTTAAACACAAAGAATTTCAAACTGAATTCAGCTTTTTATACCCAAATCTGAGCAGCTCACTCGGCCTCTCTGAGGAGTTCTTAAGAATAACATTCAATCACTGAAACTCATTCTTTTGTTTAGGAATGCATGTTAATAACAATAATTTGACAATCTTGAAATATGTGCTTTATTTGTTTGTTTAAAGCCAAATGCGAAATCTGAAAATTCAGATATAGACAGTATTTATGTTTTAGCATTAATATATTTCTGGAATAGTTTCTTCATGCTGGTGTATAAACCATTCCAGAAACATGAAAAAGATTTTAGTATTTACCAATGTTGTTAATTTAGGGCTGCGGTGGCACAAACTCTCAATTGGGCTGTGGTCTAAAAATAATTGTTAAGCGTTGTTTATTTCAATAATTATTCAAGATGAAAAATAAAGAAAAAAATATAGTTTATAAAGCTCAAAGATAGGATTGTTGCAGAGGGCTATTAGCTTTAGGTTTGCTCACTATTTTACAAACGTCATATGGCACTTGATGATGTAAAAGTTGGACAGTGTTCAAACCATTTTGCCGTTCTCAGAAAAAAACATCCTGCTGCTATTCTGAGATTTTGAAACAAGAGCCATCATTTTTCACTTTACCAAACATTCTAATTTTAGCCCAACAACAACTACAATTATAAAGACGGTTCTATTTTGACTTCTCTTTCTAATTATTTATCAACATTGTTCAAAAACTCAGTTTTCACCAGCCCTGCCCTGAAGGGACTAATAAAAAGTGACAAGTTATGCTCTTAAGACGGTTTATAAATGAGCGCTAACTTGGCTCAACATGAAAACGAAAGGTTTTCATTAGCTTCTGAGTGAGATGTCCCAGTGCTCCCAGCATGCACTGCTCTCTCTCTCGGCACAGCTGAAAGCTTTGTTGAGTTACCTTGTTCAAAGAAAGCTGCAGTGTGTCGAGCTTGCTTCGTGAAAAAGTGCCCTGCTCTACCAAATCCAGTTATGATTTCTGATTGGCTGAGTCAGAGCCAATGTCAGGTGTATATGTGCATAAACCACGACCACAAAGATCATTTTATTTTCATATAATGTTTGGAAACAATTGTTAGAACTTTAAAATCTGAAGATTTTACTCTTTCCATCAGTGCAGAATATTGAAAAGAGTCACGGCTCTGGGCTCTTCAGATGGCAGGAGGTGAAATTGTAGCTATAGTAAAAGCTGCAGCTCTGTGTTTATCTAGAATGCATTAAACAAACAATATTGCACAGTTTTGTATTGTAATGATTTGTTGACTTTAAAACAAGAGAATCCAAATTATGTATCAACAGGGGCTAACTGTGTCCCCTGCACTGATGACTTTAATAACCCCACAGCAAACTCATGGAGGTAAAATGAAGTGTGGCCTTCTCTGGAACATTACGCTCTAGCTTGACTGATGAGAGTACAAAAATGGATTTCGACAGCTAACAGGAAAAATCAAGCTAATCCCTGCACTATATGCACGGTTGGTGAAGCATAATAAACGTCTTCTGCACAAACACCAACAAAATCCTGCAGCTCGCTATCGTTTTGAGTCTCTGCTGCATCGTGCTCATCCTGCCATCCAGTGGCAGCCTGGCCGTTCATGCCCAAATCTTTGACCCTGACACTTTTTCAATGTGACGTTAATGGAAGTGTCAGTTTCAGTCCTGTATTTTTCTGAATGCATCTAAGTTTGGACGCCCCTGCTGATAAAGATGAAGACTTCTGTCATGGACATGCAATGTTGTTATCACCGCCAGACAAGAGGACAGAGACGTCTTAGTGTCTAAGATCAGAGGACGCTCCAGGGAATCAGGAAAGTTTAAAGCAAAAGTCTTTCAGCCGCTGCAGAGGTGGAGCCATCTTTGCTGAAGCGAGTAATGTCAGCGTCGGTCTGTAATGAACAAGGGTGCTCCGCTGTAGATTCTGTCTGACAATTTGATTTGCATAATTTCCTTCGTGAAAACTTAAAAGTAACTGAAGCAGAAAGATGTACAAGTTCTTTACGCACGATGAACAGAAAAATGTCTTTGAGACAAGGGGCCATGATTATGAGCAGAATTAATGCGATGAGGGAACTTACTTTGAAACCCAGGCCACCAGCGCCTGCGTCTTAAATATCATCTGATCTGTGTTGCTGCTCTGAACAGTGTCGCCGTTAACCAGACAGCGGATGCCAAGGTTATGAGGATCTGGACAGGAAACAAAAAACTGCTATGTTAATATCCCAGACCTTTTCTGAGACTATAGAACTAGACATAAAAACACAAAGTTTGGTTTCAAAAGTCCTAGCTCTCAGAGAAAGGAAGATTCATCTGAGTCTATGGAAACGGTTTTCTTGCCCATTGAGTCCAAATACGTTGACGTAGTATTTCTGTGGGTGGTTGGTCTGGTTTTAAGGACACATAGACCTGCTTATATTAAAACAAATAATCTTATAGCAATATAAAGCTGGTTTTGTTCATCCACACCGTCAGACATGAGGAAGACAAGGCCACAACCATTAGTCAGAAAGCAGGAGAGCTCATCATCTCACAAAGTTGGCAAAGATCATTTCAGCAGTTTGTTGAATCAACATCCAGGTCTGTGCCCGTCAGCTGATATTCAGTCGATCTTTGTTTGCATAGCAGCAGTTCATAAGTGTTATCTCAGGGCACTTTGCAATAGATCAGGCTGAAGACAAACTCTTTGTTTCATTTTATATACATGCACATATATACAAATACACATCTATGCACATACGTACATCCAGAGAGAGACAAAGGAACTAAAAATGAGAATTTATGATAGTCACAAACCCATGGATGCTCAGACCGTACATCTGTCCTCATCATATTTGTCTCAGCAGAATATAGATTCAATCAATCTTATTTATATAGACTGTTTTTTATAAAGAGTTTGAGCTTAAATATTTGCCTGAATGATTAAATCTTAATACAATGATGTTTGCAACACTGATTTATTACCTCAGGTCATTCTATTCATCAGATTCCTTTTAAGCGATTACAGATACAGCTGTACATGTATGTTTATGAGTTTATCCAAAGTTTATTTTTTTATAATTTAGCTCCATGATGTTATGCTTCTTGCTTTGGTCACTATAAATAACGAAGGTTATTAAAGGGGGATGCACCATATTGGATCTTTGTCGATATCTGATGTACAGTAGATCTGAGCTGTTATCCTTATAGATAACATTTTATGGCAAGACTACCAAAATGGACTGCTCACTGTCATCATTTATCAGAGTCTGAAAAAGATGTAGGCCAAGAAAAACAACACCTCACTCTGTAGAGAGTGTGTCTTTGTTTGGTTGAGACTTTAAGGTTACTCATTCAGAACTTAACAGAGCATGACATCCAAACCCACCAGATTATTTTAGCAGATGTAGAGTTCATCACTCCTGCAGCAGTGACTTCTTTTGTCTTAATGCTTCTGTTGCGTCTCATGCTCACAGGAGTCTGGCAAGGTTATCAGCTGAGAACAGCGTGATTTAAACACCATTAATCCACAAACGGTAACATTATTTGTTAAATAAGATGAGGAGAAAAGGTGACAACAGCAAGAACTTAATTCATGTAAAATGAAAACAGCGCCATCAGGTGGTGAAATCCTCCACTACAGGTGATTTAACAGATCTCTACAGTAAAACTGTTAAAACATATTTTTCACTTCTGGAAAAAGCAATATAAAAAAAGAGTTAATAATGTTTCATGACTGTCAGAGAAATGTGCTGACGCCAAACAGACTGGAAAACCTCATTCTCTGAATTCTTCTGACCTATAAAGTTAATGCACCAAGAAAACTAATTCATAGAGAGCCTGATGTCATCTTAAAGGTTGATGTAAGATAGACGTTACTTCTGCTGAGTTGAAGCTAGCATGGCTAATGCAAAACTAATAATGTTAGTGTTGGGTAAACTCTAGTTTGAGTTAGATGTTGCATAAAACAAGACGATGTCTGAACTTTTGCAAAGCTGGTACAACTCAGAGGAGATTAACACCTTTTATAAAAACAAAAGTATGGGCAGAAATTATTTTCAATGAGTTCTGAATAAGCTCTACACAAGGCAAGAGCCTGTAACTTGTCTTGAAAGCTTTATTTCATATATTAGTTTTCATGTTTTAAGATAATTTGTTTGTCAAATGGCAAATATTTCTGATTTTTAACAATTCATGCCTATTCTTTAAACTGATTATTTTCAAGAGAAGT
This sequence comes from Scarus forsteni, assembly GCA_036419115.1. Lineage (NCBI taxonomy): Eukaryota > Metazoa > Chordata > Actinopteri > Labriformes > Labridae > Scarus > Scarus forsteni. The sequence continues at coordinate 21,817,737 of JAZDUH010000066.1, forward strand.
TTCAGTTCATGTAGTTTGCCAGTTTATGAATAACTCCACCATATCAGTGCCTCAAGTTTTAAACACATTCAGTGTGGATGGATTTGTTATTCGTAATTCAAAGAGCCAAATCTGTAGTTTTATGGTAATGGTAAAGATTATAAAACCTCCATGTAGAGTTGCAGCATGTTCACCGGAGGATAACAGTTCTGTCCTCTCTACCTACAATCATTATAGTTGTTGATGTTAATATTAGACTGAGCTCTCGTCCCATGGTTGTTAGTGATTATACCTCCATAAAAAATACCCACACAGACATGAGGGCCCTCTTGAAAACGAAATGCCAAATCTTGAAGTGCTAACTAGCAATTAATCTATAATCAGCAAAGCCAAATATAATGAGGACAGATTTATTGTCTGGCCCATGGAGCTGTCTCTACCTTTACTTTGGTACCTCTGTCTCTGGCCACCTCCTTTTGTTCACCCAGTCCCCAACACAGCTTCAGTGGTGGCTGTTAAACATGAGACTGGCTCCACTCCTGGATTTACCACTAATCAGGTTTTTTTGCCACTGTTACTGTAAGACTCTAACTGCTGTGCTGATGGATTCATGAAAGATTTTGATTTATGAGTATATGTGCACATGTGTATTTTCTACATGTATTCAAGCATGTATTTACATATGTGTATCTGTTGAATGAAGAGTTTGTCTTCAGCCTGCTCTATTGTAAACTGTCTTGAGGTATCTCTTATGAATTGGCCCTGTACAAATAAAAATTGCTTAACTAATTGATAATCAAACCAATTCCTTTGTTCAACCATCTTCTGCAGCAGTTTTCTGATCCCTCACCTTTCACAGCATCAGTGGTTACTAAAGCAGGTCCAAGAGGACAGAAGCTGTCAAAGGTTTTTCCCAGCAGCCACTGCTTTCCATTGCGCCCCATCTGCCATTCCCGCGCGCTGACGTCATTGGCAACAGTGAACCCAGCAACATAGGACAGAGCGTCCTCTTCCTGTTCAACAGAAGAGAGTTCATGGAGAGGGCCACGGTGTCACGGTCTTCATAAGGTAGTGTTAAGATGCTCACCTTTATGTGCTTTCCTTTTCGCCCTATCACAAAAGCCAGCTCTACCTCCCAGTCCACCTCCTGTAAACAGGGAGAAGACTGAAGTGGTCACAGCATCATGATGCACCAGTGCAGGTCTGTTACAGAACATTCACTGACTCAAAGCATACTTATCTAAACAAGGCGACGTTTAAAGCAGGAAATATTTAATAAAAACGGGCGGTGAGCAAAAAGTCTTGAAGTAGAAGTGCTCTGAGAGCGCTCACCTCCACCCAGGCATTTCTGACATTCTCAGCGGAGACATCGTCATTAATGTGGAAAACTGCTCTATCACGCAGTGTTAACAAATCCTTTGAAAAGTGCACAGATCTGCATCAAGATTCAGATCATCATTAAAGTCGAATCACTTCTATGTTGCACCGTGGCCAACCTCAAAAAGAACAAACATACAAACGCAGGCGAAACGTCACCTCCTTAGCAGAAGTCCTGTCTGCAGACTGGCATTAAAGCACGAAAACAGCACAGCACTGATGGATAATACCCTCATCATTATTGTTTAATGTGACCCATACACAACATGTTATGGTTAAAACAGAAAATACTGGGACAATTTCATACAGAATTAGAAAAAGCAAAATTTGATCTGTAAATGGAGGACACTAAACCTTTAACTTTTGTCCATTCTTTTTATTAAAAGTAGAAATAAACATACCCTCCTCACTCTTGTGCAAAGACACAAACAAACTGAAGGTATGTGACATCATACTCATTAAAGTTTTCATTTCCTTGCTTTCAGGGGTGGGATTTGAAACTAGTGTTGACTCTGTCTCTTTAGACTTCATGAACTTAACCCACTGGTTTCTAAGCAGGCATTAGAAAATCCAGCACTTGTGGTTTCCGTGTTTTAATCCGTTCATTATCTGTGCAGCTTGTCCCTTTCCACGTCTCAGGAAGCTGAAGCCTAACTTGGCTGACATCAGGCCAGAGGCAGGGTACACCCCAGACTGTTGGCTAGACAATCACAAGGCCACATAGAGAGACAGACAACAATCCATGTTCACACCCACAGCTAAGGGCGATTTAGAGTCACCAGCTGACCTAACAAGCATGTTTTTATTGTCTGATTCTGAAATCCTGCATGTCCGTCTTGCCAACCTCCATTGTTCAATGACTTCACTCGGCTAAATGCTTAACGGCCCAATCAGAAAAGAGAGGCGGGAGCTGCAGATGTGACTCTGCAGCTGTGTCTCTGAAGCAGTCTCAATATCTGCAGTCTTTTTTTTATCAGAAATAGACTCAGTTTATTCTTTCAAAGAGGAGCAAAGAACATCAATTGAAGCCTGTTTTGCTCTTCTCCTGACGTGGAAGAATAGAGCACAGAGGTACATGCCAGTTAGTCTATTGTCGTCATGGTTACTTAGTGATACAGCATGAATTCTGCTCTACTTAGAAGTTTACCAGGAAAACTGCTTGTCTTTGACGAGGTTCAAGTGTTAAATGATACATGTGTGCAGTGTAATTTAATGTAGGACGATAGTCTACGGTAGTTTAAGCTAACGGCTAACAACAGCGTGAACTGCTATGTCATATGTAGCAGCGTTGCTTAATGTGGATTGGTCTGTGATGAGTGTGAAGAGCAGAATGATCATCCAATCACAAGCTGTTGTTGTTTTTGAAGTTTCTGCCTCTGAAAACATTTTTAACAGCTCTTTCCCAGATGGACTGGTGAAGTATTTCCGTAGCGGATATATGGAACTGTCCACCTGGCATGTCGAGTTAATGAGCACTACCTGCTACACCACTGTGCTTCCACTGTTAAAATGTAGTAGAAACCTTAGATATAGTAACAACAGACACAAACTACAGATACAGATCACTGAAGTTTGCTGATATATTTGCACTGATCAGGAGAAGTCAACAACACGGATCATCTCTTCATCATGGCTCCTGTTAGCGGGTGGAATATATCAGAACACACGGTGCATCAAAGTTTGTTGTATAGAAGCAGAAAGAGGGATCAACCCAATGTTAGTCAGGGGGTCATAATGTTATGCCTGATCTTGACTTAAATCTAGCTGTTGCTCTTGTTTATGGAAAATCTTGACTATGGCAATACACATCATCTGAAACTCAGAATCATTGTAGATCTCACAACAAACTCATTTTAGCTTTACTCTCTCAACCTGGATGTAAATTTACCTTCACAGACGGTCTTACCTTCAGTTTGAAGCCCCTCAGCAGCCCCTCAAACACTGGCTTAAGTATTGGATCTACAGATCATGCTGTCTTTATCTCAGTGTAACTAAGTTTAGTTTGCTTGTGCTCACCTGGCTCTCTGACGGCAGCACAATGTTGTCATACGGCCCCGTGATGGCGCTGGGGAATTTGCTGAAGATGATTGGCTCTTTGGGGATGGGGGCATTCTGTTCAAGACAGTGGTCTTTGTAGTTCATGCCTATACACACCACCTTCTCTGGAGCCAGCACAGGGGAGAGCAGCTGGATGTCTGAGCGCTCCACCACACACTGACCGGACGACAGCGCCCTGAGGAAGAAGAGGATGTAGTACAAACATGAGATTGAGGTGTAAGAATAGAGCTCGTCTGAGTAATGTGAGGAGAGAACGCTGCATAAATAAAGATGGGATTCAGTGATATATGACGGAGATGTAACAGAAAGGTGGGAACTCTGGTGCATATGTTATAAGAAAGTGACAAAACAAGCACATGTGGAATGCAATAATTCTCTTTAATAAAATGTTGGGTACACACTTGATCGAAGACCCCTCATTATGGCTTTTTGGTTTACTACCTGTTAATTTCCATATGTCAAATTGCCAATAATCATGGCGTCATTTAACTGTAACAGGGTGCAGGATAACTTTACACCAATGGAAATCTCCCACCTGAAGAAGCAGATCGAGGTTCTGAGCTCAATGGCAGGCTACGAGCGGGTTACTATCAAGGCTGGAGGACAAGATCTGTTAAATGAAGTATGGGGTCCATTCTTGGCTCAATTGTTGGATATGAAAGAATGACACTATCTTCCTCTGCATATTGTTTTATCTGGTTTAAATACAGGTTCTGTATATTATGTAGATTTCATAGGGTATTGTGTTTTTTTAGTTTGTTTTATGAATTGTGTTTTGTGGTGTGGGTCTGCCTTGAATCGTACGTTGTTGCTGGACTGCAGACTCCTTTATAGTTATATTCTTATTTTCTTGTTTTTAAAGAAAATAATGTTGCTGGGTTGTATTTGTCTGACCAAAACATCAATAAAAAAGGAAGAATGGACTTGATTAATTGATTTAAGAAAAAGATGCTTCATTGATTTGATAAGGCCATTTAGAGAGATGTCTGCTTCTTCCCATTGTAGGAAGATTAGATTTATTTAGTCACTAATAATGAAGAGGATCAATACCAGACTAGATCATTTAAGATGGAAAATGTCTCTTTGTAAACAGTAGATTAAAAACAGTCTAAAGATGATGGTCGGACCTTAAACTCAACTCTCGTGTTTATGTTTTTTGTGGGAGTTGGATTTCTGAGCAGGAAATTTAAAACTTTCCAGTAAAGTAATCCATAGTCGAAGTCAAAACTTAGTGGCAGGAAGTATGTTATCACTCCTTCAATTAAACAAATGTCTATATATAATAGCAAAAGGGCATTCATCCACAAATATCAACATTTATTTCAGGATTTACACAGAAACTCAGAAGTTCATTTTAAAGCTTAAATGGTTTTTAAGGCTGTCTCAATACATTCTGACATCTTCAACTTCTATCTGATTTCATTAGGACAACATTATACGTCCTCTATGGACTGTAAGGCAACCCAGCTTAGCATTCTTTGGTGTTACTGAGCGGTGTTGCAGTGAAATTCATAATTTTCTGTGAGACAATCAACTGAATATCTAATAAAAAGCTAACCTGATGCACTAGATGAACTGGTTAGACTTTGCAGATGCACTGTTGTTGCTTTGCACAGCAAGACTTGACAACATTTTCAGTACAGTCTTCACAAAGCCGGCCTTAATATTGCTGACTTTATCTTAAATATACAAAGTACTCCAAGCAATTTGCTCCTCTTTTATTTGGTAATCATGCATTTAAGATCTCAAACCTTTGAAGACAATCAAGTCAAAGACCTTTTTTTTTCAGGACAACATGGCCTACGTGAATTCTTATGCTGTAATGACAGACTTAAGTCAACAAAAGATGTTTGACCAAAGAGACGAAACAAAATTTCCTAACGAAATTAAAATCTCACAGAACTTGAATGAAATCACATCATAACAATGATGATCAAACCTTTTCAACATCTGCCTCAGCCTTGGATCTGAGGAGGAAAAAAAGCAAATGTCTACAGTATTTATTTGTGACACGGTGGAAGGCAGCCTGTGTCTCAAAACTGTAAGATAGAGCAGATTTTTAACATTTTAACCATAACATGACTAATAATATCAGAAATGCCTTTAGCTATTTCAAAGTTACATAACTATATTTTTAATCTCTGCTGCTCTTGCTTCTTTTAACAGTTGCTTGTGCATCTTAGTCCTGTTTTTACAATCTGTTCATGTTTTTACTTATTTTTCATCTTTATGTATAAGGGCAAGTTACAACCCTATGGCTTTACGTTTTTTTGCTCAAATGTAAAAATCCTGACTGTCATAAACTTCTCTAAAATAACAATTTATCTTTTACTTTTACTTGATTAGATTGATAGAGCACGACTTTGAATTATAACTGACAAAAGTTTTAGTATAATATTTTTCTACTCCTTCTGTGCATTTGCAGGCTTCTATTTTTATTTTTCATCTCGTCTTCGTGGTGTTATAACAGAGTGTCTCATAACTAAATTTATTCCATGACCTCATAGACCCCCACACCCTCACACTGAACGCCTGACGCCATGTGAGTCTGTGAGTGTTCAGTGTCAGACTTTAGGTCAGAGTTTGGGGTTTGGGATTGAGTGACAATATGATTGGATTTGAGAGGGTGTTGGATACCTCTGTGCTCGCTGCAGACCCTCGTCTCCCATCTCCAACAGCCCTCTCATTGTTGAAGGCATTGAGGAGTCAAACGCCTTCAGGTCCACTATGCCAAGCCCTTCGCCACGCTCCACCCCAACCCTTATGCCCCCTGCATCACCAAGTCGATGAAACTGCACCAGACGCATTGCTGCTCCGCTCAGGCCTCGCTGTCTCTGTGCGTTTATCAGCAGTCTCTGAGAGAATAAAGTCTTAATGGCCGAAGAGGAGCGTAGAAGAAGAAGCCTCATCTGTTGGAGGAAACAGAAATTAATTTAAAAGGAAAATACAAGAAAGGAAAGCAGATGACACGGGAGAGAGAAAGCAGAGAGAAAAGGGAAATCCAATAAAATTTTATTAGGTACTCAAAGTTTCTTTAACAAGTCTTCAGATCGTTTATCTTTCCCGTGTGATCTTTTAAATTCTGAATGACTGTTTGACTTATACGTGTCTAAATACTTGATCAAATCTACACAGTTGTGTTGATACTGCGTGACATCTGGTTTGATTTGCCGCCTCACATGACAGAGCAGTCACTGCAACATGCATCAACTTATTTTCAGGTCACAAAGTGCAACGAGAACAACTTCAAAGACTCCTGCCTCAGAAATGTTAAAAATGACACCTCTTGCAAGATGTGCGGTAAAAGAAAATGGGAAACAAAATATTTTAGCACCACGTGAACATTTAAAACTCTGAGTGACACAAGTGAAAGTCATTTGATAATTTTCAGTCCTGGTGGTCTTCTCTCTCCCCTTCCCCATTTGGGCCTTGTTCACTCTGATGAGCTGATCTGTCTACTTTGTGCTCGTGCTCAGTTCAGCCCTGTGCCATGTTGTCAACAACTCTGCATACATTCTACCATTTCTGCTCTGCACTGTGCTTGTCATTTAAGAACGGTAGGGCATAATACTCCCTTGTCTATTCGGGGGGAGGGGTAATGAGTTGTTTAAGGCAGCTAATGGCCCCATAAAGAGGAAGAGAGGGCAAAATATAACACTGCTGATTTTATGTCTTGTGCATAGAAGTTCGGACCCATGGAGGACTCATGTTAAAAACACTAAATGACATTCTCAACTCAAAAAGCAGAATATGGGTTCTTTAAATTCTGTCAATTCTCTACCTGTTTTGTGACTGAAATGCTTTTTTTTATTTACACGACGAGTCAGGCCTTCTACAAACAAAACACAGAATAAACTGTAAGTCTATTAAGTGTAAACTTCCCTTTAAACTTTCCAAGTGACAGCTGCAGGCGACTTTTTTAGTCACCATGAAGCCCCAAACAACAGGGTTTTAGTTTAAAATCAGAGTAGTGCATCTCTTGCTGAAAGAATAAATACATGGAAGTAAGAGACACTTGGAATAACTTATTTTGAAAAAGTAAAATTACCTGTATACATCAGTTATTATTGTGTGGCTGATTGGTTCATAGTTAGTCTCCAGTTTCTGTGGTCACAGAACTTCAGCTCTTTGTACAGAGTGAGCTGTGAAACTGCACATGTCGGTGAAAAAAAGTGGAACACTAAGTTCTTAAATGTTCCCACAACTTTCTGGACGCTTTCCAGAATTTAAGTACCCAAAGCAAAGTTCTCAAAAGGGAAAAGTAAGAACAGAAGTATTAAACTGCATTAACCCGTTTATCTACAGTAACCTGCAGGACAGGACAGGTGAATAAAGCGTCAGCACGTCTGCCTGTCTCATCTTTATCTTCTAGCTCTCGATAATACAGCTATAAATCACAATGAGGCTGAGAGGAGCTGCAGGACAGCTGCAGTCAGGTGAAGCTTCTCCCTACCTGCAGGGCGCTCTGTGGCTGGACTGGTCGGCAGTTTCCTGAGACTAAAACTTGATTTACAGAGGGGAGAGAGGTTGTAAACTGTAACTGAGTGCCTAAATTTATGCTGTTTGCCCTTTGTACCGACTTTGGTTAAATACTCACCTCTCCTTGCTGCACAGAAAAGACCACTTCCGGTTAGATTTGTAGTTCAGACGGCATGTCCCGGTTAGAGTGAGCCAAACTGTTCAACTTGGGTTATTATTTTATTTTATTTTTTGTAATATTTTAATGGCAATTTTTACCTTTTTTCATGTTAAGTATTTCATGATATCTTAAATCAACTCGAGGGTCCACAAAATGTTCTTGTGAATGAAGCAAAGTGCGTAAAACGAATCGATTGTCGTAATTCCGAGCTGCGTAGAGCCCGTGAAGGCAGCACGTGGTGAACTCTGCGGGTCATGTGACCCACCGGCAGGGACATAAAGAGAGGACTGCGTGTGCACCGTGTGTCAGCTGTCTCGCCGAGAAGACACCGGAGGAAGAGGAGCGAAAATGTGCACCAGGTGAGACAGACGGAGGACTTGAGTCAAAGCTGACGTTAATGCTCTGACGTGCAGCTCCGTGCATGCACAGAGAGACAGGTTTATGGCAGGATGCTTATCAAGCTGATTAGTTTTATTGTGTTTTTTCAATATCCGCTATCTGCAGCCTTTTAACTTGTTACTTCTTGTCTTCATAATTATTTCTTGTTACTACAAAAGTTTTATTTGTCGTAGTAAGTTCGTTTATACCTTTAGAGCAGGAAATCTGACTCTGATGCTGCAGCTCATTGTTTGCTCTTTTCTGGATTTAGTTTCATAGTAATGGACACATCCTCCGGTTTTTGCTTTTTGTTTCTGCTGACATTTCACTTTCTATCTTACTCAGCTTCTCTGTGTTCATGGGTGTTGTCATATGATCCCTTAAAAGTCTGGCTAGAGCTAATCTGTCAGTTCCTATTCATAAACCTGGTTTATAGATCTAAAACATCAAGCTCTGCCTGTTTGGTGAATGCTTCTTGTAAAGTACTCCCTATAAAGTTTTTTATAGTCTCTGCAGTCAGACTACAATTCAGTTTGCATCACACAGAGAGAGCAGGTATCAAAGGTCTTGTATGTTTGACACTTTGACCCACTTTGTTATCAATAACCTGCATTGTAAAAACTGATCCAAGAGCCTAAATGTGAACAAGGAGATATGAATGTGCTTCTAGGCAACATAAGGATGTCTGCTGGACCAAGTTAGTGAAGCACTTTGATATGATGTCTACAAGTGGTGAATGTTGAAGTTCTTTCATGAATGTTCAACTGTAATGTCAACATTCACATTGCAGAAAAACATATTTTTCTCTATGAATGTGAAGCTTTCATTGTTTTCATATTGTCAAGATGCTAATGTGTATAGACGTATTTATTGTTACAAACTTAGGACTGTCAGATGAAACACCATGAATCCACAGTATTCATAATACTTCATGAATACCAAGCTAAAGATCTGAAGTTTGTTTCTCTTGTTTTCAATTCTCCACATTTGCTTTCTGATCATTTTCAGATGTATCAGTATTCCAGTTCTGGATATTGTAGCTGTTTTGTGTCAGACAGTGCTGATAGTGCGAGTAATAGAAGGACTAAGTTTGTGTCCTTCCTGTGTCTTCTCTGTGCAGCATCCAGCCCCTCGAATGGACTGCCGACCTCAGGAACCAGAAGTGAGTAATGGGAGAAGCACTTTGCCTCCCCCTGAGCTGATCTTATGTATCTGAAACATAGTCAAGAATGATTAATTAACTGTTTGTCGAACAGGCCTTGTAAATAAATTCTAATGCAAAGATTTTCTCCATATTTACCACTGAAATTTTCAAAAGGATTCACATCTTGAGATCTTTGCAGATATTTTCAAACTCCTGTTGACCAAAGCCAGTATAGATGTAGACACTTTATTTATGAGAACACCAAAGCACTTCTTAATTAGAGTCAGCCTGTTTCTCTTGGTCTAAACGGTCTTGTTTGTGCTGGAGATGGATGTGAAATGAGAGAACCATGATCTGATTTTATGATAAATACTTCATTTTAATGTAGTAGTTATTTAAGCATTGTGGTGCATTTGTACTTTCTGTCAGGAGGGATGCGCATCAGCATCAACACCAAATTCAGCTTATATCATCCATTTTTACAAACATCGGGCACTGGCAAATGAATGCAGGGTGAACCAGTGTTAGTCTACAGCTGTTTATCTGTCGTGTTGTGCCAGTTTAATGCTGACATGTGCCACGCCTGTCCGCCCATTGAGAGAGGACTCTTTTTTTTTTTTTTTTAAGGCAGTAAAGATGATGTGATGTGTTTCCATGATCAGATCAGAGAAAAACGTTAACACTTTGGGAGAATCACATCAAAATAATTAATGAGAAAAACATCAGTGTTAACTAATAATTTCAAACACTGGTCTCTGCATCAGCCCTGATTTTCTCAAGCGGTGCATCGCTGTTACGGTCAAACAACCAGTATGTGTGATTACTCTGTCTATGTCTGCAGTGGTGAAAAGACTGCACAAATATTGCACTCTAGAAAACAAAGTTACTTAGATCATATTTTACTCAAATACAAATAATGTAGTACAGTACAAATCTACTCTGGTTAAAGTAAAAAGCTCTTTATGTAAAATGTTTGTAAGTTGTCTAGTACTATGAGCACACATGTCTGTGTGGTGTAGAAAGACGGCTCATAAATAGTGAGTTAGAAAGTTATTGTTTGCAATTTATGACTATATAATGTTATAACATTTGATTCAGATATTATGACCATAGAACATTAACTTGCAATTGCATGCCACATAACATAGATATCTGTGACAATGGGTTAAGTCTGAGTTATAGTTTTATAGAAGCGCACTGTTTACAAAAACAATATGGATCCTGAAAATATATCATTAGATTTGTATTGTAAACTTATTTTGTACATTAAATGATCTTAACTGTAAGTCTGTTCAAAATGTGCCAAGCCCTTATGGACATTCTCTGATCCATCAGGTGGTGAAAATTAAATCAGCATAATTTTCTTATCAAGTTTATATTAATATTGAGTATGAGGAGACCAAAGTTGGCATGATACTGTAGTTTTTGGTTTGACAACAGTAGTTAATGAAAACCTTGATGCCCAGATGCTCTGACAAAGACGGCTATGGTAAATACGATACTCTGCTAAATCACGTATGAGTAAAAGTAAAAATACTGATTTCAAAAGACTACTGAAAAAGTGCACTGCAATATCCTTAATTACAGTAAATACAGTAAATGTTATTAGCTGCGTTTCACTCCTGATTGGCTGTTGGCAGAAATGCTTCTCTTCTGATAGTTAGCTTTATTAGCTGTTATCTGCTGATGACAATATTTTGACACCGTTATCATGCATTCCAGGTTTTTTATATTCCAACATGAATAAATTAACTGTTTATAAAAGTCTTTAAACTGTGTCTTGTATATCATCATAAATAGGACAGATAAGTAGAAAGCACAAATCTGGGGTGCTGGTTTGCGGAGTGGTTAGCACCCCATGTACATACTTCTGCCGGTCCAGGTTCAAATCCCGCCTGTGACCAGTTTGCAGAGTGTCTTCCCTACTCTCTCACCCCCTTTCACAAGCCTATCCACTGTCTCTCTCCTATCAATAAAGGTACAAAATGCCCAAAAAAATACATTTAAAAAAAAAAAAAAAAAAAAGAGCACAAATCTCCTTCCAACTCAAACATCTGAATCATATCTTAGTTTTTTTGGTTAGATTAGATTAAACACATTTCTAAACCAAATATTCAAGATCAGTTTGTAGTTTTAGTTGACATCAGTGTCTGAGCATTTCTCTTCTGGACACAGAAATATTTTCCTCTTACTTCCTGATGATTATATGGTGACTTACTGAAAAGTCAGAGATGTATATTGACACGACACTGATCAGATACAGCACATTTGTTCAATACTTGATAAATTAAAAATATTTATCCGACAGTCTGTTTTCTGATGAATCTTTTGTCCTGTTTCGTAGTTTTGATGGCATTGTTCTGGTGACCCAGAGCCATGAGACGCTGACCTCTGAACTTGAGTGTCTGAGAGCCCCTCTGCAGGACTACAGCTCTGTGAGTCTCTTTTCCTCCTGCAGCCTGTTGACCAAACTCAAATACAAACGGATTATTGTGACTTAAAGGTTTCATGACAGAAAAGAGTTTTTAACTCTTCAGAGTGAACTTTGAGGAAGTGTGCAGCAGCATTTTCAGGAAAGGTCTCAGGAAGAGAAGACTCGATTGTCAGGAAAAGTTTACTTTAAGATCAAACTAGAGATCAGGAAAAAGTGGCTGTGACCGCCCCCCTGCTCAGTGCTGTTATTTTTTACGAGGCTTAAAGGTGGATGAGTGTTCTGTTGGCAGTTTAAGATCTTTAAAAGCCTGAAATGTAGAGGCAGGGGCGTTTAATTTGATCATGGACAGAATGGGTAAGTGTGTCTATTTCTTTCTTTTAGTTTATTTGTTCTGCTTTTGCTTTTTTTTTTACATCCTTTAGTGATTATTTCAGCTTGTCCTACATCTAAAGTGTGTTTCAGGCATCAGTCTGCCCTGTGAGGCTGTGACCTGTGTTTTAGAAGAGGAGTGTGTTGGTTCAGGGTGTGGTTCATGTTACCCATGACCTTTCTGTGGTAGTACATGCAGGGGTCTTTATGACAGTATCACCTTTTTATTTTCAGTTATTAGGCAGTAGTCAAACTCTTGCTGTAATACATACTGTTTATTTCTGTTGCTGTGATATTTGCGTTATTGTTTTATCCTTTTTGGAGATCACAAGAAATAATTTAAGTTCTTTTAACTTGAACTTTTTTAAGTTTTCAGCCTGAAACCAGAACCAGAGAAACATGTTTTTGCAGTGGTGTGATCATTTTCAAAACTACATGGGGATAAAGTGAAAGAGGTCTTTTCTGTTTTTACCTCACAGATGTTCAGCTGAGTTTTCACCATCTTCGCTGGTTTTCCTGTCTATCTGTAGGTGGACCGTGGTCTTGCAGATGAAGTGGTGGTCCTGAAGGTCCCTGGTCTCCCTGGCAACCGCCTGGTGTTTGCCTCCACTGGCCCTGTAAACCGGGACTATGATGATGTGAGGCGCTTCAGTGATGCAGCTCACAACGGCATCAAACGGTCGGGGACTTTCCTGCTCAGAGTGCTTCATGGTGCTGCTTTATCTTCAGGTGTCCTGACTTCTTTGGTTTTATTTCAGGGCTTTGAAAGCAGGCATGCAGCGCCCCCTGCTGGTCTGCCCTCCCCATAAGGACTACAAGTACAGCCCTATTGCTGCTGCACTGGGAGCCCTTCAGGCTCTCTACATGGTGAGTAAAGACCCTCCATTCAAAGTAGGACCTGTTTCTCCCTTTCTTCTTTTTCTTCTTTGACTTTATATTGTTAGTTCCACTGCTTGAATGAATTTCATGGATAGTTGTGTATATGTATTTATGCATGTATGTTGTTGAATATGTATGCATGTGTATGTATATGTATACATTGGTGTGTGTATGTGTATATATGTATATATTTCAACAACATTCTTGTGCTTGTCTTTTGGAGGGCCACTTGACAAGCCCTTATGGGTTTTTTTGGCCCCTCCTGCACATTTTTTTTTTTAATTTTCTCTTGAAGTTACTGTTTTTTTTCTATGTTCCATTAATTATGTATTGTTACTTTTTGTACGTTCATATTTCTATATGTGCAATAAATAAAAAAAAAATAAATAAAAAAATAAATAACGAGGGCTGTTTAAAATGGCCTAAAGTAAAGCCCTGAGTATGTCCATCAGCAGCTATCATGTATTTTACAGTCATATCCTGAGGTTTTGTTGACATGGACCACTTTATCAGGAACATACCGTGGTCTTGAGCTGAGCTGGTTTTGAGGGAAGTGTTGATCTGTTGTGAACAATAGACAAGACACAGATTGGGTATTATAGAGTAAGTAATGGATTTTGGCACATTAGTTCCTAAGTGTGACAGAATGTTCCTGATAACAGTTGAGTGTTTTATTAAATAGTTTGAACTTAGAAATTCAATTATAATTACAATTTTGAAATACTTTACCAGTCAATGGGCAAAATCTGGACATAACTGATTAATAAATTGTGTTGGTTGGTTTTGGAGTTTCAGTGTTATTCTAAAATGCACACCAACTCAGAACAAGTTATCACTTTAACACAAAAATACACTCATGGACACAAGCCCAGAGACTGAAAATGCCCCTGAACAGTCATGTTTGTCAGTTTATAAATTACACGATCCTCGATTTGTAGGGAACAATTTAGCATTACTAACAAAATCAACTTCTAAACAAAGGATCAGAAGCTACATTTGTACAGCATATGTATTTCTGAGCATTTAACTGTGATATTAGTTCTTATCACTCACACTACAGATGTGATCTCTTCACATCATCTCTGTTGTAGTCAGGTTTTCTGTCAGAAGGCCTGACTCAAACATACTTGGCTAAAAATGGCTCAAAGGTGGGTGACTGTAAAGCAAATCAAACATGACGTCATTCTTGATAAAAGGGTTGCAGTACTAATAATTTTAGGGGTTGCATGAATAGTTCTAGGGATTCAAAGGCAAAAAATTACCCTTAAACTAAGATAGATCTCTCCATTCACCCACCATCACACATTTTCTAAGCTTGATTATATTCTGGGGGCCTCATGGGAAGCTGTGGGGAACCTGATGTGGCCCCTGGACTGCTTGTTTGTGATTACTGTTTGTTATGTGTTGAAATGAAAACTCTACTTTTACTCTGTAAAGTTCCTACAACTCACTTCCATCACTTGAGGAGCAGCAAAAACATTTAAGAGGAACAAAAGCTTAAGTATAAGAGGAAACCAGGGCATCTTAAGAAAACACCTCAAGATAGTGGACGAGCCTTCAGACCTGAAATCTGAACAAGATTCCAACCATGAATCCACCAAAACCTGATGTTTTCTTTCACCTTATCTCTCTCTAAAGCCCCTGGAAGTGAGGGAGGCCAAAATCAAACCATCTGAGCACAAGGTGTGTGTTCTGGGTCTGTGGGCACCTCAGGAGGGAGAGGGAAGGAGACTGGTGCAGCTGGCTGATGCTCTGGAGAGTGGGAGGTGGGTCACATACCTCACACATCTTTCTAACTGTTTATGTTGTGATGTTGACCTCCTTTACCGCCTGATCTGTTTCCCCCTGCAGACTGGCCTGTCGCGACATCGGTGGATCAGACCCTGAGCGCATGGCTGCTCCCCGTGTGTCTGAATACGTCCAGACCCTGTTCAGGGACAGCCCTGTGCATGTAGGGGAACAAGGCATTATGCCAATTAGTCGTCAAAATCTGAGATGATTTCAATAGTTAAAACATTTTTTCTCTGGCACTGAATGTTTTCTGCCTTCAGGTGGATGTACTGAGCGACCCAGCAGTTTTTGAGAGAGAGTATCCTTGTCTGGCTGCCGTCAACCGCTGTGCCAATGGTAATGGGACATCTTGTTAACATCCCCTTGGACAAAGTCTTTAAGGACTTTAGATAACTTTTATAAAGATAATTTTATAAACTAGTTGTGTGTATGTCTGCCTGTAGGTGTGCCCCGTCATCAGGGCAGAGTCATCAAGCTGCAGTACTGTGGATCCGGACCGATCACCAAGACTCTGATGCTGGTTGGAAAGGTGGGTGGATGCTGTCTGGCTGCTATTCTTGATCTACGAAATAAGAAAATACGTGAATCTCAACTTGTGCAGCCTCAGGACTAGAGATGACCAGTATTATTTATTGTACCAGTGTCATTTTTGTCAAGAGCACAAAGAATCCAGTCTTCTTTAATTTGACCTGATCCTTCGATATGAATCAAGAAAACAACATTTGAACATTTAGGTCTTATAAAAATGTTATATTTGATTTATAAACAGACATTAAGTGATAATGAGGTAAATCCTTTCATACATTCTGTCTGTATTGAATTACATTTTGTCATTTTCTGGGACAAACCTCCTCCTCCTTAAGCAAACCAAATTTAAAAGTTATCACAGGAAAACAGAGCAAAATATCATGTGTGAATGTGGGTATGGTAACATCTTTTATGAGACCCATGTTTGGTCCCAACGCACCAGCTGAGAACATTGTAATAAAGCATCAGTAAATACTGACATGAAAGGTTAAAAGTAAACACAGTTTTATCTGTAAACAAAATTGTATTCACAAACTCACAGCAATTGTACCAGACAATGGAATATTTAGACTCCTCTCCCAGAAAATCTTAATATGTAGGTAAATGTTTGGCTTTGGATTTCCAACATCTGTTAAGTTCCAACAAGCAGACACAGAACAGAACATTGCCACACAGGGTAAGAATATAAAAGCCCTTTTGCACTAGTTGCAGTGATACCAGCAGCAGTAATAAAAAAATAAAGACAGACCATATGATGAATTTTAAATAACTGATCATATTGACATCAACATGTCTGTCTGATTTAAGCTTCAGTTATAATAAAAGCAGCTCCAGCGGTCATGGGAGATTTATCTGTGTTGTGCTGAAAGACCGAGATTGTCTGAAGTTGTAAACCTGATTCTGTCAGCAAATATGATGTACCTTATAATCAGAGTCAAAGTCTGAATTATTAACAGATATTCTATCAGTGGGAGCGCAGATAGCCTGGTGCTTCTGTCCATGAGCAGATCCATGCATTCTGAGGCTTTTGCTTTGTGTGGGCAGCCCAGGTTCAGTTTCAGCTCAAGGCCAGTTTACAGCATGTCAGTCCCTGCTCTCTGGTCCGCTCTCGCTCTGTCCACTGCCACGACACCATCAGGAACAGCAAAAAAGCTAAAAAATCTATTGCAGGCTCTAGCTTTTTACAACATGTAGTTTACAGCTGTTATTGTGTAGGATTGTAGGTAAAAGTCTTTGCATTTTGATACAGTAAAGTTGATTTTTAACTGTCTGAAAACAAGAAATTGGGTGTGGATTTAAATGTTGGAACTCTGGTCAAAAAAGCATCACTTGTCCGCATATGACTGAAAATTTACTGAATTTTTGCTGTTATCTGCTGTTTCCAGGGCATCACCTACGACACCGGTGGAGCTGACATCAAGGCTGGTGGCTTCATGGCAGGGATGCACCGAGACAAGTGCGGAGCTGCTGCTGTCGCCGGATTCTTCCAGGTGACAAAGACCCTACACCCTGCCCACAAGTCCTGAGGGAAGCTTTCGACACTACTCTAATCCTCAAGACTCACTTTATGCAGCCCTGAGCTACAAATGCAAACTAAATGGAAAAAAATGATAAATCACCATCCTTGAATATGAAAATATGTTAACTGACACTTAATGATTTACACATTTAATATAAGTATCCTTCCTTGTTTGTTTCCCTTCTGTTTCCAAGATTTTGGCCAAGCTGAAGCCAAAACACCTGAAGGTTATCGGCTCCATGGCCATGGTTAGGAACAGTGTCGGAGCAGGTCAGTGCGATCCATTTTCACACAGGTTTTTTTCTTACATTACTCTCTTGGATTAATGTTTCAGTAGCTCTTACCACGCTGTCTGTGTTTTCTCAGAGTGCTATGTGGCCGACGAGCTGGTGGTTTCCCGTGCTGGTCGCAGAGTGAGGGTGGGAAACACCGATGCTGAGGGCCGCATGGTGATGGTGGACCTGCTCTGTGAGATGAAAGAGAAGGTGAAAATAGCCAGCTTTACTTTTTCAGGCTCAGTTGTTCATGTTTTTGTTGCATCCATGTTCATCCTCATTCCAACGATGTAATCTGTGCCTGCAGGCCATGCATGAGACCGCTCCTCAGCTGTTTACCATTGCCACTCTGACTGGACATGCCATCCGAGCCATGGGACCAAACTACTCTGTGAGTGCTGCTGAACTTCTACATACTGCTATCCTGTGTATAGCTGACATTCAACTCCTCTGCTGTAGAAGGAGTCATGGTTTGTAGTAAGTTCAGTTGTCTTTTTGCAGATCATCATGGATAATGGACCTGCCCATCGCAACAACAATGCTGCTCACTGGCAAAGAGGTGAGGCTACTGTCAAATCTAACCATAAGAGTTTTCTGATGAGTGAAGGAATGTAAACTACTCCAAGTAAGTGTGGATTAATATAAACCATCCAGTATTTATAGTGCTTTGTAATGGTTAATTAAAAACTGATCATGTAGGTTAAAAATACTGTTGACAAGTCCAGCAGGACAGATTTACATCAGTGCACATTATCTTGTAGCCTTGTGTTTTTAAATGTAATGTTTTATTTTGTGCCTCTAATCTCACTTAATTGTAAACGTCACACATGAATTTCTCCAAAAATACTACTTATTACTTGAACATGTCTAATAAGAAATCTGAATCTATAACTAATTGGATAATTAGAAGTCTTGAATAAAGGCTGGTGTGACGTAAAAGGTAGTTCAGATTGATTTTTTTGTACTTTTATTTCTGAAATCATACCACTGAGTGATGCAATTACTTTCTGTCAACTTATATTGCTTATAAATGTGTAACTGGGAATATGTCCCAAGTACACTTCCTTAGAAAGGCAGCAAATCTACCAAAACAAGTCACCAGTAAAGAAAAACAGTCACCATGATGTGTACAAAGGTTTTTGCGTAGGATTGGTGTTCTTGTTTGTGGTACTTTACTGTCTTTATCTGTCTAACAGTGTTTTTTTTGTGTTATTTATGTTTAGGACGACAGATAGAAATTAGCATTGTGCTAAATCTTTCATTAATATGCACTGCCCCATCCAAATAAATGTAAAAAATAGATTTTAAAGATAGTTTCTAAGGCTAAAAAGCAAACATTTTATATTTTTTTTAGAGTCGTTTAATGAAGACATTATCAACTACAGCAATAACGAAAACATTAGCATCCATGGCAGAAATCACAGGATTTCTCTAAACCTTGGATTTTGAGCTCAATGGTTAAGTTGGAGATGCCTCTTTCACTGAATCTAATACTTAAAAAAAACTTTCAAACAACTACTTCATTGTTACTGAGCACCTCAGAGCTTTGTTTTCCCTGATCACCAACTAACACATTGTTTGGTTCATCTGTTGTGCAGCTGGAGAGGTTCTGGGGGACGTGTTTGAGGTCTCCATGATCAGACGAGAGGACTACGAGTTCCACAAGGGCAAATCTGAGTATGAGGACATCCTGCAGTCTAACAACCTGCCGTCCTCTGCCACCCCTCGAGGACATCAGACTCCTGCTGCCTTCCTGATCATGACCTCAGGGCTTGACAAGGTGCTCATAGATTCTCACAATCTCTATCAAAAGAAAGAAAATCTGATGATTAGTAGTGAAGTGATTAACCTCCATCTTTAATTTCTCTATGCAGCATGGTGTGGACTCTGACAGGCCTCTTCCCTACTCCCACATCGACATCGCAGGATCCAGCGGTCCTTTCCCCGGTGTTCCAACTGGAGCCCCCATCATTGCCATGGCAACCAACTACATCTTGTCTGAAAATTTTTAAACACATTTTAATCTCTGCTCAATCCCAAAGCAAATCTGTAACCGTCCAAATATAGATCTAATTCCTGCCATAACTTGCAATGCATTCCTTACAAGGTTGGACCGCTTTTCTGCTTGAGTGTTTCCTCGCTCTTTTCTACAACCTTGTGACATTTATTCAATCTCCACCAAGTGTCAACCCTGTTCTTAAGTGGCCTCAACCAGTGTATACTCAGGGCTCAGCGGGAGTATAGAGAATTAACATCTTTTTTATACATCTGTATGTGTGTGTCAAACTGAGACATGGTTGTGTGAGCGGTGGCACTGTGTGAGAGTCATTAACAAGCACTCCCCGATGATCAAATAAAGAGAGTAATTCAAAAGGTTACCTTGTTATCTTTTTTTTATGCTGCACTGGTTTCTTTGAGGGCTGTATAACCAATGCTTCAGTGTGATGGGTGAAGAGCTGGGATACAGAAACATAGGTGCTGATGCAAGCCTAAGTGCTTGAACTGTACATAAAGAAAAAAATAATAATGAATCAATATCTTTGTATAGCATCACATCAATCTTTCACTGTTTTGCAGGTAGATGGAGCTACATGTGTAGCTGGGTTACATCAATAAGGAACACAAAGGCTAGACTTACAGAACACTGAACAATGAAACAAAAACAAACTTTATAAGCAAATTTAAAAGCTGAAATATAGGGCTGGACATTGAATCAGAAATTCATAAAAATCACACTTCAGTTTTCAAGCTGCAGAAGATGCAGTTCTCTTCCATCAAATGTGTCAAAATGCCATGTTAAATTAAATATTTCACCGCAGCAGTTCTGGCCTACATATCAGTCATTCCAATAATACTTAAGTAATCACGTTGATGTATTCTTGATTAAAAGAGAATCTAACACACAAAATACAGATTTCTATATGTAAGGACTAACCATAGCAAAGTGCAGTTTGGCAGAAAATAATGTCATTGGATTTTTTTTTCTAAATATTTACGCCCTACTGAAAAAAAGTATTCATAGGTGTTTATCTGTTTTATACCCAGTTTAATAATGCATTCCAGTCCATTCCTCCCTAGTTTTTTTTACCATTCATTGACAAACTATCTTTATTCCTTTTGTTTGATTATGGAATTTTTTTGATAACAGGGGGTTAAATTTGGCAGCTAAGAGGAGTTGGTTAGAAATGATATTTTCAGGTCCTGGTGGAATAAAATGCCAATATCTCAAAATGAAAGTGTTTAATGTTTAAAGAGTGCATCTTTTCTAAATGGAAATACATTAGTGTAAATAAACCAATAATAATGATGCATGATGAGTTTTAACCTATTTCATCTGGTGTCTGTTAGGGAAACACAGCAGTGCTTAAAAATTTAAAAATGGACTGAACCATATACATTTTATTATTTCAAATTAAATAAATCTCTTGTGCGTGTGTTCATCACAAATCTTATTTCAAGAATTTATCTGAACCTGGTCTTCTAAATCCCATAACTTTCAGCACAGGACATGCTAACTTTAGTGTTTTAGACTCTTTCTGCACCACTCTTAAACCTGTACATCCAAACATTATGCTACACTGTTTCAGGTATTGTGATCCAAATTTGTGGTCAGTAATGGAGTTAAACCTAAAGTGACAACACAGATTGAAAAAAAAACCTTTGGTCTTTTTATTTCACTCCCTTAACTCAGTACAAGGATATCCTGGGACACATGTAATTAAAACATTTTTTAAAAATTGCTCAAGTCAAAATACTGCTGTAAAAACACCTTTAAAAGTACACATATAGACAAAGCAGCTAAACTGCAGTAACGTGAGTAAATTAAGGTCTGCTTCCAGGGGCACTGACAGAAACATTGGGCCCTGAGAACAAATATCACACTGTGACCTTTTAAAACCCTTCAAAGTTTTTCAGTTTAAGCTTCTGTTATGTACGGAGGAAAATAAATATGATGATGAAAATGGACTGAAAGCAGTCATTACAGAAAAGTTGTTCTATCTAAAGCCACAAATAAGCTTCAAAAAGTGGAAAAAAACACGCAACCTGAGCATTATTCAACAACAATGAGCAACTTTCTGGCTGTTGGACATTGTAACATGTTTAATCTATCCGTAAATTTAAAGATATCAGTCCTCACTAACCTCTGATCTGTTAACTCTGTCCAGGATTTAAAACTTGTGCAGATTATCCATTTGTCATACCATAAAACATGTTATATTAAAGATGCCATGGCAATCAGACACTAGGGCAGCAAAATGTACATAAAAATGTATATACAATATCTTCTAGTTTGTGTTTAGCATAGCCCTCTTCTCCAAAATGATATTTCTTGAGAGTTGAAAAAGATGCTTAAATATTTGTATTCTGCCATGAGAAATAAGAGAAATGTGTTTTTTTGGCTATAAAGCCTGGAGAAATCTTATAAAGACTTATGGCTATATATAATAAAGATTTTTAAAATGGTATTGGCCAATTTCAGCCATTGAATTGTTTCTTAGCTTTTCCATCCTGCATGCCCCGCTGTAAATCCCTGATTTCTTCCTAAATTAAATTTTAATTTTGCATTCTAACTGATTTATAATCCTGTAATGAGTTTCTGAGACAAAGAATGAATATAGAGAAAAACAATTCAGTATCTTGTGATTTAGACACCAAAACTTTTGAACATCTGTTATTTCATTATACAAAATCTTTTGGGGAATGTTTCAAAGGTGGACCTGTGAAAAGAACAGAATAGCCTGAGATAAAACATTAACTCATTAAATTTGGTGTGTCAATTGAAAACAAAAAAAAAGAAAAATGTAAAAAGCCTTATTTTACCACCTAACAATATTTTCATTCATAGACGTAGATTTATGAATGTTGGATCATTATTTCTTGTTTTTTTGAATGAGTTAATTTATTCCAATAAAGCACTGAAATAAATAAAAACTAAACAAGATTTGACCATTTATATAACTTTACATATTTTATTCCTGACTAGACCTTTGTTTATTTTATTCTATTTAAATGTATTTCTTTAACTCTAATTTCTGTATCGTTAAAAATTGTACTTAGTCTGTAAATCTACTCGTGTAACCTTTTAATTCGTGTGTGTTGATATTGTATTTTCCAAATGTAGCCTCACCAACATGGCCGCCTTCAGTGTCCACATAACGGAGTCTAGATTAAGCGGAAATGACGTAAAAACGCCGAGTCTTTAAATCCTGACGTTAGCGCGCGCTTACAGCTCACACATCCTCGTCTTTAGAGCGGCGTCAGTCTGCGTCCTGCTGTCAGAAAACATCCCAGAAACACAGAAGTCCAGGAGCAGCATCCCTCCAGACTCCGCCGACAACTTGAGCTGCAGTCTCCACTCAGAGGACCGACGGAAAGACGACGTAGACTCTTCATTTGAATCCACGCAAGCTTTAGCTAAACTCCACAGCAACCATGTTTGAGGCTCGCCTGGTGCAGGGGTCCATCCTGAAGAAGGTGCTGGAGGCTCTGAAGGACCTGATCACAGAGGCCTGCTGGGATGTCAGCTCGTCGGGGATCTCTCTGCAGAGCATGGACTCCTCTCACGTCTCTCTGGTCCAGCTCACACTCAGGCACGATGGTTTCGACTCCTACCGCTGCGACAGGAACCTCGCCATGGGAGTCAACCTCAGCAGGTGAGAAAAACAAACACAGTGAAAAGTTTAATAAGTGTTAATTAGAGTTTGGCCTGATTATTCAGGTCGATTTGTTGTTTTCAATCCGTGGATAGAGGAGGTTTCTGCTGACTAATGGACACTTTGATGGAGTGACAAAGTTTTGCTAAGGCGGAAAAACAACAGACTAAAAGTAGTGTTAGTGTATGTCTACCAAAACACCTTAGAAGAAACACTTAGTCGACACGTCGCTCAGTTTTTCTCTTATTCCCTCCAAAGTGGATTTATGGCGCAGTGTTACAAAGAAGGCGGCCATCTTGGCGGAGTTGCCCGGGCATGTCTGAGTGCTGCACCGGCTCAGAGTTTAACTCTTTAATGACTGAACAAGTGTCCTCATTCAGCAGCTCTCTGGAAAAATGGACTTCTTTCCAGTAAATTGTGTACTAATTAGTGAAGATGGCACCTGTTGAGTTTGCAAAAGGCAGAAGCGGCTTTGTGAGTGCGTAGTGACGTCACGTTAGCGCCAAATTCTTTGAAGGAACAGTTGGCGGGAATTGTCTTCAAACCCGGGAAAGTTCTACTTCCGCTTTTCTTCTGCCGCTCTTTGTGATTCTGCATCTGCTCTGAGGAGTTTTTACTCTGATGTGCTCATGTAGTAAAGCACAATGACAAAATAAAAAGCAATCTTAAGTCATTCATGATTATTTTGAAATCATGAAAATATTTTATTTTTATTTAGTGTATGCTTGAATCAGTTTTTATTGTTTTATGCATATTGTTAGTAAGAGTTTTGTCAAAATGAGATGCATCATGTATGAATATTTCTACTCATATGATTCACTGTTTTTTTGTGAATGGAATTTGTTTTATAATAAATTAATTAAACATTGAAGTTCTACACAACCACATGCCTCTTTAACAGGTATTGCAGGTTCATAATTCTCCTTTGCAGGTCCAATATCTATTAATAGACTGTTTGAGCTAAGCTTTACAGAGTATGTTTTAATTCATTCCACTTTGTTTAAGCACAATTTTAAAAGTAACAAACTTACTGTTGCATGGCAAAATAAAATAAAAAAAGTTATGAAACAAACTAATCATTTTAAACTAAAAATAAAAGCACATTAAAAAAAACATGTGGCACTTCAAGAACATAAGAACTCAAGCTTAAAATGAAGAGGCTTTAGAAATTTAAGACGTGATTACAGGGATCACATAGTTTAAAAAAAAAATTGAAGTCATTTGTTAAAATGGTTTGGAAAAAGTTACTTTTAACATGGAGGGGGACTTTCTGCTTCTATGAGGAAGGTCTTTCTGTTGACCTTCATCTCCCAAACAGAGGGGGTTCGATCACCATGTTTATATAATCTGGCCTTAAAAATCAAAATGATAAATACTCTAAATGTTTCTGACTTTATATTGTAATTTTATACTTAACCCTGCTGTAAGAGCTTGTTTTAATATTTATTTGAATTTCTCCTCAGCATGTCAAAAATCCTGAAGTGTGCTGGAAATGAAGACATCATCACCCTCAGAGCAGAAGACAATGCAGACACACTTGCCCTTGTGTTTGAGACGCTCAGTAAGTGTTTTTTGTTTTGTTTGTTTTTGCTGTTGTATAACTGACATTAAAATCTGTGCTTCTTGTGGCATTGTTTAAATATTTTCTAATTTCCATTATAGACCAGGAGAAGGTCTCAGATTACGAGATGAAGTTGATGGACCTGGATGTGGAGCAGCTTGGTATTCCAGTAAGTATCCTCAGTTCTTTCCTTGTATGTCACATTTTACACATACAGCCTCTAATCTCCCCCCACCCCTCCCTCTCAGGAACAAGAGTACAGCTGTGTGGTGAAGATGCCCTCTGGAGAGTTTGCCCGCATCTGCCGTGATCTGTCCCAGATTGGCGACGCCGTCATGATCTCCTGCGCCAAGGACGGAGTCAAGTTCTCTGCCACCGGAGAGCTGGGAACTGGAAACGTGAAGCTGTCTCAGACCAGCAACGTAGACAAAGAGGACGAGGCTGTAAGTGGTGCTTTCACTCAAAGAAACATGTATAAATTTGAACACCCAACAAACAGCAGAGATAACTGGAAGGTTATGGGACACTTGAGGGATGTTTATCAGTTGTGTCACAACATAGGTTGCATGAAATCTTTGTTTTTAGATACTTATTTGAGAGTGTCAGTATTTTCTGTATATGTGTGGCTGTACAACAAAGTAAATGAAACTGGTGTGTTTACTAAATAAACAACACTGTCAAGCATGTGTTTTAGACAACTTTCATTACTCTAAGCTTTGGTATGGTATTGTTCTTGTGATATGCTGTGGTACTCAAAAGTTGTTTCAAATCATTAGATTAATGTTAAACATCATGGTTATAATCAGACCTACTTGTGTTTAACTATTGTCATGACAAAACTTAAATGTCTCTTCAAACTTCCTGCTCTCAGGTCACCATTGAGATGAACGAACCAGTCCAGCTGATCTTTGCCCTCAACTACCTGAACTTCTTCACCAAGGCCACGCCGCTGTCCAAGACAGTCACCCTCAGCATGTCAGCTGACATCCCCCTTGGTGAGTGCACATTTTTTATAGTCTTTTTCTTCTTGTGATTGTATTTGTTTTAGACATTAGTACTTACATTTTTAATCTTCTTCCAGTGGTGGAGTACAAGATCGCTGATATGGGACACATCAAGTACTACTTGGCACCGAAGATCGATGAAGAGGCTTCTTAAATACTTTCACACGTGAACCAAGAAGGGAGAATAGAGAAAACTCTTCCAGAGTGATCTAAAGGTATCCGTGTTTGATCACTCTGAGGTTTCTGACACCACACAGTGGAAGGTGTAGTTTGGTCTTTTCCAGTCAGATATAAAGTTCATCATCGGTGTCGTGGCGCTTCAGTTCTCTGACCGACGTGAGCGACTGACTGAGGTCCAAACGTGTAAACTCCAGCACTTGTTTGCTTCCTTTCTGTGTTTCTCTCTATGTCTGCCTGTTTTGGAAAAGCAAAGATCAAGCATCCCATTCATTCTTGTAGATAACACAATTGTAAATACTTTCTGTGGTTTCGCACTGTCAGCCAACCCCAAATGTTTTTGTATTCATTGATTCAGTCAAAAATAAATGATTCAAGTTGTTTCCAATATCAGTTTTGTGATGTTGAAGTTCATGAACACGTGTCATAGTTTTAATAAGATGTCTTTCAATAAATCATGTCATACAGCCAGCTCATTCTAACAAAAAAAAAATATATATATAGGTTAATCTTTAGGTTTTATTTAACCCAACAACAATAAGACTATTTTTGTTTTTTTAAATGTATTTTTCGGGGCATTTTGTGCCCTTATTGATAGGAGAGGGACAGTGGATAGGCTTGTGAGAGAGTAGGGGAAGACACTCTGCAAACTGGTCACAGGCAGGACTCGAACCTGGACCGGCAGAAGCAAATACATGGGGTGCCTGGTTGCTAACCACTCCACCACACCAGCACCCCAAAACTGTCTTATCTTTTGTCAAACTTTCATACGTTTTGCTAAATCTTTAACCTCAGTTCAGTGTGTTGCCATTGCGCATGAATCCTTGGCATTTGACAAAAACATATTGAACAAGCTTAACCCCCACCATCTCAGGTTTTTTGCAGAAATTTAAAATGAGAAGTCAACATGGAACAAAAGTTAAAATGTCCCATCTGACAGAGTTGTGCTGTCAAACCTAATATATCAATACAAAAAAATGCAAACATACATTTTGCGATTTATTGTTAATGAGAACATGCATTGTAACAAACCATGCTGTGGCTGTAGTAATTGGGCATGGCCACAAGATGGCGCTCTTGCCCCTTTTTTAGGAGTGCATGCTTTACTCTGTCAGGTCACATGAGAAATTATTCACCAGCACAGGCCAGGCCTAATTTGTATTCCCCCTTCAGACTGACATTTATATATGAAACTGGATTCAGTTTTGATCCCCATTATGGAAATCACCCACCAGACCTGCATCATAGAAAGTCAGACAGGGCTGACGAGGACATGTCTCACTTTTATTCTAGTTACAGAACAACATGAAGGAATTAATTTTTCAGGTCAGTGCACTAAAGCAAAACTGGATATCTAGAAATTAAATTCACTAGAGGTAGAAACACCTGACAGACGGAGCTCCCTGTCTGCTCCCTGTGAGTTTAAAGTGTGAAGTCGAGCAGTAATAATCCTCACAGAGCTTTAATCTGACTGACGGCCACATCTGGCACTCGTCTGCACCAAACTGCACTGAGCAGAGTTTTAAAATGACATGATGTGACAGGAGTTAAAATTTAATGTTGATGTCTGTGAGGAGAGTCTGCCGTCTAAGAGCATTCAGCATGGCTTCGTCTTTACACTGTTTTCTCTGCAGCCAGACACTGACGTACCTCAGATGTTGTGTCTGTAAAATGTTTGGGTGAATTAGGGGGAAAAAAAACTCAGACAGCAGAGAGATCAGATTTTGCCCTGACCGTCTCCATAATCCCAGACTCCCGCTGTATCAAAATTCATCTGCTGTAAAGACTCGGAGCGCTTCCATGAAACCTGAAAAGAGGATTTTATTGTAAAGGATTATTTCTGAACACATCAGATAAATGCATTTCATGATTCATAAAAACTGCGACTGTTTATTCATCTGAAGCCCGAACAGCTACTGAATTTTTGCTCTGTGCTGTTCTTTTTTTAAAAATGTCTTTTGAAGCTATGAAACATTTAGATGACTTAAAAGACTTGAGTAGGAGTTTAACTGGAGACAGAGTGGGGAGTGACGGGCTGGAAAGGAGACACATGCTGGATATTTCATGGACTGTCTGCAGCCTCGCTCAGACTTAACCACAGGGCCAAAGGGGGGCACATTCAGCCTCCCTCTTCACCTACTGGCAAGACTTTTTGTTTACAACTATTGATTCGCATTTTGTATAATGTATTTTTAATAAGTTAAAACTGCAGATCTAAAAAACATTCTAAGAAGTGTTCGTGCCCGGAGGCTGCTGAAGTTCTTCTTCACTCACAAAATAACTTCTTCCTGTAAAGAAAATAAAAAGTAATGATGTTCAGGACATCACAGTTCTGAAGGAACATGCTATAGCAAACATTTAATATGCTCTCCCTGGAACTTTTTCAAGAAAACAAGTAAGAAGTGACATAAAACTGTATTTACAGGTAAAATCATTATGTTGTTTTCTCTTCATCTCTCAATCCCACAATGCCAGAGCGCTCTTCTTCTGGATTGAGTGCTTTCTGATTAGTTCCTAAAATTGCTCTCCACTCTTAAGCTGTTAACACCAAATAAATGTACAACAGTGGTGGATGGAGGCATGTCATAAATACTGAATTCTGCTATGGACAACTTCTCAAAATGTTCCTAAATTAAGCAGAATAAATTAATGAAAAGCTCACCACTGACCTCATGTCGAGCCACATCTTCATTTATCACTGGGTTAAAGTATGTCTGTTCTCGCTTCTCATTTACAACAGTTGAAAATAACCTGTCATTTTCTAGCTTTATACTGAATTGATTTGTTTCTGTCTGTGAAAAGTAAAGAATACTATTGGATGTAGCAGCATGGTTAGAAATCTCAGAAGACTTGTTGACATTGTTAAAAGTGCTGCTGATCTCTGCCCACATGAACCGACTTCATCAACATGCCTGTTTTGCACAAAGAGAAAAACAAAATGTGTTCAAACATTCAGATCTGCCTGTCAAGGCCGGCCATAACAAGGCTCTCAGTTTATGCTCACTGTAGTTCGCTGTTGTCACTTTAATTTACTTGGTGCTAATGAAGATGCTCAAGCGGTGCAGAGCTCAGCATAGATGTGCATCAGGAATTTTTCCAAATATAACTAATAACTTATGCAGGTGTTGAGGATTTACTCCATCAGTTGTCTGCAGGATTTTATTTTTTGAAACCTTGAACGTTTTAAAACAACCAGAACTGTAGTCAGAGAAGGCAACTATTGATTTTTTTGTCAGTCTTATGAATTAATTCTCTGAAACGTTTTTAAAAAGTTAATGGAAACGTTTTATTTGGTGTTAGCAGGTAGAAATATACACTGATGGTACTGTGACACAAGTTAAAGGTATTTTTTCATGGGTTTGATTACGGTGTGACTTGAGATTTTAGCTCAGTCTTATTAAGAGTGCAGACCTCCGCCAGCACCACAGTCCTTAGCCATATTTTCATTTTGACCATAAATATTAGTCCTACCTTTATTTCATCGAAACATTTAGAGTCCTTGACCATGAAAACATACCATTAGCAATTGGATTCAAAATGATATCTACCTTAGTTCAGTAGTTATTCACAGAAATCACATTTTACATCATGGCGGCCAGACACTGATCCGGATCAACACCAAAATTGAATCAGTTCTTCCTTTTCCCATGCTGAACATTTCCTGAAAATTTCATCAGAATCCATCCATGACTTTTTCAGTTATTTTGTTCACAGACGGACAGACAGACAAATTCTTCCGAAAAACATAACCTCCTTGGCGGAGGTAACAATATTCCAAGTTTCCATTAGTCACACATGCACTTCAAAAAGACTCGGCCCTGATGAAAGTGTGACAAACAAGTACTGTAACAGCTGTATATGAGAGGGGGCTCTCTTGATGGACGGTCAGTGGTCCAATCAGAGAGCTATTAAGGGTCAGTTGCTGCTTATGAGTTAATTTCAAATAACAAATAGTCCACGTAAAGATAATGGCATGTTGTAAACTGCCTGCTGCATTAGAAGGATGCACTAGTTTACCAAAGTAAGTAGCTGGTGAGTTGTAAGTCCCCTTTGGGAAATTGGAGGTAGCATGCAAATAAAATCTGCAGTGTTCCCAACATGCCCTCATGCCACACTGATTTAGTAAAAACACACATATGACCAGTCCACCTCACGTAAGGAGTATAAATGGCTGATGGCAATAACATTGCTGTCTTAAGACTTAGTCAGCCCCTTAATGAATGCTAAAATGTAGCAGCACTGGCCATAACCTGGGCTACAGTTCACTTTCATTCTCAAGACCAGAGGCAGAGATCATCACTGTGTATTGAGCATCAGGAGGAGAGCACACAGCCTTGTTTAGGTTTTTAAAGGAACTGGAGTGTTGGAGGGATTTGGCATCTTATTTGTGTTGTAGAAATAAATACTTTGGACAAATTCCAGCAAAGTAGATGGCAGTAGTGAACCCTAAACGTGACGATAGGCTCCCGCACACCATCTTACTTGCAAGAAATTCATCTATTTGCAACATTTCGGTCTCAGATCTTTATCAGGCAAACAGTTTGTTAAAGAGGGCAGGACGTCTTTTTAATAGGAACGATGAAAATAAATACGTGGTGATAACACCTGGGGCCAATCAACATCATGATGCCACATCTGAACCAAAAAGAACAATTTTTTTGTTGTTGCAACTAGCCAGAAACCAATAGGAGCTGAGTCAAGCAGAGTCCAACTATACAAACATTTTGCCATCATACTGTGTACTATTACTAAATACTCTGTGCAGTATATATACTCAAAAGTAGTTTGTTGACCTTTATTAAAGCAGCCAGTGACTTTATTTGAAATAACCTGCCACATTGTTTCAGTTGCAAAAACAGTTGCTCCGGCCCGTGCTCCTGCACAGTAGTTACACAGCCTAAACGCTGGTTTCCACCTGGCAGGAAACAAAAAGAGGAAGAAGAATCAGTGAGGCTGAACCCAGAAAACTGCACTTCATAATACCACCAAAACCAGTTTTTAGTTTAATATATTATTGGCTGAATTTTATTTTAACTTTCGTTTATATGCACTACTTGTTGAATTTGAGTCAGAGATGTCTGAATAAAGTGTATTTCAGTTGCCAGGACTCCCTTGTAAAAGAGCTACTTAATCTCAATGGGACCTTCCTGGGTAAATAAATGTTAAATAAAAAATTCAGTTAGAAGTGCTCTGAGAGCACAAACCTTTACTACATCTCACAATGTGGACTAATCCTTGAAAGTCCTGGGTCTGTATCCTGATGAATTACTGCCAAAATCACGTCACTTCTGAGTCATTGTGTAATGACTAACATTCCCTGAGTTTTTTTTTTAAATCAGGTCTTTATTTCCTGAGTTAACCTGTTCACAAAATGACAAAAACAAAGGGTGCATCCGAATAGTCCTTTTTTTGATAAGGAACCTTCCTTACTGAAGAAATGACCTGGAAGCATTTAAGCATCGGCCATGATAAGGACTGTTCGAATTCTCCAAAAGTTAAGGAAAGGAGGGTTGTTGCTTCCTTTAATATCTCCTTTAGCTTAGGACACACTTGACCATCCTTTTCAAAAGGAAAGGAGAAGAAAAAGCCCCATAATGCCTTGCGACACGTGACATGTATAAATACGGCTCCTGCCGAAGGTTTACGGAAACTTGGTGGACAGATTAAAATTACATGTTTAGATTTAAAAATCAATCATTTAAAAGAATTTCGTTTTCTCCAACATGATGTAGATGAATATTAAACACACAATTTTTGTACTTAATAATATCGTATATTAATTACCACATCTACCTATCTTAATTTCTGAAGTAAATCATGTCAATAATAAGACAGAACAGTGAGGCCTAATAATCTTTATTAAAAACAATCAATAAAAGAAGGACAACTTAGGACTTTTACAATACTCCAAATATAATAAATTCAAACAATGTTCATGATGATATATGTGAATGAAACAGGGGGAATAGTGCTTCAGACGGTCTGCTGTATTATCAGGCTTCATATATTCAACATTTATAGATGCTCTCACGAACCTCACAGCTGTGAGCAGGAAACACACACTGCATAACCAAAGATAAAACACCATCACAGGTAAATCCTCTGATCATGGATTGTTAATGTTAACCGGTGAAGACATAAAGCGACCGAGATAAGAGAAGGGATGCCCCGCACTTCTTGTAGTTCATTTTCGGAGCATTGTAGTTTGTCGTGGCTTACCCACGTCACAAGTAATCGACGTCGCCTAAATATGACATCAAAGTGAAAGTGTAGTCGAATTCCTCTTTGGTCGCAGTTCTCCTTTCCTCTCGTCTTATTCCCTCCTTCCCTTGACCCTGTGACGTTTTTTATTGGGGTTAAGGTGAAGTGGATAGGAAAGGACTTAGGAAGGACTATTTGGATCCACCCAAAACCTCCCCAGCAGAGTTCTGTCAGTGCATTTTAAAAAGTAAAATATTATTCTTAGTAGAGCTCATTTAGTCAGACATTTCCTCATGCTTTGGGGTTTAATTAAGTGGTCTAGCAGATTACAATAAAAGCCATAAGCCTATTCCTTTTACTACTGAGAACTACAGTCCAATCAGTGTCCAACCATTTGCAGCTAATTTGGCCGTCTGGCAGAGAGTCTGAGATTTCTTTGGCCCTCTTGGTAACACAAGTTGCCAATCCTGCACTTTGCAACCCATAAAACTTTGTTTAAAAGTCGAGTGACACTGCATTTCTCTGTTATTGTCTAAAACACGTCGTTCTGCTGCTGTGGGTTCATCTGATAGAGCGGTGAGGAGTGCGTCTTCAGATGCAGAGCACAGAAAAGAGATGGGACTGTCATCTCAGGAAGTGACCGATAAAGCAGAGAGACGCCACAGCCATTTAAGCTGCCTCAATATTTAATTAAGCAGTGCCTCCCAGGTTAGAATTAATTACTTCCTGGAACAGAGCAAAGAGGCTCTGTGTTATTGGGGTTTCCGCTTCTGAATGGGCCTCAGCTTTGCACTTCAATTCCAGAAAGAAGAAGAATGTCAGGACTGTAATTATGAGTTATATTAAATGCTCAGAGCAGATTTAGACACAATCAGGGCAGTCAGATGAAATGTTTCTGCCTCAGAGCTTGATAAAGTTTGGAACAACTTAGCAGCTGACTTCATACTGCTGGAAATGTCTTTTAGTTCTTGTTCTTTGCCTGGATTACTTAAGTTTGTATTCTACAGTTTGCTTTGTACTGTATGTTATGGCTGTACACTAAAGGTGAACCAGGAGCTGCAATTGTACCATTGTTGCACCATGAGCGGTTGCACAAAAGTCAGAATTAATCGCAGCAAAAAAGAACAATCTTTTCAATCAGAAGCTGCTTTTCAGTTTGGCTCATCTGTATTTGATTCCCTCTTTTCAAAATGCAGTCAAATAAAACTCAAGTTAACTGTGAACAACTAACAAGGAAGCTGCTGCAGATTTGATTGTTAAATAATATGCAACATATCCTGATGTCACTTCCTCCAGCTCCTTTCAGCTCTGATAAATGTAAGTTTTTAGAGTGATATTTCACATTTGACCCAAAGGTGGCAATTACCATCCATTTTCTCCTTTATCTGTGGGATAACAGTTTCCCCCCCTAATCTCCCCTCTCAGGCAGCGGTAACACAGACAGGTGTTACATAATAACAAGGGGGAAGACAGGTCGATTTGTATGCACCCTCTCGCAGTAATGTAATCTGAAAAGCTTTACATAACAAGCACAGAGGCATCAAAACAATGAGACAATAGCAATAACAGAAAATGCAAAAGGGAAAACTGAGAGGAGCTGAGTCTGCAGAACTAATAAAATGATGTGTCCAACTGAAGGAAGGAAATAAATCTAGGATATGAGTGTATTTTCATGCTCAGCAAAGCATTTCCATAGGCCAGAGTATTCTTATATAATCTACTCTATAGAATTATAATCTCTGTGAGCATTTGCAAGATAAATAAAACAATGACATTCGACTTTTTTAATGGCTGAAAACTTAAAAAAGTGCTGATTTGTCCTTAAAGAAACAATAATTTTGTCGTGGGAAGATATCACACTGAGGACTTTGACAAAGATAAAACCTTCAAATCTGAACATGAGTGATTTTTTTTGGGCCCACATTTAATTATTCTTTTAACAAACCGATCATTTTCATTCCACCTCATTCTCAACATGAAAAACTTGAAAGCAGAATGTCATTTGTTAAGTTCTTTCTTGTTTTTTGAGTTGTATTGAGTTTGTATGAGCTAGTAACTTCCTCTATCGCTGATATATTTAGGAAAACTTACATTATGTCTTATGCTTTATTGTCCTGTAGAGTCTGAGATTAGAGTTCTTAGCAAATGTCCAATCTTTAGACATACCAACAGTTTATTCTGAAGATTATTATTAGGGAATGCAAACTGTTTTCATGTGTAATTTGTTAAATGGTCAATCAAATGCTTGATCAGATTCACCGGGTGACACTTTTTAATCAGCATATCAATCAATCAAATGGTATTTATGCAGCACAATTCATAAAAAAGTAACACAAAGTGCCTTACAAACAGACAGACACATCAAAATAATATAAACTTAAGTATAACCCAGACCCACTCCACCCAACCCTGAGCCCACCCACCCCTCCACAATCCATACAGAGTAACAGTAAAATGCATCATAAATAGAATATAGTGTTATAAGAGGAACATTGTTATACCCAGCAAGCACCAAGGAACAGTGTGTTCTTGGTTCAAGCCCCTCCCTTTACAGGAAGTTATCTTTAATCAAACCCCCTCTCTTAGATTGGTCTTACTAGGTTAGACTAAGGCCTCATCCACACGAAGCCAAACCGAGGTCTAAACGCATACGTTTTTTGCTGAATCTGTGTATCATCTCTACGAAGACGGCGTTTTGGGGGTCTGTAAACAATCATTTCTGAAACCAGGTTCCAGGGTGGAAAGATTTTGAAATGCCGTATACGCAGCTCCGTGATTACTGGCTCTCCGCAAGTTTTCAGATACGCTTACGCCATAGTTTCATATCTTCATTGACACGCATGCACCACATGAGTCAACGACAATGGCGGCGTACGTGAAGCACATGTGCTGATGAAGCTAGTGACCCTACTATCCCTGTTGCAGCAAAATCTCCTTCTTCACAATCACCACCAAGTTGAACAAACAATTATCAAGGACACATTACAGTACTTTATGATCACTTTATCACAATCTCTGTTTACAACTTTTGCCGCAAGTGCGCATGCCCACTGTTTTTTCATCTGTTTCTGCTTGTTTCCGTCATATCGGCCCTAGAGGTCTGGCATGTGTTTTACAGCATTTTGATGCATATCGAGTACATTCATATAGACGCACACATTTTCTGAGACGCCTTCGTCTTTATGACGATCGTTTTGGAAACTGTTAAGCGTTTTGTCTTCGTGTGGATGGGGCCTAAATACGCTGTTGATAGCCTCTCTCCCATTTGAAAAAATAGAAAACAACTCTGACTAACTTTTATTCCTAATTCATTAATATGAGTCAATTCACTGAAAGAATAAAGACAGGTCTGTAGTCGGGTGTGAGAAGTTATCTTAATAAATCTGTTAACATAAAACTTTAAGCGACACAAAACCTTTTTTGTGTCATAGTCAGTTAACACTAACAAAATGTTTTATTATTTCTGTTAAACTCTCTTTGAACACAAACACCGTCAGTACAGAAAAAAATGTAGTCCTACCTGTGAGCTTGGGTAAATTTCTTTTGGATTATCAGAGTTTGAGTCTCAGATTCAGGATCACCATTTCCCTGCAATGCATTAAAAAAGATCCTGCCAGCACAGGACTTGTTCCCTGGGAAACCCTTCGAGAACAGGGTCAGTGATTCTGATTGGTGAGACAGCCAACCAATCAGAGAGCTAAAAAATGGTCAACTGAACTGGAGTGAGAGTTATGTAGTAAATATCGTCACTGGTGTGATCAGGTCTTGGCACAGCATGACAAACTGAAGATAGCAGCAGTCTAACACCTCAGCCTCTCATGCAGTACTGTGTGCATAACAATGATAAGCAACAAATGGCTAAAAATGAAAAAAAGACAAACTAAAAAGACACATTACGTTATTTAACTGAGCCAACATGATTATGTTCCACATTTTGCGTGAAATAATGTTTAAAGAAACTCAAATATTCTCCTGCACCCTTTGTATTTTGTCTTCATCCATGAGTACTCACAAACAGCTGCTACTGTATGTGTTATTAACATATAATAGTTACCTCGACCAAGGAGATTATACTGTTCCCTGCATTTGTTTGTTGTTTGTTACAAAGATTACACAAAAAATACTTCACAGATTTTTCTGAAATTTTAAGATGTCTTTCATGGCATCTTTAATTTGGTTGTGATCCAAGCAACCCCCGTTCATGAGCAGTAGTTTTCACTCAGTAATTGTTAAACTTATAACGATATCAACATAACTGAAAGTACTAGAAGTAGGTTTTCAGGGTCAAGAAATCACTATGGGGGGTTCTTTATCATGAAACCATTGATTATAGGGGTAGCAGCAGTATGCAATCTACCTCGGCAGAGGTTTGCGTTCTCTGTGTTTTGTCTAATTTCAGTAAAACTGTTTGTGACGCCAGTGGAAGAAGATCTTCAGTCGGCTATGCTAGCATGATAGTTTGAAGTCTCCACAAAAAACACATTTGCAAAAAGGCTGTAAACATTCATCTTTTTATATTTCACTTCTCCCTTTTGGGGTCATAGGGGGCTGGAGCTTATCCCAGCTGAGTTAGGGTACATCCTGGACCAGTCATTAGCAAATCACAAGGCCACATAGAGAGACAGACAACCATCCACTCTCACACTCATACCTAAGGGCAATTTGGAGTCACCAGTCAACCCAATGAGCATGTTTACAGTCTGTGGAAGGAAGCGGGAATCCCTGGAGGAAACCCACAGATGCTTGGGAAGAACATGTAACTTCATACAGAAAGACCATGCCTGGCCCAGGCCTTCTATGCCACCGTTCCACCCGGCTGCAAACATGCTGATCTATTTTGAATGGGTATTTTAACACATGGTGTGGGTGTGACTCTGGGGCTCCTGCAGCCAGCCTCAGGTGGACACTTGGGGAACTGTCGCTTCATCACACTTCTACACTCTCAACAGGAAAGGCTGCTGCTTGATTTAAATGCATATGCACACTACTCCACTTATGGACTTGATCTCGCTGGTGTTATCATGAGGCTGCAGTCCTCCACCTCTGACTGTCTCCTTCTCTCTCCTGTCCGTCCTTCCATCCGTCAGTCTGTCTGGCCTTTAAATTGCTTTCTGAAGGCAGGGGATTTTGGCTTGTGAGATAAGGGAGAATGAAACTCTTTTAGCTGGCTGTCTTCCTCTGTGAGGCAGGGAGACTTCAGAGCGAGGTACATTTACTGAGACAGAGTAAAGAGCAGGTTGTTCTCGTTCATCCCCCCGGTCACTACGGCTGAGAAGATGGCTGGCGACATCTTTCAAAACACATTTCAAACTGCCGCCGGCCTTATCAGCGACAAAACAAACAGCTTGGGTGGGATACATTTCACAGCACATGGCATGTTTCTGTTTGGGCAGTGCATATGCTGCCTGTTTGTCCTACTTCCACGGATCTTGGTGAATGTTCTCCTGGTTCCCTGTCTTCATGTCAGTCATTCAGAGCCTGGAGGGTCAATCCCAGCCTGACTTTCAGACCTGACACTCTCTTACATAAGCCTTCAGTGCTCTGCCGTCTCTCCACAAGCAGGCTGCATGGATTATTGATGGCAGCAGAGCGAGAGGGGCCGCACATGGAAAGGACACATTACTCACATGCTGCAAGATCCACACGCCTCAAACCACTCTGAAGAATATTTTAAATCCATTCTGTCTATTTTAGCAATTTCTAGGGTGTAAGCTCTTTCTCCTGGTGTTAGGAGGCAGGGGATTCCCTCTTTGCAAACCCACCATAAGCAACATAAAACCACATATCTTTCCCTACAATGCATCCTTATCAGCCTCCTCCTTCCTCTTTTTTTCTCCTCAAGCCGTGATTCCACTCTGTGTTCCTCACAGTTAGCACACATGTATTTCTGACTCTGCTCAGCATGTCGGAGTCATCCCCACATGGATTAGCATATTAATGGGATGTCCTCTTTGTCCCTGTTTTCTGTCACTCAGATTTCTCGGCTGCGAGGGAGGTGACAGGGTGATGTGGATGGGGAGGAAGAGTAGAGGATGGTGCTGATGGAGGGGCCTTGTGCTGCAGCTTGGGGAAAGTCTTCAGGTGTAAGTGGTACAAGCAGGGCCAAGAATTTATGCAGATGTTTTTGTATTTTAATAGGAAATTAACCACCTATTTAACACTTTCAACATTTCTAATGATTAGGTCCAATATGTGAAGGAAAGCTGATCAACTGTTCATTTTGACGAGCAAGGCTGTGCCCAGCTTTGGGATGAAGTTTCTTCAGATTACCAGTGGATTTATGGATCATTGCTTTTCTCTCTGAGGCATCAATGACCCATTTCCACTTTCA
This sequence comes from Scarus forsteni, assembly GCA_036419115.1. Lineage (NCBI taxonomy): Eukaryota > Metazoa > Chordata > Actinopteri > Labriformes > Labridae > Scarus > Scarus forsteni. The sequence goes on from JAZDUH010000066.1 coordinate 21,856,035, forward strand.
GAAATTAAAATCATGAAACCACAAGACTTGTGCTAAAACATAAAAAAACAGCAAAAGGATAAGGATATTTGTATTAAGAAACACACAACTTTATTGTGCTTCCCATCTGTTAATGTTTTTCTGCTGCACATGATGTTTCATGTTGTAATTTCCATGTGCTCACACATGTGATTGGCCCTAACCTTCCCATGCGGCTCTTCACAGGTGATGTGCAGAAAATCCCCCCCTCCTCCAGACTCTCCTCTACCTGGCTCCACCTGTATGGGTGGGGCCTCAGAGCCGTTAAAGCCACCCAGCTCACCTGCTGCAAATCTCTCAGGACAGATGAGTCACCTGCAGCATTTGGATACGTCCTCACCTGAAGTAGTTTGAAGTGAGTATGTGAAGTGAAACTTTCCCTTTAAGCAAATCATGTTATTTAGATTACGTCTTGAAACATTTTTAATTATTGAGTAGACAGAATATATGGTCCAAGCTGATTGTAACCCTTTTGCCTCAGTTACAAGGAAAATAATTAAATTAAGTCATTCCTGTTCCCATCCGTCAAAACTGACAGACCACTTGACCTGATTCTTAAAATCAGTTAAGAAACAAACAAAAAACAATTTTCCCAATTTGAAGTGTCTTTAAACATAGACATACGAATGTGTAAATTGTTTTACTTAACTTACTTTCAGAGGCATACACATTTTACACATGACAGAGGTACACATTGAAAAATACATTTAAAAAAAAAAAAAAGATAAAATAAAGTCATTCTTGGAAACCATGTAAAAAAAATTGCCATGAATTTGTTCAGGGGGTCAGTAGTAGAGCAATGACTGATCTCCTACTCTAAAGGTCCCATATGTTACTGCTTTTCAACAAGTTCATTCTGGTCTCGGTTGTCTGGAACAGCCATACACCCCTCAGTTTCATCCTTAAGCAGGACACTGCAGGTTTAGAGTTAATACCCATCAACATCTTCTGATCATGCCAAATTAAAGAAGTTGGCTTTATGAAAAAGCTTTACTTAGTGACATATTTTTGACACAGGAAGCAGCAGCAGCTGAGAAAGAAAAGATGAAAAGAAATAATGATAATCTTGCTATGAGGGGATGGGCTTATATATCCTGTACAATGTTTATATCTTATCATTTATGTATGCAACACTTTTTTCCAAGATCCTGCACTTTTGGACTGCATTTAAATTTCTTATTTTATCCCCTATCAAATTCATTTTTCTGTATTTACAACTGCAGATGTGTGGGCTAGAGTAACTGTAAAAATCAAATCACCTGGTTATTTTTTCCTCTTCGTTAAAAATACTTTGGAGGGGGGCTGTAAAATGAGGGACAGGTGGTGACTTTAGATTTCTGTTGACTTAATGAAAAGTTTGAGGGCTGCTCGTGAAGAATTACAAGTCTGGACAGCTTTTTAGAAATGCATGAGCTGTGAGGAAGTTACAATGTGGCTGAAATGAGAAAGAGGCTGTTATAAGGCACCTTGTTGAATTTAAAGAGTTCATTTTATCTTAACTCAGATTTATGTATTCAGTTCAAATGACCACTAGAATACATTCAGTATCACTTATGTTGAAAAAAAAAAACTGTTAAGTTTTCCATACCAAATCCCCTGGATCCTGTTCTCTGTCAGTCTGGTGGTGCAGCCTCACTACACCTCTATTGAAAAGTGTCACCACCTTCAACCTTACTTTCTTCTTTGAATTAAGGAGCTATTTAAAAAACAACCTGCATCAATAGGGTATATGTGCTTCTCTGTAGACTATCGCTGTTGTTTCATGAATTATTTCAACATTTTTAAAGACAAAGGTGCAAAGGTGGAAGTTACAACACTTCCCCACCTCTGCCACAAGCACGTCCGAATGCACTTTTCACCCCTCTGACCTTTTTTCTTTTGGGCTGTTTTTCAGCCATTGCTACTGCACATATTGTATCTCTCTCTTACGCTAACTGCGCACGCTACACAACCTACGACTCCCCCTCCCCCCTCTGTCTGATCTGTGCATGAGTATGATCGCCCCCTGGATGTGGGGGGGTGTACTCTATTTTGGTAACTCGGCCCGAGCCACAGTATTTACCTGCTGAAATTCAGAGCCAAGGCTGTGTATTGAAACCAGACTTTTTTTTCAACATGCTGTCAGTGCTGACATCTTGTGGATGGAGAGGAGAAATACAGGGATTTTGACAAATGGTGCATAAGATTAAAAGATCGCTGACTACACCTTTAAGACTTGAAAAAACACCATTTGGCCTCTTGAAAAGTTTAATTGAACATGAAACAGCAGCTTGGCCATTCATTCAATGTTGTTCCTCACCAGCACATAACCTCCCCAATATTTTTACCCCTTTAGTTGCATCTGGTGACAATCAAGTCTTTGTCCCTCTTTATCGAGGGATGCCATTTTTTTTTGCTACTTAGCAACTGTTTCCACGGCTACAAAGTTGCTCCATGGCTAAACCCCCCGCCCTGCATCCAGGAGGAGTCATCAGAGTCCTTTTGCTCCTCCGTGTCCACTTTTTAAGAGTCTGGTGTTGCCATGAATGTTTATTAACAGTCCTTGTTACTGCTTTCCTCGACCTGCAGGTTAGATCTTTAATTAAACAGATGAGAGGAGAATACAACCTGATGGAGGTTTAAAACATCCGGGGAGGAGATTTCCTCCAGCTCTGTGATACTGTATGTGGAGAGCTGGTTGTTATTCTGATGTGTTGGTTACATTTATTGGTCCGTGGAGGCCTGTGTGGAGAAAGTATTGATGACTGTGACGACCTCAAACCAATTAGACTTTTCCCTTTCCTCCTGTGTCACAGCTGAAAGCGCCATACATCAGCACTGATGTCACTGAGACAGATGGAAGCTCAGGCCAGCAAACTGCTCATGCTTTATGACTTAAACACAATCAGAGGAGAGCAGATGTGTCTGACAAACAAGTCCGCAGAGACTTGGTGAGATAAGAAATATTAATATAAAGGCTGCAACATGAATGAAGGCATTGGAGCTATGGAAAGATCTATTTATATCCTGGCTAAAAATAGACATTCTTCTCCATAGAGACATGAAATCCTTCTGAGTGCTGATTTACTCTCGAGCTGCTGCTGTTGCGTTTGTGTGTGTGTGTGTGTGTGTGTGTGTGTGCGTGTGTGTGTGTGCGTGTGTTTTACTTCTTTTTCTTCCAAAAGGTAAAAGCAAATTACCGTCTGTATCATCCCAGCTGTGAGGACTTTTTTTCTTGGGGAATCTCCGTTCTCGTCTCCAGCCCGCTGCAGACAGGATTTAGCATTGCTTTGATGATCAAACCCCCCAACACCTCCGCCTTCCCTCCTCCACCTCTTCCTCCCTTCTTTCATGGTGATGAGCTTTAAGCGGACAGCCACAGCAAAGATTCATGCACGTTATTTTACATTAGGTAGAAAAGGAGAGTATGAGAAGCCATGGCTAATCTGCTGTGGAAGGCATTAGTCCAACTGATGTGGAAAAGACAAGATGACAACATTTGCCAGATAATTTTGGCTAATTTTAATAATAACAGTTAAATATGCAATTAGCAAATGACCAATTGCACACTCTATTGTCATTATTTAAAGGAGAGGATTTTGATTTGTTATGTTTGTGAAGCCTAAAATATAATTGCCATCAAGGGCAAACGGCCTACAATGGTTGTTTTGTGTCTAACTTGCAGCATGTTTTTTTGTTGATGCATTTGCTTTTTATTCTTTCAGCCCATTATTACCTCAGCGAAGGACCTGTCTGTTTCTTTATTTGTTTCTCCGTGAGCAACATAACAAAAAGTTAGGGATGGATTTTGATGAAATTTTCAGGAAATATCCGGATTGGGACAAGGAACAAATGATTAGATTTTGAGAGTGATCTGGGTCACCATCTGGATCCAGGAATTTTTTAAAGGATTCTTTTACATTGCAAGATAGGACCATTTTCGGCATTTGTGCATATTTGTATGTTTTCATGGTCAAAGAATCTAAATATTTAGATAAAATAAAAATAAGACTAATATTTATGGTGAAAATCAAAATATGGGTGAGGACTCTGGCGCTGGTGGACGTCTGCGCTCTCCGAGTACTTTTCTAGTTTTGTTTGCAGCGCATTTCCATTGTAGTTATTTCTGAACTTAGGTATTGCTTCTGTACTTAAAACTTCTCTGTTCTTGAAGCTGTTTCTTTTTACTGACCTGTATCGAGTGGTTGAAGTCCATTTGCCCTCATCAACACCGTACTAAAAGGCACAGTTTGTGAATTCTGCTTCCAGTGAGCTTGAAATCAAAGCAGAAGAAAAGACGACATTAAAAGATGCGCAGTCAGCTCTTCTTGCCTCTGCTACTTACTTGTTATTTTGATATAACTTACTTTAGTAAAAACTGCCCCCTATTAGGTGTATTTAAAAAGCAGTACCCTATCATTTTATGTAATGGATCTATTTCATGTTATGAGGTTGAAAAGCAGTTCAAAGTGCTCTTAAAGGCAGAAATAGTGAAGTAGAGTATATCTGCACACTCCACGTCGTGATACTCTTGTTTCATTGCTGAGGGTCTCAGTTCTACTCCAGTCTCTTCCCCCCACTCTCGAGTTTGAAGCTTTATCCACTAGGGCTGTTTGATTGTGAAAAAAACCCAACACAATTGAAGTATTAGATGTTAAAATCACGGTTATGGAACACTTGCTGTCTCATAACACACATTTAACGCAATCATTAAATTTCTATGTTGTTTTGAACATTGAAGGACAAGCATCAACAGAAAATATGTGAAAATATATAACATCTATAAATAATGGAAGACCCACTGTCCTGGTGTCCTGGGTTGTCCTGGACTTTTCTTTATCTTTTTTTTTTTACACACTACACAAGACTGTGATCTTGCAAAAATTGTAGAGTCTGGCCTCAGCAATGCAATATTAAATACAGATTTGATTTTCTTTAAGAACCCTCAGTAAGAAAAAAAGAATCATGAAAACCAAAGTCTGTCTTGGGAATGGTGGCTACACGAACGAAGATGGATATACAGAGGAAGAAGAGCAGTTTCCCTTCGCTAGTCTCACAGATTTTTAATAGAATTTAGGCCATAATGAAATTAATTGTTACCATAGAAGTCAGGGTTATCTCTGCCTTTGAAACTTGAAGATATGTAAGATTATGAGGATGTTGAAATCAAATTTACAGCTGAAATATGATCACATTAACATTACTTCAGATATTGCAGATTAATAATCCTATGTGTGTTGTTGAGCTTGAGAAATGAATTGCCAGAAATACCCTTAGTAATGACTTTAAAATAGGTAGTTTTTTAATCTTTATGTTTAATTTAACCACATTTTATAGCTTTAACTCCTATGCTATAAAATAATGTCTCTCAAAGGCAGTAAACTGATAACATAACTCTGTCAGCAGCTGGAAATTCATTAAGATTTTAATTAGAAACAGTTGATAGAAACGTACTTATGCTTAATTCTATTCCTGCTGAAGACGGGGTTGAATCGGTGGATAGATAATAGCAGCATTGTGTTAACCGCTGCAGGAAATTACAGCATCACATCAACTGAATCACATAGATTAAAGAAAATGAGAAACTCTGAGAGGGTAAGTACAAGACTGAACACAAAACAACCATTGTTTCTGTTTTTTCTGTTGTGTTTTGTTTATCTCATGCATCCTTGACTTTCTCCCGCCTGTCACACTAAACCTTTAGGTGATGAGCTGCTTCATTTGCATGAAAATGTTTTTGTTGTTCTGTATTTAAAAAGAAACATAAAATCTGAGTTATTCACCTCATTCGGTTCCACAAACGATGCAGCACACAATTTTAGATGCTCGCTTTGAGGCACAGAAGTCCTGGCTTAACTTGTAGAGTAACAGTTTAATTCAAGTTTGGTATGTTGCTTGCTCCTGTAAAATGATTTTAAACGTATTTATTCATCAATGACTTTAACAGATAGATAGATAGATAGATAGATAGATAGATAGATAGATAGATAGATAGATAGATAGATGCACTGATAAAGTATACGTTGAAATAGTTGAAGTCAAAAACAAGTGTTAGTTTGATGTCTCAGTAATCAAATCCTGCCCATACCCCATAATTGGACAAGTACAAACGGATGCCTCAAGCCCACATCATGAAAACTGCAGTGCAAATGTTTCTTTGTCATGTGAACAGGGAATCTTTATTCCTGCCAATTCCCACATTCATACACAGTATTTGCATGCAATATTGTTTATACTTTGTATGTTAATATGGAGTTAACACTCAAGTAGTTAAACATACACTCTCAGAGTGCATTCCTAATATTATATAGAAGTGTTGTTCAAATGTCACACTATTAAGTATAAGGCTGTAGGCTGTGGGCTTTAGTTTTCAGCTAATAATTATATTTTAGTTGTTGTGTAGCACTATCAGAGGTTATTTCAGCTGTTCAAAGGTCAGACTTGTCTATTGCAATGATCACTATATATGATCTTGAGGCTATAATATCGTGCTGTGACTTAGCCACCAAGCATGACAGAGTACATAGTTAAACCTTAATTTACTTTATGACCAAAGATGGCAAACAACACACTGTTTTTATAGTACTATGCTTTTGTTTGTCCCTTGAAATAGCAAAATTCCAGCTGCCCAGCATGGGCTGATTTAAGCGAATGAGAGCTTACACTGATCGGTTTAATCTATGTTAAACCCAAAATACACCCATGTATAATCAAGGTCCATGTTTGTGCCCTGCACTTGTCTCTGCATCACAGATTTGAGAGAGCTAATATGTGCCACACACTTTAGACAATGGGCTTCATGCCTTCAATATATGGCCCACAATGTAAACGCACAGTGCTGATGTTTCCCAGAGTCATTTTCCCATTACTCACAAATGTGTTAACGCACACCCGGGGTCTCCTGTCACTGGTCTTCAGGTCCCCTGTGATTTAATATGTCTTTCTCTCTGTTGCTCTCTTCTCTCCTTTATCTCTCTTGTGTTTCTCGTTCTCCTGATGCTATCGTTCCTCTGCTCCACACACTGGATGTCCTTGGGGGAGAACAGGCTCCAGGTAAATAACACCACGGTCTCACCCATCTTCTGATGCTCCTCCAGGATCTGAGATACACAGACAATGTTCAGCCCTGTTTTTTCCTTCATCATGTTTATTCTGTGTGAGCGGGCGGAGTTCAGATGAAGTTGACCCTCTGACTGATTGTTTGTCCTCCTGAGCCTTCCCTCTGATAACTGTTATCCTTCCTCTCTGTGAGGTACGCCAATAGAATACTCAATGCGTGCGTTTGCATGTTTAGGAGGAAGGCTTAAAGACAAAAAAAAAAAAAAAAATTGAACTGGGGGTTGTGGGTAAAAACCCAGATAGAAAACAGGGAAAATTTGAAAGTTGGTGCTTGTGTGCTCTTCCATCACTCACACATTAATATGCTGTGGATCTTCAGTGGCCTCTTAATGATGCTCACCCACAGAGAGAAAATGTAATAATTTGCACGTTGTCAGCTGTGAACATACTGTGTGTTTGACAGTGACTTTAGAGCGTGTGTGTAAATGTGGGTGACTGAAGCAGGGATAAAGCGGAAAACAAGATGAGAGAGAAGCGAGGCAGAGATAGAGATTGAGATCAATTGTGAGACACGAACGAGGATGCTGACAGATTTGAGATTATAAGAAATCCACTTTGAAGTTAATTTTAAAGATAAAGAACTTTAAAGGACATCAGCTACAATTTCTCCATGACCGTTTCACCTCTGCTGAGATTGTTTCACATCATATTTATAATCAGTACGACTCATTTCCAGTGGTCCTCAGTGGCTGAATAACTTTAACGTTTGGACAACAGTAGCTCAGTAACAATAGCTCAGTATATATGAAAACTTTTCCACTGAACAAACAAAACATCACTGACATGACAAAAGTGCCTGACAAGGATTGTTACTTGAGAATTTTCTGTATTTTCACGAGTAAGGACCACACCATCAACAGGATGAATTTGACAATCATTTATTGCGTACAGTGGATAACAAACAACATAGTAGGTAGGTGAAGCTGATAACGCTTTGGGGAAGACTAGTCTTCATGGGGAATTCGCGGTAGCTCCCGGGCACGACGAACCCCCTCTTTAAGGCCCTGAGGAAGGAAGGAAGAAAGAAGTTTTAAATAAAGGGAGGGAGGGAGGGAGGGAGGGGTGCGTCGAGTGTGCGAAACAAGACGGAAATGGTCGGTTAGAAATTTATAGGAACACAGGAAGAGGCGTGGTTGAGGTGTGGTCCACTCCTGAAATTCTGCTTAAAGCTCCACTGCATTTGCATTCTTGAAATCTCCTTACAATTTCAGAAGCCTTTCCCCAAAAACCCTCCAGAGTTGTCCTTTCACACATGTCCTGCATCACAGAAAATTTCCCCAGTGTAACACTGATTAGTGTTTCCCACAGGCACATATTGTACTTGGTGTTTGGTGGGTGTAGATTGGAGTCATCCCCCCGTTTTATCTTGTTAGGTTATTTTTGTGCTTGTCAGTGCATTTTTTTACACGGATAATTAGAAATATGTTCCCTAAAGAGGTTTAGATAACTTGCTTAAGAAGTCTTACTCATATTCAATTATAACAGAGGATAAAATGCCATTGAACTTCAATTTTTTTTTACTTTTTGTAACAATGACAAAACCACAGTATAGACTTTTTACTCTTAAAAAATGTACCAATGGAGTAAAGACTAAGAATAGTAACATTAATTATGAAGAGAAAAATGACATAGAATAACAAAAAGGTATAGATAGATAGATAGATAGATAGATAGATAGATAGATAGATAGATAGATAGATAGATAGATAGATAGATAGATAGATAGATAGATATGTTACACTCAATTTTAGATATAACATGTAAATATATATATATGTATGTATGTATAACAAAAGTTCTGTTAGATATAGTAACACATCATCAACTAAGCACTTCTCCTTTAATAGCAGAAAATACATCACTTATCATAAATTCTGATTTTATGCTTTTGTATTATTCCACATCAGTCACCTCCACCTTATAATCATTTTAGTTGTTCATGTAAAAATTAATTACTCTTTTCATGACTATTATTGATTATACTCCTATAAAACTACCACTACAATCATACTGACATGAGGATCCTCTAAAAAACAAGATGCTGCATCTCAAGAGGCTAACATCTAATAAAGTTATGTTCAGCAGAGACAAATATGAGTACAGATGTATGATTGGCCCATGTATCTGTCACTCTCTTCAGTTCTTGCTTTAGTTCTCTTGTCTCTGCAGATCTAATTTTATTTATGATGGCTGTGCAACATGAGACTGGATCTGCTCAGATTTCCTACCGCTTCACAGAGGTTTTGTCTTTCTGCCGATCCTGTAAGCCCCTATAGACGCACCTTCCTGTAGTCTGGTCGGCCCAGTGCTGTACTGATGATGAATTCATGTTGGGTTTTGGATATATGTACGTGGATATATATGAATGTGTATTTCATATATGTTTATATGCACGTGTCTGTATGTGTGTATAAAATGAAGAATTTGTGTCCAGCCTGCTCTTTTGTAAAGTGTCTTGAGATATCACGTTTTATTAATTAGCACTTCACAAATAAAGAGATTGATTATATGTCACAATTCCTTTTATATTACTATCATCCCTAATGAGCAGAGGGATTGACACTGGAACTGAGCAACTGTGATGGCTTCTATGTTCCATTGTAAACCACCCTGATACATAACTTAACTTTCACAGCACACTGTGGGGATGGATCGAGCTTAAAGTTAGGACCAATTCCAAATAGTTTTAAAGTTTGAAATACATATCTCAGTGACACACAGTTGGGCATCTAAGGCGTTAATAAGAAATTCTGCTTTCATGTCAACATATTTTATCTAGAAGTGCTCCAACAGGACAAACCAGGGTGTCAAAACTTTGGACAGCTGCCCTATTCTAATCACCTCTCCCTTGTGAAATGATTGACTTTTCCTGAAAATGTCTTTAAATTCTGTCAAAAACTTTTTTTATTAACAAAAATGGGGAAAGCTGCCCTGTCTCACAATGTTAATAAATCCTCCTGTCTCACAATGTTAATAAATCCTCCCAAAGGTTGCATGTTCTGGTGAGTTTGACAGTTAACATCCTGTTTTTGGTGTCTGTGAAGCAAGGATTTTTTTAAACATTTGAATGAAAGAATTAAATATTATTGTCACTGTAGAGGAATATTTGCAGATCCTGATCCCTCTGCTTTGGAATGGCTCAGATCTGAGGGGGTGGGAGGCTATGATAATGACCTCTGCACTGATTGGCTACCAAAATGTTGTCTGATGGAAGGGGGAAGGAGGGGCTTCAGACTTTCAAAACTGTTCCAGCCTGTGATAAGCACAAAACACGCACTGTATGTAGGTGGTGGCTGTATTGCTATTACACATTAAAATAAAGTAGGTAAAAAAAGAGAACCTTCTCAGGGACGTTTAATTTAAATAGGTATCACTCACATAGTTTAGGAAAAGTTGTCATGTTTTTCAGCTCTCCAAGCCCCTTCTAAAAACATTTAAAGCAAAAACAAATATTTTGCAGGACATGGGATCTATAAAAATTCCTTTACCAGCATCCGGGTCACCCCAAAATCTGATGGATTGGTCCTTACATCACTTCTGACATGTCCTTTATTCATGTTGTTACAACTCCTTTCCAAAGTGCATGCTGAAAAATATCCTCCTCCTGTTTTTATTTAATTCTTCTGAATGGCCTCTGTACTTTTTCCTACTCCCCTTTGCTCTTGGCAGAGTTTTTCAAGGGCAGTGTTTGGAAAAATTCTGCAGAAAGTGAAAAATCCTCAATTTGCATTCCTACATGCTGCTGACCTCAAATATTCAGAAGTTCAGTACATGTAGAAAAAAGCTTGTGACTTAAAAGTATTCTTGGAGAAATTGATCCTCAAGGTGGGATTATTTTTTTCATCCTCTTGTGTAGCTGTAGAGTGAACTTTAAATAACAGCGTGAGAATATTGTTTGTCTTAGCTCTTATGGTACCAGAGGCTTTCCCAACAGTAAACAACAAAGCATTAGAGTACTCGCTACTTTATCTGCACCTCCTGAGGCATTTAATCCTCCTGTTCAATTATAGGAGGAGATTTGTATGCATAGACAGTGTGGAGGGTTTGGAACGCTGCAAAATATAATAACACACTGTGTCAATTGGCTGCAGGTAGTTTAGTTTCAAAATAGTGTGGATTATGTCAAATCTGGATCACGCTTTATTCTGTACAGATGTGGAGGGTCTTGGTGAGGATACATCTCATGATTTATCATTTCATTTTTATTTATTATCAAGGATAAATCTTCTAGTACTTCAGATCAACACTGACATTTTACCTTAAAATATCAAAGTATAACAAAACAAGAATTCATAGATCAGGAAAATGAGCAAGCTGGGCCATTTGTAGTTTCTGTATTTAAAATTAACATCTTTATGCCTTTGTAGGGTATACGAGTGCAAACAGTGAAAGCACAGGACAGGGCTAGGGTGTCTTTGTGGCTGTGTGATTTATACAATGTTATGGCAGGAGATGAGGCCCAGTGACCTTGGTCAAAATATAGGGTAAGTTCCATTTAACCTGCAACCATGATTATGAAAGTGGGAATAACATCACATCCACATTAAACGTGTTCCAGTAAAGAGCAGGTAAAGTTGGGGTAACTAAAGACCATCTGACTTCCCAGTATACTGATTAAATGGGGTTTTCCTAGTAATGTAATTTGCAACTTCTGATATCAACTGGAACCCACCAATTATCAGTCTCTTTTTGAGACATGCTGGAGATTTTTTGCAAAGTTTGACAGAAATCCATCGAGGACTTCTTAAGATATCACATTTATAAATAAGAGATGATATTGGGCCAAATGACATTTAACCTTGTCCCTCCAAAATTGTATTAGTTCATATTTGATTCAGGATAGACATTTGTGCAATGGTTTAAAGTTTTTTTTTTCAGCTTTTTTGCCTTCATTGATAAATCTAAAAGACAGAAGATAAGAGTTGAGGATGGGGCAGGGAGAGACATACTGTAACAGACGTATCACCACATTTGTGCAGAATTTGATGAATAGCTCAAAGTATTTTTTGAAAGAAGCAGTGGTTTAACATTATGTCTTTGACTTCTAAAATCCCACAGTTTGTCTCTGTCATATTAAAAAAATGTAAACAGTTTGACAAAAGATTCTCAAAGATTTAGCGGGAAATTGCATCTGCAGGCAAAGGATAACCAGAAGACCCCATGAACTTCTCTGTTGACCAACAATCATAAAAATCTAATCAATTAATCTTTGTGCTTTCATTGACATCTGTGCAAAGTCAACATCACTAATGTTCCATCTAGTTTTCACACACAGGGTACTCCTGATACAGCTGTATTCTCTCTCTGTCGTGGATGCTCTGTTGGAGCTCCTGTCTCTTTAAAGGTGTAGTCAGCGATGTGGGAGAACACGAGCGGAGAGGTTGTTGATAAATTAATTTAGACCTACCTCTCCCTTCATACCTCACCCCTGGCTCCACCCCCGAAAGCTGATGGATGTGCATTGTCATGGAAACGGCCGTAGAAACTGCGTAGCTGACCAATGTAGCTAAGGTAATCCTGACTCGTCAGACAACTCGACTGCCATTATTGATAACATCACAACAACAGTACATTCTGGCAGATTAGACAATCAGATTAATACCCAAAGGCTGTTACTGTTATGTGAAGCACCACAAAGCTAATGCTGCTTACCTATCCAGCAGACATCCGCATCCGTTTTTAGGTCTCAGTTCCCTCCACTGTCGGAAAGCAACACCAATGTTGACCTGGGTCTTCACTCTTTCATGGTCATAGCCCTTCTTTTCACTTTCTGCTCGTCTGACCTTTTGCTTCTTGGCTGTTTTTCAGCCATTGCTACTGCACATATTGTATCTCTCTCTTACACTAACTGCGCACGCTACGCAACCGACGACTCCCCCTCCACCCTCTGTCTGATCTGCGCATGAGTATGATCACCCCCTGGATGTGGGGGGTGTACCCTGTTTTGGTAACTCAGCCCGAGCCAGAGTATTTACCTGCTGAAATTCAGAGCCAAGGCTGTGTATCAAAACCAGACTATTTTTCAACATGCTGTCAGTGGGGACATCTTGTGGATGGAGAGGAGAAATACAGTGAATTTGACAAATAGTGCATTAGATTAGAAGATTAGAAGATCGCTGACAACACCTTCAAGACTCATTTGCCCATGTGGGCCTGGTCCACTCTGATTGGCTGACTCTGTGGTAATTGGTTAGGTCAGTGCTACTGGGTGCTTTCAGCTGTCTACAGTCTATGCTTTGCACTGGCATTGTCACCCCCTGCCAGTGGACTTAAACAAACAATAAAAATATGGTGGAAAGTCACTTTGGAAGGTTTATTGGGGTTTGGGGAACAAACCATTTCAAGGAGCTACTGGTGGGATAAAAGAGGGTAAGAGAGACAAGTCCTGACATGTGGACCTTTTGTCTTGTTTACATTATGAGGAGGAGACACACCTAACACACTAAAGGGCATAGAAAGGTCCAATATGATATGGGCTCTTTAAACTTCTTGTGATATCACCTCAGCAAGTGCCCCTCAAAAGCAGAGATGGCCAAACTCCTCTGAGCTCACTTCATGACTTTGACCTTTGATTTACGGCCTTTAATGCCTGATCAGTTCACCCTTGAGTCAGAGTGAACATCAGTGCAAAGTTTGAAGAAAATCCATCTTGTACAAATATGTTCACAGAGTAATCATGATAATTTATGACCTTCAAAATCTTATCAGGTAATCCTTGGGTTACTCTTTTCCTGAGTGATTATTTCTCTAAAAGTTTGAGGAAATTCCTACAGAGTCACTTTAACAAGTCTCACAAAAACTGGACTGTACCATGCCTCTCTCTGTAATCTCCTTTGATTTCTCCTCATGCTCTACAGCAACTGGCTTTTTGTATATAAAGTATACAGTATAATAGATGTTCCCCTAAAATTTTAATCCAGAATTATTTCTGCTTTGATATTTGTACATAATTGAACCTCCAGTATAATTTATGACTAATAATACATTTACTTTCTACATCTGAAAGTACTGCACTTAAACGCCCTGACAAATATATAAATAAGTAAACTGTGTGTGTTGAGGAAACGTATGAAAACATTTCTTCAGCTGTGTTAGTTCATAAGATGCAAGTCTTACATAGCACATGGCCTCTTTGTGCTCATTATTCTGCAGGCTATTTACATTTCTTACTGTTCATTATGCAACAAGCATTATGTGTGAGGATGCTTGACCTGCTGCTATTGCTGTAAGCATCTTGCAACAGTCTTACTCTCCTCATTCTCTCTTTCTCCCTCTCTTCCTGTCTCTCTCTCTCTCTGTTTCTTGCTCACTCTGCTCTGGGCGGCTTCACTGAGAGCCAAGGTCACCCAAATTGATTCAGTTCCTCTCCGAGTGCACAGATTCTCCACCAGGGCTGTAATTGCATTTCTGTACCAATCACTTTAATGAAAATCACTGTAATCTAATGCAAAACACTCACACATCTGCACACATACACACACTCACAGGGACTCCCCTCTCTTAACATGCAATATTGTTAAAAGCTAACTAAAACGATCAAGTAACTGTAAAGTATGTTGAAATGTGATTTATAAATGAGCCATCTTATTACAAAGGGTTAAATACATGTATGGGTTGAGCATCTGAATGATGCACAGATTCTTACTTTTTATAAAACTGATCTTTCTGAATATTTCTTTTAACATAGAATAGAAATATTCCAGACAAAACTCCGCTCAGTTTTTCTGGAGTCAAACTTGCATACCTCAAAGAATAAGAAGATGACATAGAAGCAGGTGTTACATATCTTATTGTATTTCATTTCCTTGGATTTTAATATAGATCTGGTATAAATATTATCTGCTGATGGTTGCAGGAAAAATGTCTGAAGACTCAATGAATGACAGAATATGTATACAGAAAGCAAGGGCGGGCTTTTTGTTGCCAAATGTTTTACAAGAAATTCCTTACACTAATAATATTGTGCAAAAAACACAAATGCATTCAGAAGAAGTTAATTTCTGTTGTGAAGCACTTTGTCATGTCCTGTAAAGCAGGAAGCTGCCCAGCGTCTTCCCACCATGATTGATGAGTTAGCTGAGACATATTGATCCCGCCGCTGCTGTTATTGAAGATAATAATCTCTAAACAAAAAAAATGAACTAATTTTCCACCCTTGGTTGAAAAAAAGAATCAATCAATCCCAATTTGCACAAGATTAAAGTTTCTCCTAGAAAACAATCAAAAACAAGATAACAAACTGAGGGAGTTTTTTAAATTTGCTTTTTGTCCTCAGCAGATGGTTCACTGATTTTGTATTAATCATCATCAGCAGAACCATTTCAGACATCTTCAAGCCAATAATTTTCATCTCAGTCAGAAAAGGACCAAGACAATGATCAGCTATCATAGAGATGGATATAAGACATACCCCATGGACATGTGAAACAGTCCCTATGGCTTCAGGTCAGGTCACTGGTTCACAGATGTTAAGAGAAAGTTGTGGTAAAACCTGTAAATCTACAGTTGAAGAAGACGAATATGTAACCCTAACACTGCAGAAATTCACACTGTAAAGTCTGAACCTCTTGACCTTACAGTGCAGATGGACCTGCCTGACTCATTGTCTGAAATCACTTATTTCTGTGGCGGATATATGAACAGTCTGTCTGGTGCTCATGTGGCAGGTTATGAATCTCTCAGAATATGACTAAGCAATGTTGTAAATGGATCTGTGTTGTCAAGGTGCTTCTGTATAAAGTTTGCATGCTCTCCCTGTGCATGCACGGGTGCTGGTACTGTGGCTTCCTCTCACAGACTGAAACATGCCTGTTAGATCAGTTGGTAGCTCAGACATGATTTCCAGTGTATGTTACCTTTATTGTTTTTATTTAAAGCATCTAAGTGTAAGTTTAACTGTCACAACAACAACACTGACTATAATTAAACTACAAAACCCAAAACCAGTGAAGTTGGCATGTTGTGTAAATCGTAAATAAAAACAGAATACAATGATTTGCAAATCCTTTTCAACTTATATTCAATTGAATACACTGCTAAGACAAGATATTTAATGTTCGAACTGAGAAACTTTATTTTCTTTTGCAAATAATCATCAACTTAGAATTTAATGGCAGCAACACATTGCAAGAAAGTTGGCCCAGGGGCATTTTTACCTCTGTGTTACATCGTCTTTCCTTTTCACAACACTCAGTAAACATTTGGGGACTGAAGAGACCAATTTTTGAAGCTTTTCGGGTGGGATTCTTTCCCATTTTTGCTTGATTTACAGCTTAAGTTGTTCAACATTCCGGGGTCTCCGTTGTTGTATTTTACGCTTCATAATGTGCCACACATTTTCAATGGGGGACAGGTCTGGACTACAGGCAGGCCAGTCTAGTTCCCGCACTCTTTTACTACGAAGCCACGCTGTTGTAACACGTGCAGAATGTGGCTTGGCATTGTCTTGCTGAAATAAGCAGGGGCGTCCATGAAAAAGACGTTGCTTGGATGGCAACATATGTTGCTCCAAAACCTGTATGTACCTTTCAGCATTAATGGTGCCCTCACAGATGTGTAATGGTGTGTTCCAGTTGTAGTCGGAGGTCAGAATTTCCCACTTCCGAGTTGGAAATTTTTTATCTGGAACGGCCCCCGAGGTCGGAATATCCTACTCGGAACTCGCTGAAACCTCGCCACCCCCGAGTTGACAATCAAAGATGTGAACAGTGTGAACAGTTATTTAGCTCCTGTAATAATCAATTTATTTACACTTCTGACTACTGTGTGTCGTTCTAGATCAGCTGTATGCGTAGTAGTGTTAGACTTATATTTACAAAAATGCTGCCATAGTGATAATCACATTCTTCATGTGAAATTTGTGAACAACAATGCAGGGTGTGCTAACAACGGCAAACAATAGCCTGGTCGATCGGCACGTTTTTTTCCGACTTCAACTGGAATGCAGATAAGTCGGGGATGATGTCACGCCCATTTCCTAGTTCCCAGTTCCGAGGTTAATGGAACGCAGCAAAAGTTACCCATGCCTTGGGCACTAATACACCCCCATACCATCACAGATGCTGGCTTTTGAACTTTGCGCCTATAACAGTCCGGCTGGTTCTTTTCCTCTTAGGTCCGGAGGACACGACGACCACAGTTTCCAAAAACAATTTGAAATGTGGACTGGTCAGACCACAGAACACTTTTCCTCTTTGCATCAGTCCATCTTAGATGAGCTCGGGCCCAGAGAAGCCGGCGGCGTTTCTGGGTGTTGTTGATAAATGGCTTTGGCTTTGCATAGTAGACTTTTAACTTGCACTTGCGGATGTAGCGACGAACTGTAGTTACTGACAGTGGTTTTCTGAAGTGTTCCTGAGCCCATGTGGTGATATCCTTTACACAGTGATGCCGGTTTTTGATGCAGTACCGCCTGAGGGGTCTAAGGTCACGGGCATTCAATGTTGGTTTTCGGCCTTGCCGCTTACGTGTAGTAATTTCTCCAGATTCTCTGAACCTTTTGATGATATTACGGACCGTAGATGATGAAATCCCTAAATTCCTTGCAATAGCTAGTTGAGAAATGTTGTTCTTAAACTGTTCGACAATTTGCTCACGCATTTGTTCACAAAGTGGTGACCCTCGCCCCATCCTTGTTTGTGAATGACTGAGCATTTCAGGGAAGCTGCTTTTATACCCAATCATGGCACCTACCTGTTCTCAATTAGCCTGTTCACCTGTGGGATGTTCCAAATAAGTGTTTAATGAGCATTCCTCAACTTTCTCAGTCTTTTTTGCCACTTGTGCCAGCTTTATTGAAACATGTTGCAGGCATCAAATTCCAAATGAGCTAATATTTGCAAAAAATAACAAAGTTTACCAGTTCGAACGTTAAGTATCTTGTCTTTGCTGTGTATTCAATTGAATATAGGTTGAAAGGGATTTGCAAATCATTGTATTCTGTTTTTATTGCTGATTTACACAACGTGCCAACTTCACTGGTTTTGGGTTTTGTATTTGTCCCAGAGATAAAGCTGGTTTTCTCCTGGTCACAGGGTAATCTCTGGCAAAAACCAAGATCACCGTGACAGATTCAGAAAGAACAAGCCGTGCCATCACTGCTCACACTAATGAGGAAAGTTGAGCCGGGTTTATTTATTTATATATTAATTTGGTGCTAGGCCTCAACAAAACAATCACAGTTTGACCATTATCCTGGAAAATCTAAAATAGATGCATGTCCACTCAGGGTTCTCCTATATCAGCCTCAGTCTGCTGAGTCATTAATGGCTGATGGGTCCAGTGTGTTAGATTGGATAAGGACAGACAGATGCACACATACTCATGAATGCATATACAAGGCTGCATGCATAATTCCCTCCAGCCATCATAAAGAATTTACAAATGCACAGAGCTGTTTCAAACTACCAATGAGAGTATTTTCAAATTGCCACATTAAATCAGTGGTTATTTCACTCTCAGTGTCCATTAAAGTCTCCCACTTTTGGATAAACAGACAATGACTTTATATTCAAGACAAAAGGGGTCCGTCGGTGTAAGTGACCAGTTATTTAAAGGGACTATGAGGAGTTTCTAAGTAATTACAAAAAAGTCTCACTTTTAGATTTATGCCTGATCGAAATTAACACTTTAAGATGAGTTTTATAGCATCAAAATAGGTCATCTATAAATGCTATTCCTTAGCTAAGTGGTCGGGTCGTACAGGGCTGGACTGGCCTGGATACTCAACTTTGGGAACAAGACAATTAAAACTAGAGCAAATTTATATTGTTTGGACATGTCTGAGAGCAACGGGCTGTGAGTAGCGATATATAGCTGGCTACAAAACTACGATACTAAGTTTTCCAAAAATTGCTTGTTATCACACATCAAAAAATACCGCTACGCAGTTAGAAAGAGATACATTGCCTCATCTCTTTGTATCCTGTAAGTTGTTAAAAAAAGAAGTTGTAAAGTAATGTAGAGTTCTGAGGAAGGTCTGAGCTGCATTATTATTAGCATCACAAAAAACACACGCTTTGCCTTTTGGTGGTTCTGAGTAGGAAACTGCAACTGGAACGACCCCCAAAGTCGAAATTTCCTACTGGGAACTCGGTGAAACCTTGCCACCCCCGAGTTGACAATCGAAGATGGATGCCCCCAGTGTGAACAGTTATTTAACTCCTGTAATAATCCATTTATTTGCACTTCTGACTGGGGTGTGTCGCTCTAGATCAGCTGTATACATAGCATTGTAAGACTTATATTTACAAAAACGCTGCCATAGTGATAATCACATTCTTCATGTGATATTTGTGAACAACACAGGGCGTGCTAACAACAGCTAACAATAGCCTGGTCGATCGGCACGTTTTTTTCCAACTTCAACTGGAACGCCGATAAGTCAGAGATGATGTCACTCCCTGTTCAGAGGTTACTGGAACGTAGCATTACAACAATCGCCCAGGTGCTCATGGGTAGCAGAGTCTTTATGTCGCTGGAAATGTCGCCAAATTCTCCTCACAGTCCCTTTAAGTATGAATTCCCTTAGATAATACATTTTTTTCACTCAGTTTTACTGTGATAAGACAACCTCAGCTATATTAAATATAGCTTAGATATTTACCAAACAAATGTATATTAGTTGTTTTCACTGGAAAATGGATTAGAATAAAGTGTATCTGTTCTTGAACTCAGGGCTGCACAAATTACTGATGCTGTTGTTAACCTCTACATCATGCTGTTACAAACAACATGAATTCATGGCCTACTGTTGCTTAAAGACGTTATAGAAAAGTATTTTTATCTGCTTCCCCCAGGGTCAGAGGTTAAATGGTCTAGAGGTTTATCTGATGATCAAAAAGAGATTATAACAGTATTCAAGTGTCAGGATGAAAGATGATTCACAACAGTCCAGCAAATACACATGCAGACATTTTAAATATCTATTTCCTGTGACAAGGAGTAGTTCCTCTGGGTTTTATATCCCAAATATAATTTGGTTAGTAGAAGGAGTGTTAGAAAAAATTCTATGCACAAATAGATCACAAAAATTTGAAACACAATACTGTATTGATATTTTAGAGCAATACTATGAGATTAGATTATTTGAAAAAGTTGAAATTCAAATGTTTTTGTATTTTAGTGTTGGCATTAGACATTTAGCCATTTGACTCCCATTCTTTGGAACAGTAGTTGTTGTTTTTGTAACTGAGACACTCAATTAAGTTTAAAAATGTGACAGGGACCATGCCTAAATTGGATAATACTGATCTAAAACAGTATTTTAGTGCAAAAAAAATGTTTTAAAAAATAACTGAAGTGGAAAAAAACATGAAATATTTCCCTGTTTATAGTATCCTGATACATCATGATAAATCCGACCATCATCACTGTATCAATATGTCGGATTCATGTCAGTACACATTTGAACAAACAACACTGCCTCATGTTAAAAAAAACAGTGATGAACAACTCTGATCAAAACTGATGAGTGACAGGAAAGTCCCCTGTGCCGTGTAAGCCTTTAAAGTCAGAAACTACCCTGGAAAAAGTTTTTGTTTGAGCCAGAACTTCTAAATGTTCATTTCAGTTTCAGTATTGAGTGTATGTGTGGCTCCAGGTGTTTCAACACTCAGCCTCTGCCGGACAAACGAGGAATTGCAGCTTCTTAAACCTTTTTAATGGCTTTAATTCTGACACACATGATCTTCTCTGTAGCATCCCCCTGTCCCTGACATTTCTTTTCCTTTCTTTAATCTTCTCTTCTTCCTCCTGTCCTTCCCTAAATCTTGCTTGCTTTGCTGACTTGACTTTTTTTGTTTCTTCTTTACTGTGCATTTCCTCCCTCTGCTTTTCTGTTTTGCATCTCTGCATCATCAGAGGATTAACTTAACCTTCTTAGACATGAGATTCAGCTCATAACCTCTTTTGGTGTCTTGTTGGAAAAATATTGTCGACAGTGGCACAAGATCAAAAAGGATAAAGATTAAAAAAGTAAGTTGTCAGAAACTTTATAATTGGATTTTTGAACCGAGTATATTTCCATTAGGGAGAGCCAGTCGGTGAATCTGTCTGTCGGAAAGGTGAGACTCTGGAGGACAAGTTAGTGATTTCATAATAGATGTGAGGATATTTTACTCTCTTTGTAAGTTTGTATTGTTCAAGGTCATTTTATTTTTTCCATATTATGTTTCAGTATATAATTGTCTTATTGCTTTTAGCTCCCTGCTATTTGTACTCTGATTTTACCCCATTAAGTTCTTTGAACTGTTAAGAGTAGGAGGTCCAAATATGCACTTTTATTTACTATATCAAGTACTGAGGTCTTCCTCATAATTCATGCCCCCTCCTCCTCTATGATTTTTCTTTATCTGCTCACCCCCACTCCTCTCCTGCATGTCCTTTATGGGGCAACCGAGGGGATACAGCTTATTGGAGATTTTTTCCCCTAGTTTTCTTTGCAAAGTATGTTCTGTTTTGTAGATAATTTCTTTTGTTTAAGATAATGGGCCCCTCTTTATGATCCCCTGTGGTGAGTGGGTTGGGGAGAAGGGGTGCTGCTGCCAGAAGTCAGGGACCCCATGGAACCAGTAAGGCCCATCCACCACAGCCCAACCGACCGTGCTCAGCGGCTTTAACTTCACCTTCATAGCACCAAAAGACAAAAAGATAAGGAAAGTAACTGCTTACATACTACTCTGTACAATAGCAAATTAAGGCAACCTAAAGAAAAATATTTAAAATATAATTTAAAATCTAATTGTTAAATTTTCCAGGAAAAAAAACAAGAATTTACTTGGAATATATGTGTTTTTATCTCTTAGAGCACCTGTCAGCCTTGAATATCTCCATGTACCACATCTCTGCTGAGGCTACATGGAGGTTTTTTCTTTGCCAGGAAATAAGAACTCCAGCTTCGCAGCATCATTTATTACCAACACAATGCATAAGTCCACCAGTAAACGAATGGTGCTAAATTGGTATTCTTGCCCTTTGTAAGCGGCACCTCATGATGCACTTTAAATTCCCGGCTCTCCATTTTCATGGTCGATTTGTGTCCAGGTGTTCACCACAGCTTATCTTTTACAGCTTCAGAGTTCATTATCAGAATGTGCAGCCTGTTGATTTCATCCTCAAAACTGTACACTGCACATGATGATGGTCTGTCGCTCCCTCCACTCTCACCCCACCCCTCTTCATCTCTCTTCCCCTCGTGTGTGTGCGCGTATCGGAGTGTGTGTGCGCATTCCTCCACAGGCTCTGGAGCGTCAGTCTAAGGTTGAGAGTCCGCGCAGAGAGGACACACACTCGGGCAGGAATCACCCATCAGTGTCAGCGCTACAACACAGACGAACATGCAGGTAAGGCACAGACTAAATCCTCTTCTAACAGCCCCAATGCGTAAACTCGGTATGTTGCTGTTCATGATTACTGTCTTTACGCGCATGGGAAAGCCAAAAGCGTAAAGACAGTTAATTCAACAGCGTGGATTCGCTCTCCACTGTACTTGTTGGCCAAATCGATGCTTTGGAAAGAGCCCTCACAACCACCAAAGGCTCATTTTGCCCACTTTTTCTTATCATTTAGCCGAAAGCGGTCTTTAATGAGTGAAGTTATGTAATAGGAGCTCGAAGCAGACGCGTCCCCGCAGACGGTTTCCAGCAAAGTGTCACTCCGCATCACGTCTTCTCCTCCTTCTCTCTCTCCGCCGATTTTACGCGTGTTTCTGCGCTTAATCCGTGAGATTATTTTCCACTCTGTGCTGGAGACCTCGTCGTGTAGCTCTAAGTAATTCATGCGTGACTTCAAAAATCTCTAAATAGAGTCTGGTTCACTGGAAAATCCGCGCAGTCTGCCTTAAACCCCTAAATTCTAGGAAGAGGAGGGGAATTGTGGTTGTAATTCTGCTTCTGCTTGTTTGGCTCAGGGCACAATCTGAGTCTAAATCGGAGGTAATAGAGTGTGAAGTGAGAGGACAGCCCCCCTAAAGTGACTCCCCTAACGCCCTGAAGGCTCTGCTCATTAATGCTCCCAGGGTAATCTGTTCCTGGGTGAGTTTTCCCCCTAATGATGAGAGGATGGAAATGAGAGAAAAACCTGTTACTGCTGAGGCAAATTAAGAAAACATAAAGGAGGATTGCAGCAGCAGCTCTGATTAAGCTTGCACTCCTTTTAGAGCAGGGATGGGTGACTTAAAGGGGGCCACATCAAACCAGTTTTCCTGACAATCCTTACAAATTGTTGTGCAATTCTGCATAAGAGAGGATGAAGAGGAACACTTTCTGGGCCCAGCTTCAAAGGGAAGCCCATAAAGTTTAAGAAATGGTCCATCCTAAATTCAACCAGTTATAGGCAAACTCCACTTTTCACTCAAATAATCACATTTCCTATTAAAGAAAGAAAAATATACTTTTATTTATGGGAACATCACTTAAATGCCTGTTTGAAACAGTAAACCGTTTCTCCTAAAATGTAAGTGGTCTTTTTTCTATAATAATACTTTTGCATGAGGTCAGTTTTACTTTGCCACCAGACCCTCAATGGTGGACCATTTTCACAATTTGAGGAACAAGACAAAAGTTAAATTGCAGCAAACAAAAGGATTAAAATGGAAACCAGTCAGAGGGTAGGACTCCAACAATAAGCTGTTTAAAGCCAACCCAAAGATGTAAGTGTCGACCAGAGGTAGGCACTAGTGTTTCACTGCACATCTGGAAAGGGCCCCTACTGGGTCTTTCAGAGGCCCAGACAATTTTTGTGACTTCCGATGGGATAAAAATATATGGGAAAGGAAGCCCAGAAGGAGCATGAGCTCCAACAGAGCATCTCAGACAGACTGAGGATAGAGCCATATCAGGGGATCAGTGTGAAAACTAGAATGTTCTCTTAACATTAGTGATTTTGAACATGTTTAGTCTCCAAACATGAAAACATGAACCAGAGTTAAGGTCGATATGGGCTGTTTAAGTTGACTTGATGATTAATGCAGTTCATGTCTGCCTTTCTGTTGGGGCTGACCTGATTGGCACAAATTGACACTAAATTGTCATGCTCTGGCTGTGAGCTTTACTATGAATAAACATGATGCGTTTCTCCAGTAGAGCAGAGCAGAGTGATGCCCTTAGCACTCCCTGAAGATGGATTGTAGCATGGGATGTGTAAGACTGATGAGAGTGAGGACAATTTACTGCTAAGTGTGGTGAACTGACTGAACACAGGGCAAAGCACAACTTTAAGTGTTATTTTAAGAAATAAGAAAGCAAGAGAAGATGACAGATGGGTTTTAGATAACGCTGCATTCACATGCTGTTGTTCTGGAAAGATGTTGATAAAGGAAAAGTCTAGGTAGGGTTTACAGAACAACATTAATGTCAGTAGGGCAACACTGATGTTTTTTTGTGGCTACATTGATGACATTTTTCTTAAAAAATTAGGACGCTTCATCCAACACGCTTGCAAATGCAGCAAGTGTTGACCTCCGCTAACCTTTGCTCTACCATCAGTTACATCTGTGTTAATCTCTGCATTGCCCGCCTGTAGTTCAACATCATCAGCTCTGTCGAGTCCAGCTGCTTCCTCTTCAGCACTGAACTCCTGTTGTACTACTTGTGCTACTCCTTAGGATGGGACATCTTTTGTCCTCCAGGCATGGTGTAGGAATACTGAGACCAGCTGCAGCTGTTCATGGTGAAATAGCTTATACGTCTGCTTCATATGGGGTTTGTTGGGCGATGTCACAATGCGTTTGTACAAAGTTCAGCAGCACCAGGCTTCAATAGGCAAAAGTTTCCCAAAGTTAAGCGCTACCCATGTGTAACATCTACATTGGTGAATGTTGAAAAATGCATCTACACTCATTCAGTGGGTCGTTTGAAAATGTCATTCTCCAAAAGTCCAACATTTGTCTTTTCTTAAGATCTGTTTTGAGCACTGAAAAACTGACCCCAGAACATTTTGTCACTGAAATGTTGATATTAACTAACTGATGGTCGAACTCCTGCCCTTATACACTGATGTACGAATGTGACGTAACATAAAGTGGAATTGGTCTCATGGAGGCTCTCTGGTTTTAAGTTTGACCTGGAACAATGCAGAATACATTTCAGAATTTGTTTAGGCTCTGATTACAGACACAAGTGGCACAAGCCAGCTGCTCCAAAAGTGCATGAGCACATCAGGGAGTGAAAAAACAGTTGGGAGTGCATGTGGAGCATGGCTGTTTTTGCCTAAGGGAGACCAAATGACGGTGAAAAAACTGATTTGAGCAAAAGTAGAGCAAAAAGGAGGGGGATGTGATTAAAAATGGAGGCTTTCTGTATATGAAAAATAAAAAAACATAATTAAAAGGCAACTTTTAGATAAACAACAGTGAATTTTACCTTCATCAATCATGAAACATTTTGTGCAAAAACATTAAACATGCAGTTTTTACCGTGTCTCTCTGTTGGCTGCTGTGAGGCTGTCTTGTTTGTCTTGTGATGTTTTTGAGCTCAAGCGCAATTCAGGCAGGGATGATGTGAGTGCTGGCCAGAGGCAGACTGAGGCGGAGGGGGAACAGGTTTAAGCATGGTACGGTTACTGGCCTTGTGTATGTGTGCTCTTAAAATGACAGGAGCTCCAAGGGAGCTTCTAGATGGACTGAGAGTACATCTGGATCAGGGGTACTCAGTTTAGAAGGTTTTCTGAACATTTGTGATAGTGAGTAAACTATGGCAGAACAAAAAGATGAGAAACTACAGCATTCATGAATGATGTAATGTTATTAAGCCAAAACATTGAGTGATGATAAGGCGAGGCATTATGGCATATTCTGCATTTATTCCCATAGATATGAAGTTTTCAATATATATAACTGATATTAAAAGCTAACTTACTGTAAATCAGCCATATTTGGGCAAGGCCCAGATGTTTTCTTCAGGGCTCTGATTTTAAATAAAGTGAAATTATAATGTTTTCACACTATTAGTCGAATATGTAGACATTCTGGGTGTAAGTCATAAACGATTAACTTTTTTATTACAATTGTTTTTGTGGTTGTGAAATACTTTACATACTTTGTTGGACAGAACAACATCAATGACCCTCAAAATCGCAGCAGATTTTCCCAGCAGACAACATTTCCAGCCTTTATCTGCCAGTATGGGTGTTGTGGAGATGCCATGCATCTGAAAAGTCAGTTTCATGATAGAGGTCATGAGAGAGACTGCTGGAGTCTACTTGTGTATAAAATTAAGTGTAAGATTTTTATGCAGTTGTCATTGACATTTTTCTAAGCAACAAAACAGTAAGTGTGCTGTATTGCAGCACTGTAAAGCCCAAGACTTGATGAGGTATTTTGGCCAAAAGTGACTTCTTCGAGCACTGTGACTCAGCGTCTTGAGCCAAAAATTTGATTTTTGTTTAAATTTGGCATGCATCCAAGAACTGCTAGGCCAGTGTGCCATACCATAGAAAACAATGGGTTTTGTTTCTTTGTTATCTCCCATTGCTGTGGCTGTCCCTTGAGTTAACACAAATTTATTTAATCCATTTACTTTAAGAACAGATACAGATGTTGTAATACTAGTCAGTAAACATGTTGATCTGATCATAAATGTAAATGATTGTGGCTATGATTTCTGACTAAATCTGGCAGCTTTCCCCTTCAGATGAGAAATAAATCGGCAAACCTAAGATTCCTGAAATATCCGTACACAGATGCAAACATGAGGCCGCCAACAGATTAGCAATAATCTCCTCCTACACAAACAGAAACACACAAACCTCTGAAAGGATCCATGTCTCAGTTAAGAGAAAAGTGCAAGGATAAGAGAATGAAGCATGCTCTCTCAAGCTCCAATGAGGCTCACCATCATTCACCTTATGGGTCAATACATCAGTCAGATAATCAATCAATCAATCAGTCACATGCTCATAATCAGCCAAGGTCTGCACATTGGACCTGTTTATGCCAGCATTTGTTGTTGTTGTTAGAATCTCTGACTCATTATGGCCAGTCTGGTTCTTTATTTTGGCCTATGCACTTTTTAGGGATGCAGGAAACGATTGTTTAATTATCAAGCCATCTGTAGACTGTGATGAGAAATCAATAAATTAAGCATTCAGATGGTCAGCAAATTCTAAAGAAAGACCACCGCATGTTCCCACAGCTGGTCATTACAATGAGAAATGACATTTTTAAAAATAAAATTACATATAAACTACAGACCTCAAAGAAAATGTTAAGATATTTAAAAACATCAAGATGAAACCTGCTGATTTTGCCTTTTTGGAGGACATTTTTACCTTTAATTTCCATTACCTTAAGAGCTGTGTAAATATCTACGAATGGTGAAAAACCTAATCAGTACTTTACTTTTTCTCAAGTGAAGTCTTCCATCTTTTGTACACATGCAGTGATGAAAATCCACAACAGGCAGCTGATGTTTCATGATGCTAACAACATATCCAAAGATGTTTGATTATTACTATCTCTAAGTAGAGGGCTCTAGAGCAGTGGTTCCCAACCTTTGTTGTCTTGTGTACCCCCGAGCCTTTTTGTCTCACCATGAGTACCCCTTCACTCATATGTGTTGATGATTCTTCTAAAGCAGAACGTAACACAACTAATTAATAAATGGAAATGTTTAATTTATCTCCTTAATTTGAACATTTAGTTCTCAGAAATTTTCCTTTTAACTTTAATCAAAAATAATAACTAATAATAGTTTGCCTTGAAAATAAATATGTAATCCAAATAAATAGCGACAAAATCTAAATAATCAACCTGCCTTTGTTGTATATAACTGTTGTAATGTTTACCACAAAACACCGGTGCTCCTTTGAAGAAGACCCCTTTAAACAGGCATTTAAACTTTAAAAATCTGGAACAAAACACTCTAAATAGTTCCTCCTGAATCCAGAGGAACTGTATATTACAGCAGTTATCCATATTTGCCAGGCTGCAGGTTAGCAGCTGTTTTCATTTTAGGCTGGCTCTTGTTATTGTTTCCCCGGGAAAACTAGTTGTAGCGCACACATACAACTCTACTGACAGGCTTAACTCAGTACTTCCAAGTTGGAAATATTATTACATTTTTCCACGTACCCCCTGCAATGTTCTCGCGTATCTCTTGGGGCACATGTACCCCTGGTTGGGAATCACTGCTCTAGAGGGTGTGGACTGCCACAACGAAAGCTTTGTCCCTAAAAGTCTGCTTGTTGTGTGAAGAATGTGGAGTTCAACACTCTTGTCGGATGGAGTGTGGATTGTGAGGGTGGAGAGGTGCTGGGTTTGGTATGTGATGCAGGACTTGACCTGCAGCTAGTGATGGTAAAGGAAGGTGGGGGCTCTTCCATGCTGGTGCCTGTCCAGGTCTGTGTGAGGTAACATAGACAACACTCCATTAAAGTCAGAACAGGAAGTGATGATGGGTGTGAATATTCAATGTCATCATTAATATTTATTGACAGCTCATGACCTGTGGTCAGACCTCACCATCAGCATCATCTACACACCATTTCTCCATTTTTGAACTGTCTCAGTGTATCTGTGTAAAGAATGACCATGTTAATTGATGACTTACGGCCATCTGTGCTGATGTCGTTGTCAGATCACCAAAAAAACACAGAGGGTGTGCCCTTCATTCCCTTTTATTAACCACTGTTTCTAAGAAGACTTCATTAGTTTCTATGTGAGAAAACACAGCTAAGGAAACGAAGCTAACTCAAACACAGTCAACATGGTGTCAACACCAAGTCACTTATGTACACGGTCACAGGTTGAATTAATACATCTAATTTATTCCTTGCTCCCAACTTCTAAAGGAGGATTTTCTGTTGTCAGCTGGATGAACTGTCATGTTTGTGTCAGTGCAGGGCAGTCTCGAAAATCATTCAGATGCTGATGATGATGTGGTGTTGATTTATGAGTTTGCCTTTAAACTTTCTGTTGTTGTTTCTGCTGTGATCAATCAATCTCTCCTCTGCCTCTATACTGATCTTTACTGGTAACGTGTGAACTGAAGCTCACGTCTGCATCACGTTATTTTGGCCAACGTGCACAACCGCTGATAAATCGACTAAAGCGGCGCGTGGTGATCATTCATCTGAGTGTTGGATCTCCAGCTTAAATCTGCTTTGGTTACTGAACATTGTAACTTCTTTATTTACACATATGCAAAACCAGACTTAGAATCTTTTACAAATAGACTGTCAGGGGTAAAGTAATAAAGTTGATTGTTTTCACATTATGCAGCTTACTCTTAAAATTTGGAAACAGTGCAGCTGTTTTTATCTTGTTAAAACACTATTTGGAGTGGCTCTGTCTTCGTGGCAGCATGAGGGCATGTTGATGGCATAAGTTAATCCTGTCAGGCACTCTGGCTGAGTGGCTTCATGGGTTAAAAGTGAAATGCAGTGGTTAGAAGACTAGCAAAGCTCTGTTGAACTCTAAATGAGCTTTGTAAACATCTTATTTATTCCAATTGTAAATGTCTCACCATTCTTTTACTTCAAATATCACTAACGCAAAGAAGCTCGTACTGGCCAGTGACTGGTATTTTGGTTTGTTGTTTTTTTTTTTGACAATATAAACTCCAGAATATTTCCTCAGTCAACTTTCTTCTTATTTTTTTCAATTTCTGTGTTCCTCTTAGTTTATAAAGGTCAGATATGACTCACATCGTTTTCAGCTGTTTGACGTTGTTCTGTCGCCTGCAGTTGCTCTCTCCTCTATATTTTGATTTTCTCTTTTCTTTCTGCGTTATTGACATGCAGGTGTTTGAATGAGATCCCGCTGTGAGGCATTGGGGTGTCTCAGATTTTACTGTGACTCATTCAGCGTGTTTCTAGCAGAAGAATGAGTTTGATCAATGGAATTTGTTTTGTTCTATCATTCTGAGTCATTCTTAGAGTGATGCCCCAAAGAGTCAACATATTCTTCTGTGATCATTTTCTCTATCAAAAGGCTGAGCGCTTTCGAAGAGAAACTGTGTGGAAAGACACAAGTGTTGTCTTTAAATGCAAGTCTCATATGTTTTTCCCTGAGCTTCATATTGGTTAAAAACTTCTAAACCCAATTTCATGAAGCCACACTGATGCTACTGTGTTCACTTTGTCTTTTACCCTAACGCTTTGACAACTCTCATGACTTCACTTCTGCCATAATAACGCTCCAACATCCAGAAAGTGAGTCAGTTAAAGTATATTTTAAACCAATCACCCTCATGCACTGCACTCAAAAAGATGCATGTTAAGGGGTCATATTCTGCTTTTTCAAGTTTTACATGCCCCTATATGTTTTGCAAGTTGTCTCAAAGTGTCGTGAGTACCTCAGTGCACAAAATAAGAAGTTCACAGGGTGAAGCCTGTAGCTGCCTAGAAAAGCTTGTTCCCCCGTCCTGAATGTACCACCTACCAGTGTGATGGCCTTCCGTTGTTTTAATGTCAGTTTAAGCCCATTGCCTAGTGGTAGCAAGCCCAGTACAGAGTAGAGATCCTCTAAAAAAACATGGCAGTGACAAGCACTGGACCAACCAATTACCACAGAGGAGACTAGTCAACCAATCTTAGCAAATTGGGCTCTGATTGGTGGAGAAGAATCATGAGGTCTTACAGAGCGTCTCAGTCAGATTATGGCCCCGTTTACACAGAGACATTTTTACCAGAAATGAAAAAGGCTTTCCCTTTGCATTTCAAAAGCAATCTACATTCACATGGAGATGCAAGAATGACTGAAAACACTGTAGCATGCATGCCAGTTCAGTAGATGGCGATGTAGGTTTGCGAAGAAGCAGTACAACACAAGTCAGAAACAACAATGGCGAGTCGACACACAAAGACGCGGGAGTTTCTTGTCTAGACAACACATCTGTGTGGATAGTTTTGTCTGGATAACAAACCGAGCATGGTAAGCGGCATACATGCTGCTCGGTAGACGGCCGAAGCTGTTGTTGTTCCTGGTATGTGTGCACAGCCTTCATGTGAAAGAGTACTGCGCATGCAGTGACATCAACATTTCACCCTGAAACGCTCTGTATCTCATCTACATGGGGCCAAAACAAATCTGTTTTCAAAACTTTCCACTCTCGACCCTGGTTTCAAAAGTTTGTGGATTCAGGCACCCCGGGCACCATTTTCATGTAAACAGGAGGACAAAGCGCCATGATATCTCTGTGCATTCAGCCAAAAAAGAAGCTGTGTAAACAGCCCCTAAGAATACAGCTGGATTAGGGAACCCTCAGCATATGGGGCAAGCCGTCTCTGTTGGCCTCAACAGAGCAAGATTTACATTTCTTTAATAACTCATACATTTTATCATTTACATGATCCTAGTAGCTCCTTGTCCTCTATCACATTGTTCCAGTGCAACTTGTTTTATTCATAGCTGTCAGGCAATTCATCTCACAGTGTATGTTTATTTAATGTAATTTACAAAAGAATGATGTCACAGGGCCTGCTGCTTCAATCAGCTGTCATGTAATGTTTCATGATTGACTGGCTATTTGATCAAAGTGGATCAGGATGATTGGAAGTCCAGCATAGACAACAGTCACAGTGAAGTAATCAGAAGCAGAGTGTCTTTGTAATGTTGAACAATGTGCGAAAACATTTTTGGGGGAATTTACACTCAAGCTGGAATTTGAAACTTTGAGTTTGTTGAAGTTGGAATTGAAGTGCTTCAGAGTTCAGTAGCCACAAGATATTCTCATCACTCAAAGTGCTGAATAAACAATTTTGGAATCATCACAGAGCGGTTTTCAAAGAAAGAGTAGCTTACGCAGCCCTGCAGAGCAGACGGACCTGCCAGATTCTGAAAAGACAACTTCCATTGTCCAACAACTTCACTGGCTAAATGCTTAACTGCCTAATCAGGGGAGAGAGTTGGGAGCTGTGGATGTGACGACAACAGGAAGTGAGTGCATGTTTGAAAATAATGGCGGCTTCTAAAGCGGTCTCAATATCTGCAGGATTTTTTTTTAATCAGAAATGGACTCCATTTTTTCTTTAAAAGAGGAGCAAAGAATGTCACTTGAAGCTTGTCTTACGGGAAATCATGTTTTTGCTCTTCTCCTGACTGGGGTCACTGTGGGGAAACTGAGAGGAAATCCTCCACGGCCAGTTGGTCTATGGTTGCCTTGGTTACTCAGTGATACTTTACGAAATATGCTCTTCTCAGAAGTTTACCAGGAAAACTTGGAAGACATTGTTTTTGAGGAGGTTCATGTCACATATAGGTGTTAAATGATACATGTGGCAGCGTTGCTTGATGTTGATTGGTCTGTGGTGAGTGTGATGAGCCGAATGATCGTCCAATCATAAGCTGCTGTTGTTTCTGGAGGTTCTGCCTCTGAAAACATTTTTGAACAGCTCTTTCCCAGATGGAGTAGTGAAATATTTTGGTGGCAGATATATGAAACTGTCCGTCTGGCATGGCATGTTATATCTTATGGTTAGCATCATGACTCTGCTCTTGCTGTAGCTCAGGGTGAGTTTCAAAGTAAGAGTTTTCTGGACCGCACGTCAAACCAGTTAACATGGCAGAGTGATGCTGCTGTTTAAACCAACTACATCACAGGAGCCATAATGAGAAGTGTAAGAGACAGGTGGAGTTTGCTTAGATAAAGGACCATCTGCGCATCTTCTCTTCCGTGACCCTCAGCTCTCTTGTGGAAAGGCAGACTTCATTTTCTGTCCATGTGACTCATTTGTTCTGCTGGACTGATGGATATACAGCGCAAAGTGACCAGTATGTGTGTTTATCTGAGAGGTTGCTTCATGGAAAGAGTCGGTATCTCTGGACAGATGTTTGTCTTGTTTGTTGTGGCTTTTGGTGGTTTGAGCTCTGCTGCTGTTGTTAGCTGATCCATGAAGATTAACTATCATATTCTTATTTTGGATTGTAACAGTACAAACTGCAGGAAAACTCTGTCTTTCTATTCTGTGTATGTTTCTGCAATTTGGAATTAAGCAGCCACGTGGTGGAGTATTTTGTGAAGCAGTGACCCACCTCTATAAATGTTGAAAAACAATGACTGTAGCTCAGCCCTGTATCTTTCTTTCTGTAGAACATCAATTAATGATAAATCACTGATGCATAAAGAGTGCCTATTTTCTTTTTTTAAAACATTTAGTAATGATGCTGAATTTGCTTGTTGGTAAAGGCCCCTAAAAGAAGTCCAGAACTGCTAAAGCTAAGAACATTGTTAATAAAATCAGGTGAAAAGTATTTATTATATGCTTGATAAGCCAATTTGATAGTGAAAATATTTGTCATTACAAGAGCATTTGTTTGTATTTCTATAATTACTATCCAGATGGGGAGCAGGAGCAGATTTTTTTTTACTTCCACTCCATCTCTTTCAGTGTCTCTCCTTGTGGCCATGCATGTGCTCATGGAAAACTAGAATAAAGGTGTCCCTCATGCGCTGGAATGGCTCTTGTGCATACATTAAACTTTTATCCTGACGGCGCCCCTGTATAGATTGGCCTGATGATCAGTGGGCTGGGGGAATGGCTCTCAGCAGAGTGACTTTGTCATAGAAGAGTTCAAGTTAAATGATTAATGTGAAGTTTTTCCGTGTGGCTTTTACTGTTAGTGCACTGGTGTTTAAGTTTGCAGAGATTTTTTCTATAAAGCTCTGTTTGTTGCGAACTTGAGTTGCCTCAGTAAGGGATCACCAGAGCAGAACAGGACACTGACGGTGCTTTTAATTTTTTTTTTTTTTTGTGGAAAACTTGAGTGGATATAAGTTAATGAGCAGATGCACAGAGGAACAGAGCTCCACGAAGTGCTAATTAGACTCTTGGTACATTAAAAGGAAGATGCACTTAGTCAGAAGGCAGCTTTAGTAAGTGTGGTGTTGTTTGGTGTTTTTTTTGGAAGTTTCTTTAATGTTGTTTCTTTTCTCAATATTGTATGTCAGTTTTATTACTTATGTAATTTTGGTTTGAATAAAGTGCTTGACTGTTTCCTCTAGAGTACATACAAATTGTTTTGCAGCAGTTTGGCTGTAACATGCAGAATCATAATTTAACTGTGTTATCTCGGTTTTATTGTTATTCTTGCCTACGTGGTTGAGAATTCATTGTAGGGTTGTTCTAGTTACTGCTGGGGTCATGAAGTGGATTAAACTGTTGGATTTCTGCTCCTTTTTGTTATAATGCATCAACATTGTGAATTTAAGTGAAGTAAAGGCCTATATTTTCCGGGGGTTTATATGTTTTTATGTATCTGCAGTGAATGTATTTGTAGCCCACGGGTGTTGAGCATCACTGGGCCACAGAGAATATGAGGTAAAAATGAATGCCCCAGTGTCATGATGAGATTATCATGGGCTTGTTTTATAACAATCATACAGTCACTGAAGGCCAAGCTGTAAAATGCCTCACACGCCACTGTTGTAATGTTGGTAATATGTCGATGATTCTGAAATGTCACACACAGTGCAGCTGTTTCGTACATTATTTTTGCTTGTTTCCAATCTTGCTGTTATATATCTGCAGCCAAAACCAAGCTACACTGACATCAACAGCCTTCAAACAGCTCCATTCAGTAAAACAAAGAGAAAAGGACAAACTTTGGTTACCTGTTACATCATAGCCTGCTGCCAAACCTGAGCTGTCACTCTTACCACGTGTAGTTTATCCATTCAGGGATGCAGGTTGGGTCAGGTGTTAATGTGGGTAGCACGTGGAAGTGCCCTGGTGTTTGATGGGGTGGTTGACACAACAGTCTACAATATCCTCATTACATGTTTAATCCTTGAGCCTGTCTCACATTTCCAAGTCAGCTCTCATCTGCTTACTGCATGTGCACAGAGGTGATTATTACAGCAGTAGAGAAGTAGTCAGGCTGGAAAAATGAACTCTGATTTCAACAAAGCAATAAAAGACCTGCTATATCAGTCATACGGTTATCAGTGTAATACACAGCAAATAAAAGTGCTATGGTCCTTAAAGCAGAAAAATTACACAATTTCTGCATTGCAGTCAATTCATTAGGCCATTAATCAGTTTTATCCCATCCTGACTTTTTGTGCACATATACCTATGAACTCCCTAACAAACTCATATTCAGCCCCTTCATTCTTTCAAAGTTTTATCAGTTTTCACCTTTTTGCTTTTAAAAAATGATATTTGTCTTTTTCTGTCTTACTTGTAGGAATATGGATCAAAACCTAGTTCAGGTAAATATATATATCATGCTTATAAAATGTTACAACTAGAAAGTACAGAGAATACACTGAACATTAAAGAAAAATGGGAAATAGAAATGAATATAAGAATTAAAGATGAGGAATGGGTGGAGACTATGCGGAACGGACACAAAATAACAAAAAGCCAGATATTAACAGAATTTGAATGGAAAACTAAAACTAGATTTTTTAGGACCCCCTTTATCACTTCTAAATTTGGTAAAACATCTGATAGATGTTGGAGGGGCTGTTGTTTGGTAGGAGACCA
Organism: Scarus forsteni; assembly: GCA_036419115.1. Classification (NCBI taxonomy): domain Eukaryota; kingdom Metazoa; phylum Chordata; class Actinopteri; order Labriformes; family Labridae; genus Scarus; species Scarus forsteni. Next base: position 21,891,576 of record JAZDUH010000066.1, read on the forward strand.
TACGCATATATTTTGGGATTGTCCCAAATTAACAAACTACTGGAAAGACATCCATGGCGAGATAAAAAAAAATGCTAAAGTATTGACGTTCCACTAACCCCAAATTTCATAATTTTAGGAATATTCCCAAACACTATCCAATCAAAATGTGACACATTTCAATTAAAAATCCTACTTTTAATAGCAAAGAAAATGATTACGGTCTCCTGGCTTAAACCTCAGCCCCCCATTTCCCAATGGAAGAATAAATTAAAAGAGGTATATAATATAGAGCAAATCACAGCAAGACTTCAAATGAAAATGGGCATATTCATGGACAGATGGTCCTGTATTCAAAGATACATTTCAGATTGAAATTGTAATGCTGTATGTGGCTGATGTACCAAGAGTGTATTTATATATTTTGACATTGATATTAGCTTTGATCTTGTATTTGACTTGCAATGAAGATCTTTAATAACAAAACAAGTTAAAAAAAAAAAAAAGTAGTTCAGGAAAGGTCCACGTCATCATTATTTATAACCCAGAATCATTAAAGTTTGAACTTCTCACTATTGCTACCACGTATTGTGAGTTGTTCAGTAAACAGAATGCAAGGACGCTGAAACAAACATCAGCACTCGCAGTCATAGATGTTGTGTTCTCTGGGCTGAAGAAGAAAAGTACCATCCAGATTGTTAGTGCAAAGTTCAAAAGAAAGCATATGTGATGGTATGGGGGTTTGTTAGTGCCCATTACATGGGTAACTTGAATATCTGTGGGCACCATTAATGCTGAAATATTCATACAGGTTTTAGATCAACATTGGCTTCCATCAAAGCGGCATCTTTTTCAACAAGACAATGCCAGAACACATTACGCATGTGTTGCAATAGTGTGGCTTTGATGTTAAAGAGTGCAGCCACAAGTCTGACCAGACCTGACTCTCACTGAAAATAAAGGGCAAAATACCACCGAGATACTGGACTGCTGAGCAACAGGATTTGTACATCAGTTCGGAATAGGAAAAAATGTCCAACTACAAAGCTTAAACGATTAGCGTCCTCAGTTTCTCACTCAGTGTTGTTGAAGTTGATGATACACAGTTACATCACCCTCTTTGGGCTCATCTGCATGCCCCTGTTCAAGTTTTTTTAGAAAGTGTTGGAGGAATTAAATTCAGAATGAGGGAAAATTTGCAACAAACAAAATTTATCAGTTTAGACATAAAGTATCTTGTCTTTGTCGTGAATTCAGCTGAACATGGGTCAAAACGGATTTTCAAACCACTGTTTTATGTAACATCCCAAATTCATCAGAATTGGGGTTTGAAGATACTTGAAAAACATATAACAAAGGGTAAGTTCTAGGCCTGCGCTTTTGAGAGAGCTTTGAGATAACAGTCATTTTAAATCGCTGCTTTACTGATAAAAAATAATTGAATAAGTTAAATTAAATCAAGTGAAAAACAACAGTCAAATACAGTCATACTTGAAGTGTTGGTTTTAGGATGACAGGGGCAGCCAAGCATGTCACTTCCTTTTATGTAACTCTGTCCTATTAACTGTGCTGAAGATGAAGATGCTTTAAATCTGCCTGACTGTGACTTCAAAGCTTGCGTAACATACGACAGAGTTTTACGTTGAACTTTTCCTTTAAGAGGCTCAGACTGATGCTGCAGTTTTCTGCAGAGCTGTACGTCAATCAAAGTAGACACACAAACACTCATATAATCAGCCTGCACACAGATCAGTGACAGCACGGCAGACAGGCTGACGACAGCACACACACACACACATTGTAGTGCATGCTATACAGTGTCCGAGGCAGCCACCTGTTCAAAAGGTGGAGTGATTGGTTGATTTGAATAATTGAAAAGGTCTGGTAACTGAATACTATAATGTGGGAGAAGGGATTGGCACAGACGCCTCTGATTCAACTTTAGCACCAAACAAACCAAACAGTTTCTCCAAATTCTCCAAAAACACTGAAATTGAATCTCAAATCATGTTAATATTCTCTGGACTCTGGCTCTCCCAGAGATGCACATTTATCTTTATTTAGCTGTGAGATGGGGAAACAATCTAAATTAATCTTTATTGGTTTAAGGCACTTTAAGGACTTTTTAAAGTTCATGAAAAAAACTTTTTATAACAGTGCCGAATGTGTGTGACCTCAAGAAGCAATAACATCTTAAACATTGAATGACGCTGCTGGGAAGTTGGTGCCATACAAAAAAATCCATATCCCTTTTTGCTACTCTTTCTACTGTTAATATATGCAATGACTGATACGATTGACCCTTAACAAAAAGAGTGAGTTGTTTTCTCAAGAAACAAAGGCAGGAAAAGTGAACTGGCACATACCTCTTACCTCCATTTTGTATTTTTTTTAATTGTCAAACAACAGTGCTATTGCACCTGCATCTTCCAAGTTGGGGGGTTTAAAAACTTGAAACCAAATCAAATACAAAAAAAATTGTTTTTGAAGATAAGAGGTTTATGCCAGACAGCCGCAAAATGTGACTTAGTACAATACATCCACAAAACAAGCTAAACCATAATAACAGTTTGGACTAACTAGACTAAGATGAGAGATGTTTTTAGTGAACTTTGTCTCAGGCTAAGTGTTTTGCTGTATTAAGCGCTATTGCTCCAAATAAAGAGGATTTCTGGTTCAACACCTTGTCCAATCTTTAGTTTATGACCTCTGAGGCTTCCTTCCACAGATCATAAACTTACTTTTGTGTTAACTGGTGAACCTGCATGTCTGTCTACACGCCAGTCCCAGCAGCCTTCCACAATGTACCTGAAAGGAAAAAGCTGTACAGATAATGAATGGATCTTTCAGGAAACAAAATCAAAGTATGCATGGTGGCAGCAGTAAGGACTCTGATCATTAAGGCTATGAGTATCACTGAAATTTGAGGATTTCCCATGGCTTATCTAGATCCAGTTGGTAACCATTGGGGATTAAAGAATTGCAGTAATGGACTTGGGAGTTCTCACTCCTAGTCAACATGACACTTAAAATGTAAAAGTCTGATTATTAGAGTCAATTTGAGCAGAAACACTTAAGCCGGGCATCCACTATGCGACTTTTTCGATCGTGGCGTTCAGCTGCTGCTCATACTGTACGAGTGAATCGCAGGGGTTAACAGTTCACAGCTCACGATTCTTCTTCTCACACTATACGACCGGATGCTCGGATGCGATCTAACTGCTCACACTGTTAGTCCATGTATGACACGCATGGATGTATTATAAGAACTTATGATATAATAAAGTCTTATAATACATGACGACACGTCGGACTCTTGTATCCAGAAATGCAACGTTAAAAGTAGTAGTAGAAGAAGAAGAAGTGGAAAGTGGTCGGATGCTCACAGATGCAAATGAACAACAAACAAAGATGCATTGCCCAAATAGGCTCCGCTGTGCCTGCCACAGCTCAACAAGTCGACCCTCCAATGTTTGGGTCCAGGTCCGCTGTGATTCCATGCTGCTCCGTCTTGTGCATTTGTTTTTTCTTCTGTATCTACGTTTGCGCATGTGTAGTGTGACATAGCCTCACGAGGGGCGACCAGGATTTCAAACAGGTTTGATTTTCATCCGATCGATCAGGAGGTGGTCGTGAGGTGTTAATTGCTTCTCGCTACCTCGCGTATACTGCACAATGTGAGACGCACGATTGAGCCAAAACTCGGCCCCATCCCCAAAATAGTCGCACGGGTAAATAATCGTGTGAAAAAGGGCCAAAAATCGCACAGTGGATGCCTGGCTTACGTCAGTCAACATTTGTATATGTTCACCATTTTTTATGTTACAACTGCAACTAAGGGAAGCATATGTGTGCTAGTATATGTTTTATGACTTTGTCACACAGCCAGCTACAGTTCCAGTGCTACATCACTGTGATTTGATTTGTTTTGTAGATCTGTGTGCCAGGCTTTTATCAAAAACTTATTTTATGGCAGATAGTTTTTGAAGATTTTAACAAAATCAGTGCAGTTTTCTGTGGATTGTTATTAATGGGTTATTGTTCACATTGCGTTAACTTTCTCCGTATGTGAAGGAAGACACATCACAGAGAGTTGATACGACAGCACAGAGTAATATCGACGTTTTGGGAAAAAAATGAAGTGATGTGAGAAAATGCTGCTGTTCGGTATCAGCCACAGATCAATTAATGTTGTCATGTTCATATACAGCATCTGTGTTCTATAGATGCTCTTATTGACCTATTCACAGAGGAATGACAGGATCGAATAGAGCAACCAGATGTGTTCGGCATGGACGAATGAGTGTGCGTGTGTGTGAGTGAGTTAAAGAAGAGGAGAGGAGGAGCTGATAATTGAAACATGGCTCCTCTATCGCTCAGAGCCTCCCCAGAGTATTAATTCTTTCTCCACATGAAGGCTCACACATCAATATAATACTCTTTCTCCCCTGCTCTTTCTCACACTCGTACACACACACACACACACATACACTAACAGCATGTAGTCCATATGGAAGTGCCATCCCCCACAGACACACTGATTCACACTGACAGCCACACTGAGAGGCTCAAACCATCAGGACACAAATAGTATCATCTTTGGACCGTCGGTTCGCATGCAGATCATCTTCAGGATGCAGCAGCCTCATGTTAAGAAGTTGCTCTCTGCACAGCCACAGATTACACACAGAGAAGTCGATATTTTCCATCAAACTCTCAGTAAAAGGTTACAGCTGCTGCCTTGTGTGGACGGTGCATGTACAGAAGTTATCATGGTGACTCTCACTACCACTCAGCACCAGTGAAGTAGCTCATCTCTTGTAAAGTGACTCACCTTGATGCCTTGTTCTTGAAATGATCATTTGCTATTTTATGTTCACTGTAAGTCATTTATAGTGTTTAAAATGAATTCATAACAAGGAAACTCATTTGTGTTGCATAAATTAAGGATTAGGACACAGTGTTAAACAACAGTTGAGTTAAAAAAGAATGGAAAACTTTTTTACTGATGGATTAACACAGGTCAAATGTTTGGAGCTGTCCGTTTGTTTGGAGTATGCATTTGGATTTTGGCTTATCTTTGAAAAGTAAAAGTTCAAGCAAAGGACACAGACTGGCTGACTGAAAAGTAATTTCCATCATGTCATGGGCAATTTTAACCATCCTTTTGATCAGACATTTTGTCTATTAGACTGTGAATTTCTGCAATATAATTTAAATGCTTCCTCCTCTGTTGCAGTGTCATGCTCAGCAGACAGAAGTTTTTGTTGGATAACATGTTGTGACAGACTTTCTACTCATGAAAATGTTTAAAGTCAAAAGTTATTTGCCTATAAAACAGAAAATCAGCCTCCTTATAGCATTTTATCAAAACTTCTTTATTTTATTCTTTTAGTCAAACGCACATACTTTCTAAAGTTATACATGCCCCTTGATGTGTTTTACGTCCCTCCTTGATATGATAGAGTACTTCTATGCACAAGACAAATAATCTGCAGCAACATTTTCTCTCTTTCCCCTCTTTACAGCACTAGTAAGTGCCTATAATGACTTGTTTTCCTCACAAAAAGCCAGTGTGGCATGCTATAACTGTTTCTCTGCCTGTCTAAGCTCATGGTTGTAGTGGCAAGCCAAGTACAGATCAGGGATGGTAGAATGCAGTAACCTGTCACAGATGGACTGTTAAATAGATTTTGCTTGTCTATCTGGGAAACTGTCAATAAAAAGCATTTGGGAATGTTCGGAACTGTTCAGTTGCATAACCAGCAGGTGATCAGGCGACCGCTCTGTCAATCACATTTATTACAGTCCAGTCAGATAATGTTTAAGGTGGGCGCTACTGCCATGGTTATAAGTACAAAATGTGAGCTATTTTGAAAAGCAAACTCTTGCCAAAATATGTCATAAGTGGAGCAAAAAATACCCTCATCAAGAAATGCTTTCAGCGTTTTTTTTATTGAATAAAGAATTGTGGTCCAGGTCTGATAAAACTGTAACTGAAGCAGCTAGCATCCAAGCTAATCCATGTATGTGCAGTCATTATTGCTTTCCTCTCACTGGTAGCTCCCACCGTTTTCTGCTTTAAAGACTCTGATTGAGTCATGATGCTTCAGGCTGAGCATACCATTAGATCTTAAGGAAGATGGATATGGTCGATTACAGACCATAAATCAGGCATCCAACTGCACTGCAAGGTTAAGAATGCAGAGTTGTTGACAATATCATACTAATGGCCCTTTTCCACTAGCCCTACTCTACTCTAATCAACTCTACCCGGCTCTACTCTACTCGCCTTGTGCTGCTTTTCCATTAGCCCCAGTTGGCTGCCCAACGGGGTGAGGGCACTGCGGTTACGTCATTTTGAGCGCGACACAACAATCTGTGGTGTTTTGTCACAAACCAAGTAAAAAAGGAAAGCAGGAGAAGGCTGCAGGTGGTAAAAAGAAATACCCCTTGAGAAGCACAGGAGAGTTTTGGAAGCTATACAACAGAATGAAGCCGAGGACGAGAGCAATCGAGCTGCAAAGAAAAGACATATGAGGGTAAGCTAACGGTAGCTACTGCTAGCATGCTAGCTCGTCGCGCTCATGACTTATCGATGACGGCGATGATGTCTGACCAATCAGTAGCCGGCAGTTGGTGACGTCATCTTTTAGTATTGACTCAGCTCGCTTGGAACCAGAGCGGAGTAGGTACTAAAACTAGCTTGTTTTAGGAGGTACCGGGCCAGTGGAAACACGCTACAAATCGAGTAGGGCCAAGGTGTGCTAGTGGAAAAGGGCCATAAGTAGTGCTGAACTGACCAAAAATCAAGTAAACTAATCAACCAGTTTACATCATGCACCATCTGTATGTCTGCTTTAAACCCATCATGTATTTTAAATGCAAAGGTCTTTGCTGACCTTTGTTTCCGTCCTTAGCCTGTTCCCTTTAAAAAGGGCTTGAAGTCTGAAGAGGTAGCCTCTCCTCTGCTCCCGCTGCCAACATTTGACCATCTGTGATCCCTCAGTTCTTTGACCCTCACAGTTTTCCCTAGTTCCTTGAGTTTCGGGGCATCACATGAATTCCCTTCTCCTACAGCTGCTTAATGACATACTTAAAACCTGTGCTCTCTATTTTGGAGCTCTGGAAATGAATCATAATCAAAATAGATCTTTATATCTTGAAACAGGACTTGTTTCTGGTTCCACTGGCAAAGTACCATGTCCTTTACTGTGAAGTCTGAAAACTGTACTATAATCACTGGGGCTGTTGAGTGAAGTGGTTTGGATATAAGTGCATCTCGAACAGCTTCCATCAAGTTTTATCAATTAAGGCTGATCATGTCAAGCCCTTTGTTACCTTTGTTACCTCCAGTAATTGGTATATTCTTAAATTGTTATGCCTGAGCCTGTAATGCTGTCTGTGCAGGAGGAAGCAAATCGCTCATTCATGGCGAATCCCTCTGTCCTCAAAGGTGCCAAGTCTCTCCTCGCATTAATAAGTCTTTCCTCATTTTTCTGAGTTTGGCCTTTAAGATCTTCTACCAAGCGTTCAGATTTTCCAGGGAGGCCTTAATCTGACTATGTCCCTGTTGGTTCTCTTGTCTTATTTTCTCGTACTCGGCAAGTATGTCCGCATAGGTCCGAGTTGCCAGTGCCGCTGGTGATGGCTTCTTTGCTGGCCTCATTAGCCGGACTTGGCGACTTTTTTTTCTTGAGCTCAGATGGGTTTGTCAATTATATGGACAACTTTCAGACAAAACTCGACTTCTATAGGTAGTTATCTCTTCCATGATGTCACAAGAAGCCCTCAAGCTCCACTCTCCTTTCTTTTGGTGCAGCTATTTTCCTCACTCCGGGTACTTAAACTCCTCGCAAACAAATTTCAACTCTATTTTGTACAATAGCACAATGGCAACATAAATCAGCAAACCCATACCCAGGGGCTTACTTACCATTAGGCAAACACAGGCAATTGCCTGGGGCCCCAAGATGTCCAGGGGCCCCCCAAACATCTCACAAAAATGTATTATTAAAGTTTTCTTTGATTCAGAGAAGTTATTATTATTTAAGTCTTAATTCACATGCTGTAGTATGAAGTAGAGGAGATCAACATCCATATTTTATAATCATTTTGTCAGTAGACCTCATACATTTGATGTCATTGGCTTCATGTTCAATCATGATATCCTTTAAAATACTAATTTCATAACTTTTCAAACTATATGACACCAAAAAGCTTAAGGCCCATGCACTGGATTATTTTGGGCATATACCATAAACTTCTTATTTATTTTTGCTGATGTCCCTTCAGGGGCTTCATAATCATAAACATTTAGAGTCAAATTCTTTTTTTGGTCATAAATTTTATTCCCTGGATGTGGAGGATATATAAACATGGGTATGTAACTTGCGATTTCAAAAGCAGGACTAATTAACACACTCGCCTTCTGTCAAAATTGAACAAAATTGCAGAATTTAAGGAAATTCATTTAGTTTCGTTATGTTACCTGGTACAAGGTACCCATCTGCACCCATCCCATAAGTTGGAAAAATTAATAAAAATAATTTTAAAAAATGTATCAGCACAGTACAGGAATATGAAGGGCCCCAATGACTGGGTTTGCCTTGGGCCCCCATATGACAAGATCCGCCCCTGCCCATACCTTTATGTGTTGTACTCAGGCTGCTGCTCAGCTCAGCCGACATAAAGCCATCTCCCTCCTCCTCACAGCTCTGCAGGAAATCCCCCCTGCTTTATTTATATGTAAGGCTTTATTAAGTATTTACTGTGTCTCTCCCTTTGTGCTGTCAGTTCCTGTCACTGCGCTCCTCCTCCTCCTTCTCATGCCTACTCTTTCATTTCTCTACATATGCAAACACATTCACACACCATCTCAAAACACACACGTTGTCTCTCTACACTCTGACAGGCTGAGTGTGCACCCCTAATGTGTAGATCCCAGGTGGTATCTCTGCTTCACCTGGACAGCAGCGTTGTGACAGGTGACAGTTCTGTGTGAGAGGAGTGTGAGTTTTATGTGGAGGAAAGACGGAGGAGTGAGTGACAGTAAAATAAATAGGGAGAAATTAAGAAGTAAAGAGATGGAGGGCAGACTTGTGTTCACATCAAGTGTACAGAGGAACAGCAAATAATGACAAACCGTTGATTAAATGGATTTTGTTTCTTTCCTTTGTTTGCGTGTGTACATTGATGTGTTTGTGCTTCGTCTTCCAAGTGGATTCAGTTAAGTCTTTAAAAAAATACGTTAGCTCTGTGAAGCCTCTGAGTTCCCTGAACAGCTCATAAAGGTGTCATGCAAGATTTGAAAGCTCATAGTTTATTCACATTTTGTTTATCATTTCATATGTTTCATTGTTTGTCAGTCTGCCAAGTTGTTGATCCTTTGGCACACTTGGCAGAAATCTTGAATTCTGGAGATGCAAGGTTTCTGCCCAACAACAAAGATAGTTCATAGTTCATTTTATTCATTTGTCCCTTGAAGGGCGATTTAGTTTCCAGTGGATTCACATTCAGACATAATAACATAAAAAACATACATGATAATATGAGCAGTATAGACATTGGTGCACAGTTAGTTCTAGTACAAAAAAGTAGATCAACAAGGTGGACTTATCAAACCAAGCTGTGCTCCTGATCAAGGAGAAGGACGGCAAATGACAGACTGCTGGTCAGCAAATATACAGTAGCTGCCTAAAAAAGCACGGTTAACATTTTCAAACAAGTAAAGGACAGATGACAGACTACTGGTCAGCAAATATACAGTAGCTGCATAACCAAGTGCACGGTTAACATTACCAACAAGTAAAAAGAAATGACAGACTACTGGTCAGCAAACATCCAGTAGCTGCATAGTAAAAAGCACGGTTAACATTACCAATGAGTAAGGAGAAATGACATCGGTAAAGGTGATGGTGCGATTACCTCCTCTTCTCCTCGGCCTCCAACGTCAGTCTAGGCTCCTGAAAGTACCTGCCTTCTTTAGGTAGTTTGCCCAGATACTTAAGTCAGAGCAGACTAAATCATATAATATAATTTCACAGTTCTGTCTTTCATCACTGAAAGGATATAAACAAAACAGCACTGAATCCACTCATGTATAGCTCTCTCTTATTTAACTGCCATGCATACCCCTCCAACACGCATGTTTAGAAAACAGTCAGTTCTGCATACAAGAAAACCATGGGGCTTTCTCTGTTTGTGAACTGTGAGTTGTTTGGATCATTTCAACTTCTGCAGACGGTATTACTGAGCCTAAGGATGGTGCGTGGGTGGTTGTTGTATGTGTGAAGATGTAAATGGTTATAGTTTGTTGTGTCTTCTTTTATATCTTTGCACAGAAGTCTCATCTCTAAATGTGTCATGGGCCCATGTGTGGTCTCACGTGTTGTTTTTTTTCCCTGCACAAATAAAACATGAAAGTGTGGTAGTGCAGTAGCTTATAGATGAAACTAAGAGTCTGTGAAAAGTATTATAACAACAGACTCTCTCTGAAGCTCAGTCTGATTGTGTCTGTCAGTAAAACGAGGGTTGCAGGTTTGAGCCAAGCGCAGACTGTCACATGGTGATGGGTCCTTAGGCAAGACACATGCAACTGATGTAGCAGCTGGCGTAAATGGATGTGTCAGCTGAAACTGATGGACAACTTTAATGGAAACTCTGAACTATCATTTAGTGAATTTGAATGGGTGTGAGATGTTACCTGAGGTGTCAAGCTGCTTTGAGTATTCAAATAGACAAGAAAAGCACTTCATAATCTCAAGTCCTTGACCATCTATTCTTTGTTTTTCTTTATATCATATTTTTGTGATTTTTGATGGTCTGAAATGTCAATTTTTGTTTTGACTTTGTTTGGTTCAATACAGCATTGAACAAATCTTTGAAATAGCCCCATCCTTTAGGTTCCTGGCCTTAAACAACCTCTTAAACATGAGAAAAAAAAAACACCCACTCCTTCTGTTTGCTCCACCTGATACAAAATGTTTGTCTATGAAGCTTTCAAATTGTCCTCCATTCATTTCACTTCACTATAAACTAAATATGTGTGTTAGGAGAGGACCTTTTTATTCCAACAAAACAGGCAAAATATAAATAAAACTCAGTATATTCATGATTTTTCCTAGATAATTTAACATACAAATAAATGAAACTGTCATGCAACCAGTCATTTTGATTTTCTGGTGTCCAGAGGGAGAAACATGCACCTTTCCTGTTGTCCACACATTTGTGCCTTTTTTTTTTTTACAGAGAAAAAAGCACACACGTCATGAGAGACAGATTACAGAAACAGGGTCAAAGAGTTTTTTCAAGTCATCTGTAACTGCAGGGATTTTCTCAAGAGTCGACTTTTAACACATTTTGACCTTGAAGAAGCAGCGGGACAGAAAAGATGGGTTTGAGTCACAACAAGAAAAAAAGAGAGAACATGTGAGCTTTTAGCAGAACATGAGAGGGAGAGAGAGAGAGAGAGAGGTGCTGTGTCTCAGTGGTGGCCTGGTTTAATGTTAATCACATATAACTTATTAATGGAAACACCCATCTACTAATACGACATTAAAGGCTACACGTCTTCTCTCCTCCTACTTCTCAGAAGCTTTTCATGTTTCACACTCATCTGTTATTTATAAAAATCTAAGGAAGGGAGGAAAAGGCATACTTTGATTAAAAAGAAAGGCTAATCTATTCAAACCTAAGAAATTATTGAACATTTTGAGGATTGTATGGAAACATTTTACTGATTTTGAGTTAAAAATGTGTCAACACTTAAACGGATAAAATAACCTTTTTTTATATTAATTAGTGGCTGCCTTTACAGAGCCCTGTTTTCTCAACTCAGGCTCATGTGTTTGATTTTGAAGACTTCTACAGTATATTCACAATCACTAATATGTAAAAAAGTTGTAGTTAATCCCCGCTTTAGTAAAACTCCTGTCACTACATCCTTGTTTCCATTTAGTGTTCTGGTTTGGTTCTGTACCACTTGGCGGGGATGGGGGGGCAGCTGGCAAACAGCTAGTGACACTGTAGCCATTGGGAGAGGCAGAAGTTTTGGCACTGTGGAGAAGACGAGTAAAACACACCACAGTGCTTTTAAAAATGAAAAGAGCGTATTATGGGCTGTTTGATGTGACTGACAACATTAAAGGATAGGTTTGGTTTCTACAGCTTTCACATTGTTTATAGAATGAAGTAGAACAATATACTCACCCAGAAGACCTTCCTGATACAAACAGTGCTTCGGGAGATACTAAGATCCAAAAATAAGTGGCGGACATCCGTATAGGGCATACAGCGCCGCTCCTAAAACTGCATTAATCGTCCAAAACTCATTAGTTTCACCAATATTCCATTATGGTCTGCTCGGGCTACTCCTTCATTACAGTCCGGGGTTGCTCTTCCCATGTTTTTCTGACTGCTGACCTCTGAACTGGAAACTTTCTTCACGGCTGCCGCGAATGCGCAGCAGGGCTTCCTCCTTTCGATGAGCTCCTCATCTGTAAACTCTGGCTCAAAACTGTAAGGACACCCATCATATTCAAAGTCCTTGTCCACAACTTCTTCATCCAATAGATATTTGTCCATTTTGCACAAAACTGGAAGAAGAAAGTTGTTCAGTAGCCGGCGGTCGCCCCTGAAACCATGAGCCGTACTGCGCATGCACGGCAGCCGTGAAGAAAGTTTCCAGTTCAGAGGTCAGTACCGTCACAAAAACATGGGAAGAGCGACCCCAGACTGTAATGGAGGAGTAGCTCGAGCGGACCATGATGGAATATTGGTGAAACTAATGAGTTTTGGATGATTAATGCAGTTTTAGGAGCGGCGCTGTATACCCTATGTGCTACCATTTTATGGATGTCCGCCGCTCGATTTTAGATCTAAATATCTCCCGAAGCACTGTTTGGATCAGGAAATCTTCTGGGTGAGTATATTGTTCTACTTCATTCTATGAACAATGTGAAAGCTGTAGAAACCAAACTTATCCTTTAAGAGTATTTTCTCGGGATACTGCAATTTGATCTTAAAGTGTTCACCGTCATCTCTTAGAGACGTCTGTTTGAAATGAAGAGAAGAATCACAAACCAAAGTTTTGTAGACACTATCACTTAACTCCAAAATGTGTCTACAAAGTTTTCACCTACAGTATAAGACCCTTTTAAATAGGTGGATGTGCGAACACAGCAGGTAATATAAAGAAGAGACAGGACTCGTAAGTGTAAGGGAGGTCATGTTTTTTAATCCTGGAATTTATGCACTCTTTGTGCTTGATTTAAAGCTTCTTCACACTCCTCTCTGCCCACCAGTATGTAACTCCACTCTTTTGTGTACTGTGAATGTGCCCTGTGAAAATAGAAAGGGTCATACCTTCAGACTCTGTTGCTGTGCACTCAGACGGAACAGTAATGGAAAAATGTACATTAAGTTTTTGACCTGATCCAGGTCACATAACCAGCATTACAAGTCCCACAGTCACATTTATAGTGGAAACACAACTCATTATTCAGCCCTACCATTTGCCCTTCTGAATGTCTAAACATGAAGCTGTGACTTCTGTGGCCCCATTTTTACATCAAGTCTTTCAACCCAGGACCCTAACGCCATCTGTCCAATAGTGAAATGTCACACTTGAAAGGCTTTTTCTGAAAAGCCACTCAAACAGATTATAAAAGCTCATTTGAACCTTACAAAGACTGTCAAAGAGTGCGTGTGTGGAGAGGGTCTTTTTCAGGACAGTGACAAACCCTTTGGCACTGAGTGATGCACAATTACTTCAAATGGTTTGACCTTCAGTACATCCCACTCTTAATTTCCTCTCTGACTTTGTCAGTTACTTGTCACATCTTCTGCTTCAGTTATTTTTGTTGTTCATTTTGGAGGAGCCATTTACACAAACAGTGCTGTCAAGCTGCATTAGAGTCACTCAAATAACCAAAGTGCACATGAGCTGCAGACACTGTGATGAGCTACAGGCACCTTCAGAGACGAAGTTTGACTTTAATGCATGGAGACAAACTTCAGAGGACTAAGAGGAAAATGTTATGAAGTGTGTTAAAAGAAGAGATAAAGGCTAGCACCGTTAAGCAGTGAAAATGGAAATCAAATCTAAATCTTATAGAAAAGTTTAACTTTTAAAGAGTTGAGTGAGATTTTATTTATTATTCAGCAGGTTTACCCTCAGGCTCTGACATGTTTTGCTGCATCAACAGCAATGCCAGCTTGTCCTTGTGGCAAATATTGAGTTTTGTTTGGTGCAGAGTTTGCTGATCTACTCTTGATTCAGTTTAATCTAATTGAGAGTTTGACTCTTCTGTTGCTGTAAATGTGATGATAGATGTGAAGTGCTGCTAAGTTCGCCCCTCTGCTTTTGGTTGTTGTTGTTGTCTGTTTTTGATAGATGATTGTGTTTTTCTGCATCCACTTGATCACACTGACAAACTTGAGTCTTAGTAATCAGACTGTTTTATTATACACTATATCGCCAAAAGTATTCACTCACCTATCCAAATAATCAGAATCAGGATTTCCAATCACTTCCATGGCCACAGGTGTATAAAATCAAGCACCTATGAAGACTGCTTTACAAACATTTGTGAAAGAATGGGTCGCTCTCAGAAGCTCAGTGAATTCCAGTGTGGAACTGTGATAGGATGCCACCTGTGCAACAAACCCAGTCGTGAAGTTTCCTCGCTCCTAAATATTCCACAGTCAACTATCAGCTGTATTATAAGAATGTGGAAGTGTTTGGGAACGACAGCAACTCAGCCACGAAGTGGTAGGCCACGTAAACTGACGGAGCGGGGTCAGCCGATGCTGAGGCACATAGTGCAAAGAGATCGCCAACTTTCTGCACAGTCAATTGCTACAGAGCTCCAAGCTTTATGGGGCCTTCGGATTAGCTCAAGAACAGTGCAGAGAGAGCTTCATGGATAGCTTTTCATGGCTGAGCTGTTGCAAACAAGTCATACATCACCAAATGCAATGCAAAGTGGCGGATACAGTGGTGAAAAGCATGCCGCCACTGGACTCTAGAGCAGTGGAGACGAGTTCTAACGAATCCCGTTTCTCCATCTGGCAATCTGATGGACGAGTCTGGGTTTGGTGGTTGCCAGGAGAACGATACTTGTCAGACTGCATTTAGCCAAGTGTAAAGTTTGTTGGAGAGGGGATTATGGTGTGGGGGTGTTTTTCAGGAGCTGGGCTTGGCCCCTTAGTTCCAGTCAAAGGAAATCTGAATGCTTCAGCACACCAAGATATTTTGGACAATTCCATGCTCCAACTTTGTGGAAACAATTTGGAGCTGGCCCCTTCCTCTTCCAACATGACTGTGCACCAGTCCACAAAGTAGGTCCATAAAGACATGGATGACGGAGTCTGGTGTGGATGAGCTTGACTGGCCTGCACAGAGTCCTGACCTCAACCAGATAGAACACCTTTGGGATGACTTAGAGCGGAGACTGAGAGCCAGACCTTCTTGTCCAACATCAGTGTGTGACCTCACAAATTTGCTTCTAAACCTTGTGGACAGTCTTCCCAGAAGAGTTGAAGCTGTTATAGCTGCAAAAGGTGGACCAACGTCATATTAAACCCTATGGATTAGGAATGGGGGGTCACTTTAGTTCATATGCGAGTCAAGGCTGGTGAGCGAATACTTTTGGCAATATAGTGTATGTTGTCAGCTTAGATTTTCTTTTCCAGGCTGAGTCAAGTACAACACATTACCGCCTACAGAGACTACACAGTCAAAGCATGTACATCATAAACTGCCCATTAAAGCAAGAAATCAAAGTCAGAAAGAAAATACTCTGCACAGTATGTAGGAGCTGAATGCTTATTTCCGACTATTTTAGGCATTAGGTGGTGATAGCGGTTCATGAGAGATTATTTGTGAGGCTATATAGTCAGTTGTTTTAGGTAATCAGGAAGGTAGTGTCAAAGGTGGAGGGAACGGTTTTTCACCATAACATAAGCCAGATATCTTCAATCTTTTATCTTCAATATCGAGGGTGAATTAATTTTTCATCAGTTACATTTAACAAATGGGAACATCACCTAGAAGTTAACCTTTTGTTTCTTGTTTGCATGTGTACCTGTAAAAGTGGCTTTACATCAAGCATGACCTTTGCATGCTATAGTCACTATTCTACTTACTATCTATTCCACAGCTACAGATTGCCAGTCTTGTAAAGAATTATGCATTTGCCGACAGATCAGCTCTTTCTAAGACGATAAAAAAAATCAAAGATAACTTCTAAAAAAGAGAAAATAAATCTGATGATAATATAATGACTACAGAAATCATATTTTAGAAACATTTCTCTACTGTACTTTTTGATTTAAAAGTACCATATTATGCTAAAATAACCCCTTAAAGAATTTTGGATGTGGGGTTTATGCCTGTACTTGTTTGTAGAGAGACAGGGAATAAAGTGTGAAAATCCAGCAAAGGGTGCAAACTGGATTCAAACCAACATCGGCCAGTTGAGAGGATCAGCCTCCCTGTGCATGAAGCACTGCTGAAACCTGCTCAGCCTGAGGCATGCAGATAAAATACATTTTGTAATGGCTTATTTATAAAAATATGTGTCCGTGACCTGTTTTCAAACTAGGGTTGTAGATGCTATTGCCACTAAGCTGATCATGCACAGTGGCTTGGATCACATTTTCTTAAAAACAGGTAAGTAATGAAAAAAAAGAGAAAAATATATCAATTGTGGGCTGGAGTCTATCCCAGCCCACAAGGCTACACTCTGAACTGGTCGCCAGTCGATCAGGGCCACATAGAGAGACGGACAACCATTCATGCTCACACTCATACCTTAGGGCAATTTAAAGTCACCAATTAACCTCATGAGCATGTTTTTGGTTTGTGGGAGGAAGCTGGAATGCCTGGAGAGACCCAGGCATGCACGGGAAAGACATGCAAACTTCACACAGAAAGGCCCCGGACCGACCCAGGGATTAAACCAGGGTCCTTCTCGCTGTGAGGCACGTGCACTGCTGCGCCACCATGCTGCCTCGTTTAATGTATACTATACAGAAAATATTTTATTAGTCCATCAGGGTGACAGCACGTAGGAAAAGATCCATCCAAAAGTATGCCTGTATATCTGGCAGGTGATTGGTCGATTGTTCCGTCATTCACATTCTTCCGTTCCATACAGATAAAATAGGCGGGTATTTCCATTGTGTTAAGTACAATACATGAGCAACTTTGTCTGCCACAACATTTCTGTACAAGAAGTCTCACCTCTTTCTGCCATAAAGGACTCTGACTGGGCAGTGACACTTTGGACCCAGCCCCATTGTTTTAGATTTGAACTTGACTAGATGTACCTCATCTGAATTGCTATAAAAGTTGAATCAGGTGGACCCAGCTGCTGAGCAAGGTTGTCTTTAGACCCAGTTAATTATTAACACTGGAACAAACTGTTTTGAGCAGGGCTGAAACAACAGGATATACAGACATGCCAAAACACTTTATTTGAGTGGAATTACAGGCAAGAAACTTACCAGTGTGGCTTTCTGAAAAGGAATAAAATATGTCACCATAGCTTCCACCACTTTCTGTCCTTTAACATGGAGGAGAAGGTGCAGCTAATGACGAATACTACAGCTGGTCAGAGGGGGGAGCCCTAAACCTTTTGGCTTCTCTTCCATCTGCATGTAGGCGGTCCGTTATGTAGTCAAAACAAAGTAATATGATGCATTGGAGTCATTTCAGTTCCATTTTTAAACTTGTTGTAAAAGGCAAACAAATTTCTATTATGCCAGAGGGAGAATATGTTTTAATTTATGAGACAGATTCATTGTTTAAAGACCTGTGACCCCAAATAAGAATGGATACCAGTCTAGCTGTCCATACTGTGAAAGAAAGAGAGAAAACTATTAGCAACAAACCAGTTCAGCAGTAACGATCACTCTTTACGCTCTCTCTCTTAGAGTGGGAGAACTTCATGTAAAAAGTACACAGTTCTGGCTTCATGTAAATATCATGAACCAAAACACAGCCACTGAGTTTTAATAATTTATTGTGAGAGTGTAGACATGTGCTCCGCATCACTGCTCTGTGTTTACTTTGACCACCATAGGAATACTCTGCCGTGTGATGTGTGTAAGTGTATTGCAGAGGCTGTAGTGCAGACATTAAGAGGGCAGTGCTGCCCCAGGACAAAGCTAGCGAAGCGTTAAGAAAAAACATGATAAAGAAAAAGCTCCAGCTGAAACTGTGTGTCTGCGTATGCCTGAGTGTCCAGCGGTCCATAAATAAACAACTAAAGCAGTGCTGAATATTCCCGTGTTTACTTCACGTTTGTCTGCATCTATTTGTCTCTTCGGCTCTCATCTTTCCAATTTGTGTCTTCCGCTGAAAAACCACGTGGAGAAAAAAAAGCATCTAATTCACATCTCATAAGAGGACTCGAGTCACTGCAGAGCTCATTTCTTCGTCTGTAACTCCTCACAGTGGTGACAACAATGATCTTTAAATAAATAGGCTAAAATGATATAGGGACAGACTTTTGCAGACCAGGAGTTTTATCTTGATATATTCAACTGAATGGCAAAACATGTTTCTTTTCTTTCAAGATCCCAAGTCCTGAAAAATCCATTTACTTTGCTATTAAAATTGTTAGAGGGGGTTTGGGATGCAGTGAAACTTGACATCTTTTACAAAACAGAGAAATGTATTTAAATCACTCTGCTTTATACTGCCTGGGGTTTATAATGTAACTATATCCACCTACATGTGTGTTTTCAGCTTGTCACAGGCAGGCGCCATGACAGTTTTGTCTCATCAGACATCAATCAGCACAGAGCTAATTGTCAAAGCCTCCTATAGCCTCCCTGCCCCATCAGATCCAAGTGTTTCCAAAGAGGAGGGCAAAAGAGCTGAATCTGATCCTCTACACAGGCAACATTTTTCTTTATTTAACTTAATCAAAAGTTTATTTAGTCCACACCCAAGAAATGATGTAAATGATGAAAGTGCATCAGGAAAAGGAACCTTTAAAAAATATAGATGATTGTCACAATACCAAAATCATATGCAGTGATATTTTTCTACAAAAATTGACCTGTATTTCTGTCTGTTTTTTAACACTGTAACAACTACAGTAGACCACAACACCCACAGTTGGAACATCTTTTCAATTTTAAATTTGATTTCCCAAAGTGCAGAGGAACTCCAGTTTAAGTTGGAAAGAAACTTTGTCAACATATTTGTAAATCAAGGTTAAATTGTATACAGCCTTTAAACAGTGGTCTCAAAGTGGGAGCTGATCCTTTGAGCGGTCTCAATACAGTAAGACGAGACTTGGAGATTCTTTCTAAAAAACACAAATGATTTTAAATGCATTAATTTACCCATCCATTTAAAAATAATACTCATGGATCCTGCGGTTTGCCTGGGCTGGGGTGTGGCCAAATTGGGCCTTGGCCCCCTGGCATTTTGAATGGCCACCCAAGGGTGTCATCCTGAAATCTGCACTGTGATCGAGTATTTGCCATGTCACAGGTGGGATTTATGACTGTACAACAACAGGCCTCTGTTGGCTGTTTTATTGGATCATGTTGGTTAACATAGAAATTTTACTTTGGTGTAACTTTAAATTGTGACTTGTCACAAAAATCTTTCCATTGAGTCTTCAAAGAGTTTAATACCACTTTGGTTTTGTCTTTTTAAGATTAAATGGAGGAGAGAGCATCCATTATAATTAATGTGCAGATATAAAGAGGAAAAATAATGTTTTCTGTGTTGAAACACTATTGCTCTGTGGAGAAATAATGAGTCAGATGTTGGAAAAGTCTCTTCTTCAGTCTTGACTTTGTTGGGCTGGTGGGCACAAAAAATATTAATGTTCAACAACAACTGTATACAATCTTTTTATTTTTTATTAGAAGTGATATCTGTTTTTCAATCAGCATCAACATAAACTCCAGAAGCAACGCTGTCTTACCTTAAGTTTTGTTAAAGGTCAGATAAGTGTATCAGTATATATCAAAAGTTGATAAATACTCTTGAACTGACTTTCATTACCTTATTCCCGCTCACTGTTTTCATTGTGTCATGTCTGTGTTTTCTATGCACATGTTCTTCTCCTCTTCTACGTTTCTCTTCTTGCAGTTTTCCTCTTCCTCTCCTTCCCTCCCTCTCTTCCCTTTGCTCTTTCTCTCCGTCTGTTCATGTGGAACCACAGAGAAAAAGCCACATAGATGTATTCCTTCACAAAGAGCTTCCATATCTCCATCTCCCCCATCCCTCCGTCCTCTGGTTGTCCTTTTGCTCTCCTCCTCAGATAGGCCGCTATTCATTATGCTAATTGACTTCAGTTCTTCCAGGAACACGAGCAGGACCTTGTTCTCCTCTCGTCTTTCTCTTTTTCTCTCCCTCTCTTTTTATTTTCTCTTTCTAATTCTCTCTCTCTCCCTACCCTCAAGTAGGATTTGCATGGGCAGACTCCCATGGGATTAAATAGCCGTTTAAAATCCCCAATGTGTGTGTGAGAGAAAAAGAAACCCCCTCCCTCTCTCCGCCTCTCGTCCCTCTGTCATCCTTTGCTTTCCTCTCCTCCCCGCAGAGTAAACAGAGCTGCTGTTTGTTCTGCGTTCACCTCTTTCATCTTCCTCCCCACACTCGCTCCAGTGTGTACACGTGTATGAGCGTGTATTTTCCTGTGTCTGTGAGTGTGTAGATATCGTTAGAGTGCACCCAGCAGGAGCAGCTTAATGGAGCTTCTTGGGAATTTAAGATAAAAAGAGACATTTGGGCTAAATCATCACAGAAATGATGCTGAGATACAACCAGGAAGGAATAGAAAAACATATTACAGAAAAACTTCAATATCAAGTTTATTTTCTGTGACGGAGGCAGATAAATGCTGAATATGAATGAGGAGGAGAAGGTTGCTCTTGCATAATAAGAGTAGGGATGATGAATTGGAGCTGAATGTGAAAATGAGCAGAAACTGGATTTTAATTCATCTGAGGGGGAGAAAATTCAAAGATGTGATTAACTCAGGAATATTAAAGTCTTCTCACCTCGACTCTGATTTCCTGGAAAGTTGATGTTAGGTTTTTTTATCTTTAAACCAATAATATCCAGAAAACTCAGCTATCCATCACTGTCTCTGCAGTCAACTCAATTATTTCATCATTATTGCAAAAGACGATTTTTCTCTGTATGGACTTTTAAGACTCTGAAACTGTTTCAATCCATCTTTTAAAAAAAAAAACACCATATGGTGAGTAAAGCAAGTACATGATGGCACTGTTAGCTGGTGCAGTAAACTTGCCATGTTATTTACAAGTTCCACCACGATACAAAAGCTGCTCAAACATCTTAAAAATGGTGTATGAGAAGAAACAATAAAACAGACATCACAGATAACAACCAAACAAGCAGAGAGGCTGTTTGCTAAATGGAGTTCTCATTAATCCCACATCAGTCTCAGATCATGTCAGACATTTTTTTGAAGATGTCAAAGCTTCCTATGGAGCCATAAAAAACATTTTATGTTAAATTTACTGATTTGCTGTCACAAAACTGATTCATGTCTTCAGACAGATTCTAATCTGCTTGTTAAATGATGTTTTTCATTTTCTGTTACTTGATAAGAGAGAGCCAGCTTAAAAAATGTGTTAAAAGAAATCAATGTGTCTTGTTTGTTAGTGTCTAATGAAGAGATGGAGACAAAATAGTGGAATCAAGAAGGAGTTGCACTAACAGAGAGAAAGATATCTTTAAAGCAACCAAAAATGATTACAGTTACAGGTGTGCATTTAAAACAGCAACTTAACTTCATCTGTCATATAAATATGTTAAAGAACTTAACTTTTATTGCTACAATTTTAAGTTTAATATGCCCTTGAATGTGTTTTTCATGGCTCCTGAGCATGATAGAGTATTTCCATGCACGGGACAATTCTCCATGGTATCAGGACTTCTCCATCAGGACTTAATACATCAGATGGACCATTCAGTATAACTCACTAGTCCATTGGCAAAGAGCAGAACCTTTAACCCAGCAGGTGATTGGATGATCCAGGTGCTACTTCTGTGGTGTTAAGTAAAAAAAAAAGTAAGCCCCTTCATAGAACAATCTCTGACCAGAACATGTTGATCTAAAGAAGTTTGTAGTGTTGATATTTTTTCATTAAATAAAGAAATAAAGTCCAGATGTGACAAAACTGCTCCTGAAGCTGTTAGCATCTGTGCTAATCTCTAAAGTTCCTGCACTAGTAGCTCCTCCTCCACCTCTTCTGACTCAAAAGGACGCTGACTGGGCCATCCCACTTTAGGCTGTTCACAGTCAATGTAGATTGCAGCTTGTGTTTCGGGTCTTACAGCATCAGACATGCTCACCTGGGCAACCCTGCCACAGTGTTCAAGTTGCAATGGCCTGCCCCCACAGACACTCTCTTCAGACCCAGAGCCGTCTGGAGGCTTTCTCAGCTGCTCTCGTGGTGTTCTTGATGGTTCTGTTTCTGTTTCCTCTTGTGATGCCCAGTGTACCAGAGGCTTTGCAGACAAAACCTCTGCAGCCTACTTTTATGAGCATGCACCTTGCCTTCCAGCCCTGCTAAGCTGGTCACAAGGTGATCATGCCTGGTCAACTTTCTTTTGGGCGCCTCCATGATGATGGTGTTTTTTGTGCTATCTTAGACCTTAAAGCTACCGTGTGGAAGGTGCTGCAGACTCGGCTGCAGCTGCTGATCCCCTTGTTGATGGCTCCTGCAGTAGGTTTCAGCGTCTGGTTGTGGTGTCAGGTGTACTGGTCCTGGTTGAGTGCTGTTGGGCAGCTGCTTAGGATGTGCTCAAATGTTCACAGTCAAAGCAATTTTGAGGTATTGTGTTCTCAAAAAGCCTGGACTAGTGTATTGATATAAGGACGGAGCAATAGCTGTATTTAGCACGATGCTCTCATTCATGCTATGGCTGGGACAGAGGCCTAAAAAACTAGTTATGACTGAATAGGTTATATGTTTGTCAACTCTTTATATATATCAGCCCTTCTTTTTTCATCCCTCGTCCTCCAGAATGTTCTTGCTGAAGTTGCTCTTAAGCTCAAGTGTCCATTTGGAAAACAGAAAAACAAAACTGGGCAGATTAGATTTCAAAACAAACTTTCCGCTCACTAAGAAGAAAAACTTGTTAAACGTATAAGATCTATAGGACCGAACTCCTCCTGAACCTCTTTGTGTTCCTGAAACCCCCTGATCACATCAGAGGCTAATAATATTTTCCAGGCACACACATAATCTCTGTCTTATTTAAAGATCTCAGCCCGCTTTGTCTCATTTCCATATCGACCTGAACTCTCCCTCCCCCGTCCTCACCCTCCCTCCCTCTCTCCATGCAGGCGGACGGTAAGGTGGTCGATGGCAGCCTGCTGGGGGATGCAAACGGCGTGGAGCCAGCTCCAGGCAGGGTGAAGGATTCTGGGAAGTGGCAGAAACCACGTTTCTCTCGAAAAGCTCTGATGAAATGCTGCCTTGTGAAATGGATCATCGCCAGCACTCAGCCTCAGGACAAAGGTACAGAGGGGGGTCAGAAGTGTGTGGTGTCTTGATGAAACTGGTGAGGTGGTGAATGCACAACAAGTGTGACTAACAGAGTTTGAATTGATCCCTGGATTGATTATGGAGACCTCTGACAGCCTCCTAAACTCCCTCTGGGCCCTGCCAGCTGATTGACCTAAGGGTCGGGCACCTAGAGATCACTTAGTGTGAACACTCGTTAATCAAACGTCTGACATCTTCTCAGAGCCATTAATTATCCATACACAGACCTGAAACACTGTGATAGCACCCCTCAATCCCTACTCAGGGTCCTTTGAGACAATCTACCCCTAAAAAGTGCAAATACGTCAAACACTCATGCTGAGCTTCAGGCCTGGCAGCATCCTGGTTTTGGTGTCAGTGCTCCACCCAGTGGTTCTGATGTGACCGTGCACAGTACATCTTGACCTTTAAAACAGACAGTGAGTAAAGCAGGAATGGGCAACTTTGATCAACAAAAAGGCTACATAATAATGTTTTTTGCAAACACTGTTGCAAACTGCCTGATGCTAACAATGAGAAACAGACAAAGTCTGAATTAGATGATATCGTATGATCTGATGAGCCTGTCAAAAAATTAAAACAAAGTCAGGCTTCTTTGGAAATGCAAAAAAACATTTTTTTTTTAAAACAAATACTTTTACCATTTCCTTCCAAATAAAGTATTATCTATACCTGTATTATTTTCTTCTGCGTTGCTATAGAGATTTAAATAAACAAAAAGAGCCATGTTAGTTCTTTAATATCTTCCAAAAACCAAATCATATTTTAGCAATTTGTTGTGCAGAAGCATTTCTAGGACATATATTTGAGAATGGCGTTGTATTAGTTTTTCAGGTTGATTCTGTCATGTCTCCCTTATGTTTATGATTTGTGTATTTTTCCAAATGAATGGCAGGCCTCACTGAGCATGGTTAAAGGCTGCATGGTTGCCCACCCCTAGATTAAATCATTCAGTCTGTTGCTAATCACTGTGTCATAAAATACCAGTGCTTGACGTTGAAATCACCTGAAGTCAAAGATCATTTTGTCTGTTTCTGTTTGCATTTTGAACAACAGGTTTTACACTTAAATTCATGATACAAAGCATCCTAACTTTTAAAAGTTGTGTTTAAACTGAGTAATATCACTTTTTTTTACACTTCCTAACATTGTCTGCTGTTGCAAAGCTTACAAAAATGTCTTTCCTTTCTCCCTTTGGCTTTTACACACTGGGTCTGATTAGGATCCTGTGCTTCAGCAGTCAGCCTCACAGAAGCACTTAAAGCAGTGTAGATTTTTGCTCTTCTGCACTGACTTTTATGTTTTAACACCAGGGTTCACCACTTTAGTGTTTCTTGACATTTACCTTCCTTTGTCATTCACTAGCTTGTATCCTTACCCTCTCAGGCTCATCCTTACCTTCTCCTTCCGTTTACTGCCAGTTTATCTCCTTCTATACATCCTCCCATCCTCCCTTTCTTCTTGGTAACCCTGTATAAACTCCTACTTTCTGCTTCTTCCTTAAATAATCCTACCTATCTTAATCTGCCCTTCTCTGCTTTCCTTACCTCTTGTGTCCTCTTTCATGGCCTCTGTTGCTTTTCTTCTAAATTCTACTCCGCTCCTCATCTTTCAGACACTCCCAAAGTTTGAATAGTGTGACAGAAAAAAGAAATGAATGCTTTGTGTTCACTGAAATGATATTTTCGTGTTACTTGACTAAAGGGAACATCAATTGAATCGTACACATGACATTAGACTCCAGAAACATTTCTAAAATCAAATGATGCAGTTGTGTGTGACTGATCCTTCTTTTGGGCTAGTTCAGCCACACACACCGTTAAAATGTGAGCCACATCCTTGTCTCAAGTATCTTTAACTCCTGTTTATCACACACTCTATCTCTATCAGGTTTGCCTCTCATCTTTCTTTTCTGGCAAAACTTCTAAGTGACGATCCCTATTTTCCTCTGCCTCAGCCAGGCAACTTCTTTTTTTGCTTTAGCAGCCCCTGGTGGTGAAATTAGATTATTCTGAACACTTGATGATCCCATAACAGTGTAAGTGGGTATCAAGGAATGAAGACCTCTCCTGAAGTACACAACCAAAGACAAACATCAAGTTTGGCTGTATTTTCTGTTTTATCTGAATATAAGATTTATCAAAAGAGCTGACTTATTGGTAAAATAATTAGACAAGATTATATCCCTACATCTCTTTTTAAAACTTTAGCATTTTCTAAAGATGATTTTATTTACATTGAGCATTATGAAGGGGGTGCTGCTGTGTCACCATGCAGCCCAGCACCGAGAGCCCTAGTAAAAACTGTAAATGACCACAGGTCAGCGCAGATAAAAGATTAGGCTCTGTTTAAGTTCTGTTAGACCTGAGGACATCTTTTGATACAGTCAACTCTTTTAAACAGACTCCATAACCCTGTCTGCATTTCAAGCACAATTTTTTAACTGTGGAAGTAAATGTTTATAAAGCGTAAGGAAGTTCTGTATGATAATGAATGTGGGCACAGGGCACAACTTTAGGTCATATTTTGTTGCACATCTTTAATATGTTACCAAAAAGGTGTTTTATAATTTAAAGAAAATCTCCACTTCTTCTCTCAAACCAATGCAGGACTTCTTCAGAACTCTGATGCATGCTTTAATTACCTGTAGATTGATTACTGTAGTGCTCCTCATTCTGGTCTTCCTAAGAATAAATAATATTTCTCACTTTCAAACAGCAGCAAAACTGCTGCACCAGTGCTGACATAGGCAAAGCAAGAGAGGCTACATTACATTGAGTTTAGTCTTTGCAATGGCATCATGTTACTTTAGAGGAGATGTGAAGATATTTTATTTGTTTATAAATCTCTTAATGGTCTAGCATGTAATTTCCTGTGGTTTTAGGGTTATACTAGAAGCACCCGGAGAGCGCAGACATCCGCCAGTGCCACAGTCCTCACCCATACTGTGATTTTCACCATAAGTATTGATCCTACCTTTGTTTCATCTAAATATTTAGTTTCCTTGAACATGAAAACTTACCATTAGCAATTAGATTCTTAATGATATCTATTTAAGTTCAGTAGTTATTCACTAAAATTGCATTTTCCATCATGGCGGCTCCAGACCTGGTGATCTGGATCACTCCCAAAATTGAATAATTTGTTCCTTTGCCCTAATCTGGACATTTCCTGAAAATTTAATCTAAATCCGTCCATAATTTTTTGAGTGATCTTGCTAACAAAACAACAAACTAACTAAAAAACAAACAGATGCCGGCAATAACATAACCTCCTAGTGGTGGTAATTAAAATTGTATATTGGTTTAAATAAAGGTCATAGTGAGTTACACCACAGACACAATCAGGCCCTGGTCATTGAGGGGGTGGTTAGTTTCACTCTTGCACAGATTAATATACTGTCTGTCTGTCTTTCTAATGTTGGTCTATATTTCTATTGGTGGAGCCTCTTTGGCTTTGTATAGAAATATGGGCATGTTGTCAGTATGTATATTCGATCAGTCTCTCTGTTCATAGCTGCCTCAGCACAATCACACCTAAACTTCAGTTGTTTGGGTTTTACTTTTTCACATCAGAAGATAACAAAGATGAGTTGTCCATATCAATTTTCATGATGTAAGTCTATCCAGCTTTAACTGCCCCAAGCACATTACAGCATTACCTGTTGTGAAAGTGCTTTGGCTTTGCTTTTGCACAGCTGAAAGTGACACAGATCAGTTGTTCATTTTAATACAATCTATCTCTTTGTTTCCACCTCTACATTAAACACAACACAGCTGTTTTGACTTCACTTTTGCTCAATGGATGATAAAGTAGATATGCTGTTAATATTGATATACAGTCTTTCTATCTGTCTATCAATCTATCCATGCATTTATGTATCTATGGATTGATCTGTCTACCAGATGAAGTGAATGCTTACGTTTTTATTGTGTAGAAAAAGACTAAACTGATTGTTTTTGTAGTTGTTATGGTTTATTTGCTATTTTTTATCCATAAATGTGGACGTTATTAAAGATACAGTCTTGCTCTTCTTCTGTTCATCCCAAGTAAGTTTTTTTTAAAGTGTGATTTCACAGGGAGATGAAAAGTTAATCTCTGAATTATAAGAATCTCCTTCACATTAAAATCAGTTTTATAATGAGGCCATGAGGGGGAAACTGAGAGATAAAGTTTGGGGGATGAGAGAGTCGGTAATATTAAGATTGTAATATGAGAGTGGGATTAGGTGGGAAAGAGAGAAAAGATGGGAGGAAATGAGATGCTAAGCCCTGAAATACTTCTGAATCAGCGCGTCCCTGCGTGACTTGTGACTGAGCGAGGTGAACTTCATGGAGGAGTTTGAATGAGAAGCACTGTGGCCTCACGTAGGCTGAAACAGGAGAGGCAGTCAGAGTATGTTGTGGTTTGTCATTGTTGGTCACATGAAGCTTCAGGACGGACTCATCATGCTATTCAGTTCACCTCCTCTGAAGCGACGAGGACAGAGGAGGAGGAATGGAGAGGGAGAAAATGGGACTGAGGTTTTTAAATTAGTTTTAGAGTTTAATTCAAAGGGAATCAGAGCACAGCAACAAGAAAACATCATACAGAAGAGAGATTACTTTTTCTTTGTTGACTTTTTGCATTCACCGAACATCAGAGCATCTTTCTATTGATCTGAAACCTGCACTGATTTTTCTCGCTGACCTGAGGGATGTTTTGACTTTTTCACCAGGCTGCCGTCCTATTTTCTTCTAGAACTGTTTGTTGGCAGAGACTTTGTTCAATGTTTCGAGGATGAATGCATGCAGAAGAGTGTGTGAGAAGGAGATCAGAAAGTTGCTGCGCTGCTTCTTTGGCTTCATCACAGGAACAGTTATTAAAGGTATTTCCTCTTTTTATGACTCAACAGTGGATGGGTTTTTTGCCTCTTATTGTCAGATTGAGATTTTTGGTTAATGACAGTGGTTGTGCATGCTCTGAAGTGCTCCAAAATGGAAGTGTCTCTTTATAAAGTGATGCAGAAACTTGCTGCCTCTGATTCTTCTATCAACTACTGCATGCAAATAACTGTAAAAAACATAATGTAGGATCGTTCTCCATTTGCATATAGCACTGCGTTTCATTTTCACTGTGTTTTCTCTGCTTTGTGCATTTCTTTGAGTCAACAAACTCTTGCCAACAAATAAACATTTAATCACAAACAGCCAAAGTTAGATCTAACTGACATCAGCCCAAGAAGTAAATGTCTTTTCTGCTGTTTGTCAGTTTGATGGTTTGTTTGTCTGTAAGTAAGATGACTCAATAAGTTCTCAACTGATGTGGATTAAATTTTCAGGAAATGTTGGTCATGGCTCAAGGAAGAAGTGATTACACTTTGGTGGTGCATCACCTTTCAGGATTTAGTTCAAGATTTGATTAAATTGTGTAATAGTACAGCTTTCGACATTTTCATTTATAACTTAGCTAACAATATCAGAAATGCCTTGGTGAAGGTTTTCAATCAATAAGAATACAAATTTAGTTTAAAAAAAATTGCAACCACAAAGATGAAAATATCTGCCATTAAGTATTTATTCAGAATACCACTGTTGCACCACAGATGTCTTTAATACTGTTTTTCTTTTATCGTTTTACAGGGATATAGATGGTATAATTTGCTATAACTGTTTTCTAAAGTCTTTAACAAAGCATCATTAAGACTGTTGGTAAAAAAAAAAAAGAGTCTGAACTTAACTGAACTATCTACTGACTAATGTGTTTATAACTATAACCTTTGCCAAGTTTATTGTATAAGGAAAGAAATTATCTGCAGGACTTACTTGAAAAATTAATTTCAGATACATTTACTAATTCAGATAAACAAAAATACTGATTTATTGTATTGGGATGACAAATTTGTTGTGCTTCACTGTGTGCTTAGCTCATTAAATTTAGCTTTACTGTTTGGTTTAGAGTTTGAAAATACAATTAAATATTCAGGTAAATGCTATATATTTATTTTTTATATTTAATACAGCTATTTTTGATTGTCTAATTCATAGTATTTATTAGTAACAATTTTGCCCGTTGTTCACAAGAATAACAACAGTGTGGCCCCTGTGGTAAGCAAAGTTACCCACTCTTTCGTTAAAATATATTTTGAAGAAAAAACTTCTGGACTAAGACTCATTACCTTTCCCCTTCTTGGTCCCTTACTGTTCCTTTGCCTAAACTGCTTCAGAATTAGAGCGACAAAATAAGATACCTATGACTTTGTGTTAGCTGTATTGTTGCATCCTGAATATGCAGGAACATGCGCGAACAATTCATCAAATGTGATGATGATCTTGTTAACTAAAGACACTTCTGAATGAAACAGTTTAATTTAACACTGTTTTTGACATGTAGTGACTCCAAAAGCTAAATCCTATTATGGCTTTATTTGATAAATTACATTTCATTTGCATGTTAGAGCTGGTTCTTTATGTGATTTCTTTTGAGATTTTGTTTTTTTGTCCAGTTTAAGGAGATACCATGTCAATTAACAGGCTTTTAAGCTATTTATTTTCCTAAATAATCTTTCATTTTTATCAGTCTGTCCTCCTTGTCTTAGCCTGTGTGGTGTCCTTCTAACTCTTATTGATTAGGTGTAAGCTTATCCTCCATCCTCCTCCTGTGTCCTATCATACACAGGACACATGCCCGGCATCATCAAACGTCTGAATCAGCGCTCTTTGTGCTGCTCTCCGTCTCATCTGTATCCTGTTGATCCACACTTGTCCCACTTTTCTCTTTCTTTTTTCTCACATGTTGTTTTATAAAAAGACAGCAGAGACCTTGAAGGTCACATATGGTGAATGGATTTTAAATGTGTCGAAGACAATAATACTGTCTATGCCCATGGCCTGTCAGCAAAAAGAGTAGGTCAATGCCATACTCTCCCTTATACTCCTCATATAAAGCTTGGAAACATTATTTTGGTTGATTATTTCACCCCTTTAATTGTAATTGTAGTCACCTTTACAACAAGGTACAAGTTGTAAGGGTCGTGCATTTGGGGAATGAGCAACACAGCTTAATTTGACAGTTGCACCCAAGAAAGTGTTCAAATCTGTACAGCTAGAAAGCTAGTTCCGATGACAGCATTATTTGGTGTCTGCACTTGTACTATTTCTTAATTTAGAACCAAGTTCTGTGAGACTGGTGAAGTCAAAGACTGACCGTGAATGGTTCATCCTAGGTAGACAACACCCAAAGACAAACAGTTCCTCACCCTTGCTTCACTGAGAAATAATTGGTTTTTGCCTAAGGAAGAAGGGATTTTGGCACAGTTTTTTGGGGGGGGTGCTACCCACACATTTGTGCTACTCATCCCACAAATACATGATCTTTACAACTTGTGCCTGGCTGTACAGGGGACTTATCAGGCTGTACAAAAATATAAAATACAACACCAACCTGTATTTAAAAGGTGGAGAGATAATTGACTGAAATAATGTTTCCAAGCTTTAAAACTTTCTTGTATATATAACAAGAAGAACATAATGACATTGACTTTTCTATTTGTAAGTCTTGAGATAACATTTGTTATGATTTGGTGCTATACAATAAAGACTGAGTGACTGATGAATCTGTGGGCAAACACTAATCTAAAATATGTTCTGAGAACATCTGAAACCAATAATATTACTGAAAATGAGTAAAATGTGGGACCTTTGAGGACAAATGTTTGCTGTAGATGTTGATTTAAAGCCATTTTTGTTTATATTGTGTATGTTTTCCTTTTTTTTCTGATTAGTAGTTTTTATTAATTTCCTTTTTTTAACAATAACAAACAACACACCACAAAAGTTTAAACTTAAAATACAGAGACATAAAATAATTCAAGCACAGAGACCTGCACATGTATGAACAAACCCAAGCATGTTATTTTCCTTCATACTGCTCGTCGCTGTAATCCAAGTGTCCTGAGCGGGTAACGCCCATAATTAATTGAACGAGGTCATTTAGTACATTTTTCGAGCCTAAACAGTGCTATAGCGTACTTCCACAGTGCACGTCTACGCGCGCTCCCTGCACTACGTAAGCCGCGGCAGACCAATCCAGACGGATTACATAAAATGTACTAAATGACCTCGTAATTATGGACGTTACCCGCTCAGGACACTTGGATTACAGCGGACGAGCAGTATGAAGGAAAATAGGCACGTTTTTGTGGACTTTTATGGACCTTTTTCTTCGCTCTGCCCCCAGTTAGATGGACGTTTGTTGACAGCGAAAATCCCCCCGGACCCCCGGCTGCATTTGAGACATCAAAAAAGTGCTCCAGAGTGTTGCTCAGCATGAGGGTGAGTAGAAAATGAGGCCAAATCGTTGTTTGGGTGTAGTGTTCCTTTAAGGAGAAATACAATCAAAAGAAAGGAAAAAAAATAAAATAAAAATAAAAACACAAGATTGGCAGATAGTAAGGAAATACAAACAATAGTTTCAGTAGTAGTAGTTCATTATCAGGCCTACAGAAATGTCAAGGTCCCTTAATAAATGAAATATAATTCCCCCACTTAGCGTGGTATCTCTCAACCTGGTTGATTAATTTATAAGAGAGACCCTCATGTGCTGCCACTATGCCCAAGTGTGAGAACCACACCCTGACTGGTGGTAGTGTTGTCTTTTTCCATTCTGAGAGTATTAGTTTCCTTCCCAGCATGAGAGATGTTTGCACCCACTCTGCCTGAGCTGAGGGGAGGGCTTTTAGTGGGAGAGGATCCCCCAAGACAAACAGGCTTGGGCAGAATGGGATATTCAACTTAAGGATCAGCTTAATGTTTTCATGAATAGCTGACCAAAATGATTGTACCAGTGGGCAGTACCACAGCATATGAACAAGTGTACCAGTACTCGCTCCACATTGTATATGTTTTCCTTTTAACTTGTTACATATTTGATTTTCTTCAGTAAAGTCTTGCTCAGTCATGGGTTACTTGACCTTTTTATCCAGATTTGGTTTTAGGTGAAAGAAAAGTAGAGAAAACTCAAATGTCAAGCTGAGGAGGAGGTAATAAACAGCTTTGGATGGGAGATCCTGGTTTTAATTGCACATTTGAGGTTTACTTTGAACCTGCCTGGCTGAAGTAGATTTATAAAAAAGAGGATTATCTCACATGGAAATGAGGCTGAGTTTGGTTTTAATTGGAACATATCAGAAAGCTGATGAGGCGAGGAGACGGGGAAATACTGAGGGAGCTGCCATCTTTGCTCCCTAATGGCCTGCCTCACTTATATTAAAGAACGGAGCAGAGCTGTATGTGGTGTTATTTTCAAGTATGAGGAGGAAACTTAAAGAAGGAAAAAGTTTTGATCTCCAGTCCCTGGAGTGCAATGTCAGAGATTATGCAGCAGTAAAAACAAAGGAGGAATAATTAGCTTGCTGTTTTATCACTTGCTTCTTATATGCGCATACATTTACATACTTCCTGACATGCAGATTATTCACTATGTGCAGAAGAACATGGCACAGACTGACCCTAAATTAGCTCGTGCTGAGTATTTCTTGTATCAAATTTCCTTTTGTTTGTTTTTTTCCATGTAAGTATTAGCTGCTCCTCATCAATCATTTTCTGTCAAACACAGAAACTGATGACGCGTAAAACCGCAGTGTCCACCTCTCTGTTAGCAGCTGATTAAGCTCATCCAGGAGGAGTCGTATACATTTGATCTACTCTCTCACGTTTCATTTCTCTCTCTCTCTGAGCTCTGATTGTGAATGGAGCCCCGCTTTGCTCTGCAGTGTGTTGTGTGATGTTAGGCGCCATCTTGTGAACAAAGGAGTTATTGCAAGACTTCAAGACAAAGTTGTATTTAGAAGGGCTGCAGCTGATTTCATTTTCCATTTTTAAATGTGCTTTTAAAAATGTGCTTTTAAGCCATCAGTTGTATGTTTGTCCTCCCAGAATGAATGCAGTTTTGTTTAGTTTTTCATTTTGTTTGGAAGTTAGTTGACTGACTATTTACTGGTCCTTGGCATGATGGAGATGTTTGTGATTCAATTCACAATATATACTTTTTTATTATACAAATATGTAAACCACTTGTGAGTTAGAACTGTAGTTTGACAACTAAAAAAAGCCCACCTATTATGATTTTTTTTTTTTTTTTTTTGATGAATGGACTCCAGCTTGTTGTTCAGCCTATGACGATGGTTTTTACCGCTGGTTAGTCTTAGCCATTCACGAACATTTGAGGGTTAGGAATAGTGATCAAAAATCAATTTGATTACAATTTCCTCAAGGAACTAATACCATTAGTGTTTTATCTCAACGATTCCCTTCCACTTTGTGCTACATGCCTTGTTATTCAAGTTTTACACCCTTATCAGAGGAAGTCAACAGAAATTATAACATAAAAGCAGAGAATGTGATCATGGCAGGAAGAAAACAGGTGGACAAAATTGTGACTCAATTTTAGACAAAGACATTTGATGCCCAATGTCAGAGAGTGGAAACACAAGAAACCTGCTGAAGTATTTATCTACACAGCATGGGATTAAATTATAACGTGATATATGCCAAAACTTGCATAGGCCAACTTTTGTCCATGCAGAAAATCCACAAGAAGTGACGAGGAAACCGCTAAGAAATCATAAACATAAGCAGAATTGATAATGAAATAGGTTTCCGTAAAGTCTTATAGATTGCCATCCCTAAATGTAAGTACATTGTCTAACAGTAATTGCTTGTCCCATTCAGGCCAACCCACTGAAATGGATGGACCCCTGATAGGTGTGGTAAATGGGTCTTCCTCTGATTTAATGTAATAAAGCAAAGTGTAGGAAATTCCAGAGCCTCATGGTTGATTTCATGTTTTATAGGAAGGCTTTGTGCTGGGGACATTCACTCTGGGCAGCATTAGGATTGTCAGTAAAATATTGCATTTCTTTACGAGGCACACCACACATGATTGTTCTAACTTTTTAATTTGATGGTTTTATTTACAACATGAATATCACAAAAATAAGGACTGTACCGTTTCAGGAGGAAGCATTTTACATGTCGAAACTGGTTATGGAAAATAAAATTATTTTCCCATGAATAAAACAGTAATGGCGAGTAATCACATTTAAGTAAAATAAATGGTCTGCATTTAAAATGGACTGTGTCCTAACTCACCTTTATGGACTCCTATGTGACTCTGAGCCCAAAAAGCATCCCCCCTCCCTTGGCCCATTCATGCATATTGCATATTTAAATGCCACTGACTTGTTGCTGAAGGAATTTTAGGTTTATTGTCTTGTGCAAGGACATGATTGAATAAAACCCTGAATGGAAAGATGACCAATGCCATCTGTATACTCACTCATGAATGAAAGATTGAACTCTGGGTTTATTTTGGTCAGAGATTTAATTGACTAATTTTTGCAAATAGTGTTGCTCAAAAGAGATTCTTGCTAAATTTGTCAATTACTTTGATTATTTACAGAGCTGACATATTTTTAAACATTTATTGGGCATTTTACCTTTATACAGCTGGGAGGGGTGATGAATAGAGTTGCAAGAGAACAAGAGAACAGAGAATTAAATATAGCACGGGGTCCAGGCCCAGATTTAAACCCTAGCTCGCCTCAGTTCTGCACACAGCTGGCAAACTGCTCAGCCATCTGTACTGAAAATACTTTATTTATGCCCTGAATGTGCTAATTTGGGGAAACACATAGCAGATTAGATAATGAAATATAACGTGGTTAAAAAGATAAAGGCAATGAAAAATAAAAAGTCAAGTCACAACAAGCACATACGATTATTTACAGTTGCTGAAGAGTTTCTATTGACTACAAGCAGAGGCAGGCTAACACTACCCATTGAGTCCCAGTGTTTAAGCCAAGTTAATTAGTGGTGGGCGGACTTTGCCCGTCTCTTCCTTGTTACTGCATTCAAAAGAATGGCGTCTCTGCTTAACATGGACTTGGGAGTGAGGCAAGATATGAGAACAAAATAATTTTTGGCATATCCCTTTAAGGATCCTGCAGTCACAGCAGCAGAGTTGATTAACTGAAACAACGTTTTTACTCATGTCTCTGAACCCAACTCATCTCAACTCATTTTGCCAACACTAAAGATATCTACTCTTCTCAGTTTTCTGTGTAATTATTACATGCAGCTCTTTATGCCTGTAAGTGGGTGGAAGCCCATTACATATAAGATAATGTAGTGATGATTGATGGTATGAGAGGCCTACACAGGTGTAGTATCTTGATCCATTTCTCAAGAATATCCCAGTGCTCTGTGCAGTCTGTGTTACTTTGTGTCATTTTTCTTTGGGTTTGTCAGCAGGACCCTGTTGTGCCTCAGGAGTTTGTGAAACAGCCAAGGCGTCACTGCAGAAGTGCGACACTACAGCAGAGTTATGGTTATGATTCTATGCAGAGAACAATCAGAGAAGAGGAAGGCAGTAAGACAGACCAAAAAGTATGGAGGTGTGTGATGTGTCTGATGTGAAAGGTCAGAAGCCCCTGTTGTGTTGTTTGATCCCTCTTCCTTTTTTATCTTTGTCTGAATGTCACCTGGTGTCCCAAACTCAAACAGATTTTTAAATGTGGCCCCAAACACACTAAATACTGGAACACACACAGAAAAAGACTCATATGTCACCTTGTCCATCATACCTACCAGTTGCTTTTGTTGGAAGGAGAGCTTCAGACTGTCTGCTTTGCTTGTTTATCTTCTTCAGGCTGAGCTGAGATCTGTAGACTCAAGTTCAAACTTTGTGGCTCTGCATTGAAGCACTTTTTTTAGACTCATCTCGACTTCTGAAGTTCAGATTTTGACTGCTTGTTGTGGAACTTTGACTGAATTCAAAGTACTTCAGGGCAGCTTGTTAGTTATTGTTGATCAGTTTTGTTGCATTATGGGAGCTGTGATGGCGGCTCTCTCTGTTGAGGCCCGACGCCGTCTCTCTCGCCCAAGCTGTCTCTCCCACTGCGGCCACAGTGCAGCGAGGTATCACCGCTCAGGTAGGCTATACTTCCTTTTCATTGTTCACATTGTTTATTCACTCTTTCTTCACTCTCACCATAACAGTAGTATTAAAAGTCTAGTAGTTTCAGCTTTTTGTTTTAAGTGATTAAAATAAATTCAAACATTAATCAGGCCTTACACAAAAAAAGCATGCAGGATGTTCTAGCAGCAGACTTTTTTTGGTTATTTTAAAGCTTTTAGACCATGTATTTTTAAAAAGGATTGGTTTGGCAAGTTTGATTTTTTAAGTATAGATCGCGTATAAATGTTTTCAAAGTACTCAATGTGTAAAAAAGACTGCTAATAACAGAGAAATTTGACATCAGCAAAATGGAAAAGATCCATTTAGTACCAAACAGGATGGAAGTTATAGGGTTTTGATTCTTTTTTAAGTTAATTAAACTATCCAGAACACATAGGTTGTCTTATCAAATCCCCTTTTAATTAACTTGGGCTAACTTGAGTCCAAAATGTAGTAAGACCATAATATGAAATGTCTGTTACAGAGTGATAAATGTGCCATGAAATGTGTCAGAACAGTGAATGAAAAATCATTTTCATCTTAATTACAGTTACATATAATCAGAATAGACTCAAAATAATATCTCTACAATTCTTATGAAATCATTCTAAACCCTAAAACCATGTGCTTTATTACCTGTCAGCATTTAAAGTTTATGAATCTGTTTTAGCCTTAAATCCAATTTAAGAAAAAAATAACAACATGCTTAGCAGGGGAGAACATGCAAACTCCACACAGGGGGAGGTTCAGCACAGCTGGGGAGTCAAATCAACAGCCTTCATGCAGTGAGGCACCAGCACTGTCTGCTGCACCATCATCCAGCCCAACCAGTCTTTAGAGTTTCCTAAATTATTGATTTGGTGTGGTGACCAAACAACCTAACAGAGCCTCCAACCCCCAAAGTGGCAGTACAGAATATTACAATTAAAGATAAGTATGATTAATGTTCACTGAGGTTGGGGGAAAAATGTACATTCAATCTCCAAAGAAAAAAAAAGTTTAATGCGACCAATCAGAAACTGAAGGTATTTCCTGCATAGCATGTTTGATATAACCAACATCATTTGACATTTTATTTTGGTCTAATTTGTCACAAACTACATTATTAATGTTTTTTTTCCCTATAAAACACAAAGGACTGCTATTTCAAATGACAGCAAAATACAATGCTTGTTCAAAAATCGGATATTTTGTGAAATATTACCAACACAATATAAGTATGTCCAGATCGTACATTGTTCATTATTTGTGTCTGCAGATATGAACATTTCTGCCAATATTCACGTCAGATATGTTGATTATATACTGCATATTGGCCCTTTACATCCCATTAATCAGATGTAACATTGGCCGTATGTATGAGTACCAATATGCTTCACCTAATCGTCATTTCATGTCAAGATTCAAAAATCTAATGTAAGATAAATAAGGGCCAGATTTTTTTTAGATGTTTCTAACACAAATAGACAATCACAATCAGATGAATAGAAGAATGGACTTATTGCTCTTAGAGCAAAAATGGTGACAATGAGTTAGGAAATATAGTGAATATCAGCAAAATCCAATAATATGCACCCTTAGTGACATGACTGCAGGTTCTGATCATTCTCCGTGTTAAATACCTGAGTGATAGGTCATTTGATGCACGTGCAGCAAACTGAGAAAAGTTCAAACTTGTTGGCAAAATCTCAGTCAGTGCAGAGTTAATTACACTCTGGATGGAGTCAAATCCCTGTTAATAATACATTGGTGTCAAAATCAGTTTTAAAACTGTTGTTTCAGTAAATCAGATTCATTGATGTCACTGCAGGGTCTTTAACTCTCAACTTTTCACCTTGTATTCTGAACCTGTGAGTGACACTTGTAGAGTCAATCTTCTGCCCATCCCCCATTAAATCAAGATGCACCAAGCACCCGTGGGGGAAACTGCAGAGCAAATGTCTCTTTTTAGGTAATTTTATTCATATTTATTGCTTTAACCAAGCATGGTGTCTTTATTTCCCCTAGTTCCCCCCATAAATAAATGGTAAATAAATACATCAATGTGTACACTTTGCAGTGTTAAATAAGAGTTAACATGTTGGTAGTTAGTATATACTCTGAGAGATGGGATTGCTAACACTACAGAGCTGATGATCAGACATCAGGCTGGTAAGTATTACAGAGTTTTAAGTTTCAACTCCATAAGACTTACCTTATATTTCCCGTTGCACATAATGTACCAGCTCTCCAAACAAGTGAAAACAAAACTTTGTGTTGTGGACCCGAATAGACACTTAGGAAGTGCTATGGCTCTGATAGTGATGATTTGTCTGTACAGATTTTGCTGTGTACTTTTATACCAATGCAATGAATCATATAAAGAGTTATTGAACGTAATGTCTTAACTGTTGTGATGCATCTGCACACATCTGAGTATTGTGTCCTTGTCTCTTCTCTCTGGTTGTGGTGAAGCCTTGAGGTGATTTTTGCTGATGATGTGTCTGACTGAGAGGAAACAGTCAGAGTCCTCTCTCCCTTTTTACTGACTGTTGTGTCAGCAGGCCGTGCCGAGCCTACCTTTTTAAAAACCTGTTAGTGTCCTAATGGCCCGTTAAGAGGAACAACCACACAAACACAACACACAGGCAGAGAGTGAACCCCACAAACTATACAGCATCAGTGCTCACGAAAATCAAACTTCAGTGCGCATTAAAAGACACCAAAGCAAAAATATCCTAACACACAGCACCAGTATAAACACATTTCTGTCTGATCTGTTTTCTAACTATGAAAATGTCTGTCACCGAGTCCACTCCGATCACAGAGTGTATCTGAGCTGGAACTGACCTTCAGGGTGATTCCTTCATTGTAAATAAAGACATCCCAAACCTTTTCTTTTAGAAATAAAACAGAAGTACAAGCTAACAATAGCTTGCATATATATTATAGATTTCTTCTTTTTTGGGGGGGATAAAGTGTAAAAAGCAGAGATGGAGAAGGGGGTTATTCCACCACCACCTCACCACAAACATATCGATCTCTCTCACTCTAGCCTCCCATCTGTGTCTCTCCAACCTCCAACCAAGTCAATGCATTAACACTTACTCACACACACTTACTCGCACACACACACACACACACACACACACACACACACACACACGTACACATCTTTGTTCTCCTTATCTTGATGCATTAGCTAGTGCAGAGTCATCAGGTATCCTCTTTTGACTTCTAAATACAACTCGATCATGCACACATTACTTACTAACAATATTTTTCCGTTTATCTTTGGACAACTGTTGATCACACTTCCAAGGAGCATTAATGTTTTTAGGCATCAGTGATGCAATTACACGATACATCGATGATCAGTCTTTTTCTTATTTGCCTCCGCACCATCTTAAAGTTACTGAAAACGTTTGTCTCTGCCCTTTAATCTGTTTCTGTGGCCGCTTGTGTGTCACATTATTGTGTAAATTGTTATTATGTCAAGTGTGCAAAATTCAGGAGCAATATGGATAAAATCCATCTTCATTCAAGGAAGTAATTCTTTGAAGCACCCAGCCTTTATAGCCTAAGACTGCTGTAAAACAGACAGTCTGATATGCAACAGAATGTTTGTGTTATCAGGTGTCCCCACCCCATCATCAGATTCCTTTAAAGAAGAAAAAGACAGAAGCTGCAGATATGTCTTACATAAAGAGTGGAGTGCTTGCAAGCAGTTGACTGGCCTGTCATCCTCTAACCTTGCAGAGCAGTGAGATCTGCCTGATTTAATTTCTGTTAGACAGAACCATCTCACCAAACTTCAGTCTATAATGATTGTGAGGGGCCCATTATGTCACGGCCCAATCAGCATTTGAGCAGGAAAAGGTGGGAACTACAAGTAAGTCAACAGCAGGAAGCAAGTGCTCACAGAGATTAGCATAGATGCTAACAGCTTTGGTTGTAGTTTTATCAGATCTGGACTACATTTTTTTAAGATTAAAATAATGCTGGAAGCATTTCTTGGGAGAACAATGTTTTTGCTCGACTCCTGACATGTTTGAGCAAGAGTTTGTATGTCTACTGCATTAGTGCCCAATTACTAGGTTATCTGATCGGCCCATAATAAATGATATTGACAGAATGGTTGTCCAGTCACCTGCTAGATATGATTTTGCATAGTTCTGCCAATTCCCAAACACTTTCTATGAGCTGTTGCCCAGATGGACGAGTCAAATATTTTTAACGGTCCATCAGGTATGTCGGGTTAACAAACACAAGTTTATGATCTAAATTCACTTCATGGATCACTGGTCTTGCCATGTTTTTAGGCATAAATGAGGCTTTCTTTGGAAAGCTCCTGTAGAAAACACGTTTGTTGACATCATGTAAGTGTAGTTTAGTATGATGCTAAGGGAATGTTAACAGTATTAGCAACTGGGAGTATGTACTTTCTGGATATGCAACAGGCAGTGTGAATGCAGTGTACCTTAATTACATTTAAAAATAGCTTTGTGGTATTCTCTTTGTTTCTGTGTTAAATATTTTTGACTGCACAGTCCGAAAACACAACTTAAGGATGAGCAGACACAGATACAGCAGCTATGGTAGACAGTGGCTGATGATGCAGCCTATTGCTCACAGCCTTTATCCATGCTACTGCTGAACAGACCAAACATGCAGCCATAGGAGCAAGAGCCCCCACACAGGTGTGTCCTCAATGAAACAACACAAATTTGATGCTAAGTATCACCAACAAAAAGCAGCTTATATTCTATTAACAGCTGACTACAAGGTGCTCAATGTAAGAGGAAACAATGGACAAGTTGGATATCAGAGTAGAAGAGACAGGGATAGTGTGAGCCACTGACGTAAGATGAGCAACCTTCTGTGGTCCTGGGATGCCTACTTTGGGTCTGATTTTGAGTTAACCAGTCTCACAGAGCTTGTTCATGAGTTTGAAATGATGCCAGGGCTGACACCAAATAATGTTTCCACTCTTTGTACCAGAGCATCAGCTTCCAGTTACATAGGATTTTGGCATAATTTTGTGGGGCGCTACCCTCACATTTAGTTCATTTGCTTATTCCACAAATAGATGATCCTTACAAGTTGTGCCTAGTAAAAGTGATTAATCAGGCTTTCCAACTACATTATATTGGAAAGACTACAAGAGTCAAGTGAAAGGGGGTAAAACAGTGGTTGGTTAAAGTTTCAGAGCAGCAGGGAAGACAGACGGATAAGCTTCTCCAGTAATCAGGTGGACAGAGAATGAGAAGGACCAAAGAGTGAGAGGAGTCCACAATAATGAGACTTCTAAACATCAGCCCCAGTGCAAAGAGGAAAAGTTGCAACGGATACATTGAGGAAACTGCAGAGAGCGAGAGAGAGAGGGAGAGAGAGGGAGTGGGGAGTGATGGGAAAGTATGTGCGGAGGAGGTAGACACCAGGGGGGAGGAGGTTTCATTCCCTTCAGCTCCTCTCACTTTCTCAGGACTTCCCTCCCTGGACACGGCTGCTGCTGAGTGCCTTTTCTTCAAAGCTAAACTCTTCCATATCTGGAGCTGGATTTGAACAAACAGTGGAGTGGACCAAATCAGATTGGACACATTCTCAAAGCCCACATTACTTAAATTCAGTCTTTGTTAAATGGGGTTTGGTGGACTTGAGGATTACAGAGTTCTGGAGGAAATTAACAGAAGAATGAAGAAAAGTGGTGATCAAAAACGAGCTTCTTGAGTAATTTCTTCAGATATTTTGGGCAGTTTTACAGCTTTGCTCTTTGCAGTTTCACTTTACGTGGAACATTTATTTTTATCTTGATTGACAGGTCTGTGTTGACAGACTATTACCCTCTAACAGTTGGTTGAGTGCAGTGAAAGCTTGTCAAATTGTCCTTTGCATGCAGAAATAAGTTTATTCTTGCAGGACTTAGAAGTCACAAACCTCCTGTGGTTGATGCTTCTAAAGAGGTAATTGGCTTCACTGTTTTGTAGCATGGAGGATGAAAATACGTAAGCAATTAATTTTACATTTTTCCTGGTTTTCAGTACTTTTGTAAGTCAGCGGCGTTCATAGTGTTTTCTGTCCCAATGGAAGCTAAATCCTGAAAATGGACACCGAGGCTGCACCACATTCTTTGCTTTTCCCCAAAGGACGTCTCCTTCTAAAACCAAAATGTGATCCCTGAATGTAAACTATGACGTGAGGACTGATGATAGCTGTTTGGATTAAGAGGGTGAGCAGTAACTTGTGTCTTTATCAGCCTGAGCTCCTGAGCAAAAGTGAATCTAAAAGTCTTGTTCCTTAATGTGCTATAATAAATGGCCGGTGACA
The DNA here is from genome assembly GCA_036419115.1 of Scarus forsteni. Classification (NCBI taxonomy): domain Eukaryota; kingdom Metazoa; phylum Chordata; class Actinopteri; order Labriformes; family Labridae; genus Scarus; species Scarus forsteni. The sequence goes on from JAZDUH010000066.1 coordinate 21,934,416, forward strand.
CAACCCCCATTTTCCCTCATGGGTTTAGAGAGGGAGATTTTCCATATATGTCGGCTAAAAACTATTCCCCACGTCAGCATCAGTGTTGACTTTGGAGCAGCTTTTGTCCAGCTTGTCAGCCTGGCTGCCTCCAGGGCCTGGAGACAAGCCCATGAAGATACTTATCAACCAGACTGATCCCTGACCTGCTCAGTGTAAAAAAACACTTGTTGTGACTCCTGGCCCAGTTTTCCCAGTTTCACCCTGGGCTTCCTTTTTGTCTCTGCCTGTGACGAAGCCTTCTTCTGCAGGCTTGGCCCTAAGTGGGCTTCTCACAGTGTCCTGCAGTCATGGGGATCCAGGGCATGGAGCTGTTTGCCATTGGTGTTGTCATCATTCTTTTCATGGCCGTTCTGAAGCAATTTGGCATCTTGGAGCCCATGTCCTCGTTTGAAGGTAAGGGCCCATCCAAGCCCCCTTCTGGTGAACACAAATCTGCAGTTTAGTATTGCAGCAGCCAGATATTCTTAAGTTAATTAGCATTTTGCACTTTACTTACATTTACTCAAAGTGCACAAACTGTATAAACATATAAACAATTGTTTTGTTGTCAATTGGGCTTTCAGTTAACTGTTAACTTTGATCAATTGCATACTTTGGAATTAGAGAGTCTTGTTTTCTGTATCAAAAACATGGGAAGGATTGCATCACAGATAGACCAACCGTGTTACCCTGTTTCAAGATCAGTGGTGGTCAACTTTGGTTATAAGTCAAACAGCCAAATTTGTTGCCATTTTTTTGTGTGTCACTAGAATTATTTAAATATTAAAGAAAGAAAGCCTTTATTGAAATGTATACTACTTGACATCACACTTCTCTGCTCAAATATATACAACTTTATTCCTTTAAGAAATCTGAGCCAGATGTTTGTCCAGACCACAGCTGGCTTCAGGGAAAAGAAAATGTCCAGCCATAGAAAACATGAATAATGTATGTTTCATTAGATGGGCACCGTCAGGATTACACTTAAACAGCCTGTTCTTTGCAGGACTGAAAAAGTGGGGTTTATAGACATTTATAGACATGAGTGGATTTGAATGCAAAAAACTTGCTTTGGAGACATCAGGGACGAGCGTTAGCTTGTGAAAATGGAGCAGAATATGGGACTTTTAACTTTTTAGGACATCATGCACACTTTCATGGAAGCCATTCTTGGTGTTCAACTAGTCTCTTTGCAGTGTTTTTACCCTGCTGTGAGTGCCTTTATTATGGCGTGACTTTAACCAGCTCTGTCCAGCAAACAGAACCTGTGCTCTGGTTGAATATATCAGCCTAACGCGAGAAGTCCTTTGACCAAGCCCATATCTAGAAAGGGATTTTTACGGTCACAATTTTCAGGATGCATAGCCTCACAGGCCGCACTCAGTGGAGTTGGAGGGCATGTGACCACATATCTGTTGTATGTTTTTATTTCTAGACTTCCCACTTTGATTTTACTCATTTTCTTCTAGATATAGATCAACAAAACTTCAATTTTTCATCACATATGTGTCTGCCATGGAAGTTGGTGATGGTTCTCTTGGATGGATAAAATAATGAATGGGAAAAAAAAAATCTAAAAATTGCTCTCAAGTGTTGAAAATCAAATTTAAAAAGCTTATGTGGACAATTGCATGGTCATTTCTATAAGATGTCAGAGAAACACAATTTCTTTTAAACATTATTTTCTTAGGTCAAAGCATCTAAAATCATTCATATTTTTGACACCACTTTTCTTAAAAGAGATTCTCTGCACAGTATTTGGCCAATGTCCTTTATGAAAATATCATTAGGTACCACTGTTATGACAGTGTTGTACTCTAGCATCATTTATTCTGTTATAATAAGAGCCACTACTGGAGGAGAGAAACATTGCGTAATATAAACTTTCCAAGTTATTGTCAACAAATGTGTGGTAGTGTAATACAAAGTACTGAAATATTGTTTAAAAGCTGCTCAAGAATTCTAAATAGAAAGATACAAATGGGCCTTAAATCAAATTTAAGAATTTGCATGTGTATCTTTTAGACATTGCTACCAAAAGGAATCAAAAAATGTATGTGAATTTTCAACCATATTTTATTTCTATTTTTGGAGGTAAGCTAACCCAAGAGTCATGATAAATATCCCTCACCTGTGGATTACCTCCTGGACAAACAAAAGTTTTTAAAGACGAGTTATTTTTCTCAGCTAATAATGTTTTTTCATTTTTTCTTAAAAAATCTACTTAGGTAGATTCTGCAAGAAAATGAAATGATATTTTCCTTTTTTCTATTTCTGAGCCAATGGATCAGGACTGCTGGCCAAAAATAAGATGTCACAGTGGTTGGTCTATTCAGAGGGGGGCAAGGAAATGAGCAATTTCATGAAGCTATCATGGCTGTTTCATAGGGAGAGAGTCTGTGTTGTCTTGTGCATAAATGTAGACTATCAGGAGACTTGTAGAACTCATTCAAGGGCATTTTGCATTCTGATCTTAAATTGAGAAAAAATGTATTTGTGTCACCTTAAAAAATATTTTTTGCAATCAATGGCCCACATGTTGGGGAGTATTTTGTTGAATAGAACTCCATAGAAAATGTTGATTTTAAAAGGAAACTAAAGGTTTTCTGACAAATCTGAAGGGAGGTACTCATTTTTTCTGAGCACTGTATAAGTTACATAAAAACATGCATATATTCAATGTTAGTTTGCAGAAATATTTCATTAAAAAAACTTCAACCATCAAAAATATGTATTTTAGGGCAGCTGTTAATCAGAGACCATTAGAAGAGTCCTAGCTTTCCTCCCCCATGACACCTGGACAAAATACCAAGCACTTTAATCAGCAGCAGTGGGAGGAGCTGACAGCGCATCTCTATCATTCATGATATGATATTGTTTTGATTGAGTGCACCCTGGTGGTAGAATGACATACTGCTGGTATAAAGTAAATTATATCCCTGACAAACTTTTTTCCACACTATTTCTCTTACAGTCATAATCATTTCAAATAAAAAGAGGGCTATTTGAAGTATTACATTTTGCTAAATGTTTTTCTAACACCTGTGCAGTAGCAGTAATAACCACCAATCCAGAGCCATGAATGTTACTAAATGAACAGGCATAGAGGTGATATCATTACATTATATTAACTTTCCTGCTCTGACATCTTTTGTTATGTTATCCATCCCAACTCGGTCTCCTTATTGCTTCTCAGCTTAAACTATACAGCCTTGGTAATAGTTCCAGATTCATACATCATTTTTATATATTTAAAAATACAGTAGGCCTTTAACTTATGACAAGCATTAAATGTGTGCGTGGGAGTGTGCATTACAGTGGGAAAAGGTTAATGGGATGTTTTATTTTGCCTACTAAGAGATTTTCCATAAAACCTTGATCACCACCAGACTGTGTACATTTGGGACTGTAAAAGAGCCATCAGACCTGCTCCCTGAGTGATGCAGCAGCCTCTGCTCAGAGTTTTTGGGCTGGATTACGGCCAGCGTGAGTGCCCTGCCCATCATCGTGCCAAGACAATTACAGCAGGAAGGCTCCAGCCGGCACATTAGTGCCTCTCATATGGCTTGGCATCTGAAGTAATAAATTCAGCAGAAACACCTGTAATATTGTTTCATAATTTATCACTCATCTCATTTTCTCCAATCTGCAGTTCATCCAATAAGACCCCCCTTCTCCCCACCACCACCACCACCGCCATTCCCCTGCCCACTGTGGCAGCGCCCACACCCCGGTCTAGCATTACTTCACATTAATTATACATGCGTTATTGAACAGGCTTTCTCTGAGGCCACCTAAATATGGAGACAGAAGAACTCCTCCAGGGCCCTGAAGGACACTGGCCATCCCTCAGTAGCCTCCAAAATTCTCGTCATGTGACTTCATTCTGATTCCTGACAATTCTCGTCTTGCTCATTTAATGAGGCTGGAAAGCTGAAGCATTCTCCCATAAATGACTCAACAATGCATGACTTCAGTCACTCTTCAGGGAACTAATTTGCCAAAGTGTCCACTCATTCAAATATTAGCACTCTGGCAGCAGATGTTCACAAAACAGTATGATGCAGTAATGCCTCCGAGCAGAGCTGTGCTGTGCAGTTAAAAAATCAACAATGGCTTTTGTAGTATGATACGACCCATTATAACCCAGAATGCTTTGGTATGAGATTATAGTAAACAGGAAAATACAAAGTGACTCATACACAATATAACTTGATACAATATGTCACAGTACATCACGCACTTGTACCTGAATTCTCCACACACACTACTGGCTTTGGTGTTGTTTGTTTTCTCTCTTTGGATAGGTCTGATGCAATATGATATAACACTACAATACTAGACAGTATGATGTAATTCAATGGGATATAGTGTGATATGGTGGAACATTCACAGGCCAATTTGGAGTAGACTTGCAGTTACATCAGAGCAGCTGCACACGTACTGGCGGTAAAGTCATTGTTAAATATGTGGATATATAAACAGGGATGCAGTTTTAATTTCAAGTATAAGGGGAAAGGGTCTATCTGTGCTGAAACACATTCCTGTTAACTTCCCTTGCTTGAGACACTCCCCAAAGCAAAATACAGATGTGTATGGAAGCATAAACAAATGCAGAGAGTGTGCTTAATGTGTTTTATATTAAAATGAAATTCATTCAAGACCACTAGAACATGTTCATATTGCTAATGTTCAAATATACTTCCACATCTTAATCCACCTGTATTCTCAGTCTGGCTGACACACTCTGTTTGAGCTCGTACTCGTTGATCCTCAGACTGAGGCGACATGACACACACACAATTGCATGTAATATAGGAAAAAGCATATTTTGAGTTCTTCAAATAATCACTTTAAAAACTTAAAATTGTTTTTTTTTATTTTTTTTAGGTAGGTTTACAATAAGTTTGTTGCTGTTTGAAAATCTTCTGTTGGCCCAAATCTTGTAAAAGTGCGTTTTGTGTGTATGTCCCTGGAGCTGGTGACTTTTAGCTGAATGAGCATAGATTTTTGTATTTGACAGATACTGAAGATGTTAAGTTTCACAGAAAATGTCTGTTTGTTGAGGTTGCTATTAAATATGTATCTGATGTGTATTTCTGATGTTTGGGTTATATGGGCATTTAGTGTAAAAAGTGTCTCTAGAAAGAATTAATAGACAACCGACATGCTCCATTGAAAGTCACCGGTTAGCACAGTTTTGTTTTCAGTCCTTGCACTGTGAGCCCGGATAAGTTGAATCTACTCAAAAAACCCAAGGAAAGTGGTTGCCCTAAAAAAATTAAGTAATTCATTGTACATTACTTAATTTTTTTAGGGCAACCACTTTCCTTAGGTTTTTTGAGTAGATTCAACTTATCCGGGCTTACAGTGTGGCACGCAAAATATCTGTAGATCTAAGTGTGTGTGATATCCTAGACATGAATACAAGTGAAAATAGTATCACAAATTAGATTGTGTACTTTTAGTGTCTTTAACCTTGTAGAGCAATTGGGCCTGCTTGATTCAATGTCTGTTAGACAGATCTATCTTGCCCAATCAGAGTCCTTGAGAACAGGAAGAGGTTGGGTTTACAGCAGGAACTGACTACACATGCAGAGATAAGCATGCTATTGCTTCGATGGTGGTTTTATCAGATTAGAACCACATTTCTTCATTTAACAAAGAAACAAACAACAATACCGAGAGCATTTTCCACTGAAAATATACCTTTTCTCCACATTCGATATGTTTTAGGGATAGTTTGTACGACAAAGCTCTACATTTTGTATTTTACAAAGTGGCAGTAGTGCCCACCTACCCCATTAATTCACTGGCCCATAATGGATGTGACTGACAGAAGAATTGTCCAATCACCTGCCAGATAGGCTAAAAAAGGTTCTGCTGATTTCCAAACATTTTTTATGGGCTGTTGCCCACATGATCTAGTGAAATGTGTCAAGCTGTCCATCTGGTGATTCAGGTTAGTGGTTCTATACAAACTACACTAAGATGTCGAGCCTGTAAGTTTGTCTTTTTGCTTTGATGGTTTATTCATTGAGTTTGCTAAGAGCATGGCTCAAATATCCTTCCCACTTTGACCATGATGGTCTGTTGAGAATATTGTTAACAAATTTGTAAATATGTATCTTTTTGCTGTTAAGTCCAGAATTTGAACTTGGACTTCTACCAAAGAGTCAGGCTCCAGTGGCCCATTCAGGGGAAGCACTTTTCCCTGAATGGGCTTTTTTTTCACCAGCATATAATAACAGTATAGTCTTAGGTGGAGACATCTTGTGCCCAAGAAGACTTTCAAACATGTGCAACTGTATTTGCATGCATACTGACAGATAAGAGGGGATTGTTATGTGCATCAGAACACATTTGAAGGTCATCTGTAATGCTTTGTTCACACATTTTCCACATTTAGCATCAGCAGTGCATTAGACAACCTTTATCAATCAGTGGTCCAATAATGTCTGGGAGCTCATTTGATGCATTATTTATATCATCAGCACTCAAGAAAGGAACACAGTGAGCAACCTGCTCTATCTGTGGGTGTGTTTTTGTGCATGTGCGTGTGTAGTGGTGAATTTGTGTTTGTCCATATAAGATCCAGGTTAATGAACCAGTTGACCTTTGATTGTTGTTTCAGGCTCCTCTCTGATCTGATGAGGATTTTGGGCCTAGTCCAGCATGGTCCTATTTTTGGTTGACATCTGATCCCAGATTTGTCTATAGAGATGTACAAACCCGATTGAGGGGTACTCTGATACCAAGATATGGTCAAGATATTTTTACACCAGGGCAGAATGCATTTTAGTGTGGTGCTCATAAAATTGACATTAAGAGATGGAGAGAGACCTAAGAGCTGTGTTTGCTCACCTTTTTGCTCACTTGTCATTTACTGAACAAATCCACCACTCCAACTTGCAGGGTGTAAGGTTTATGCCAATGTTGACCTAGATTCACAGCATTGATAATTACCAAAATCATTCTTTATGTCTCTGTAATGGTAAATACACCAGTATGTAGAAGCTCTTTGACAGAAATGACATCTTAATGCTAAAATATTGTTATGATTGTTATCCATGAGTTTTCACATTTTCTATTTTACATAGAAGTAAAAAAAATAAATATAATTTTGACTAAGATGCCAGATTACAGATTCACTTGCATCCCTGAAGAGAAAACTAGTTGGTTGGATGTATGCATGACTAATTTCTGAGTCCTCAGAGAAGCCCTGTGAGCTCAAATTTGGGTAAAAAGGTGAATTCAGTTTGAAATTCCTGTTCACAATGTATGCCTTATAACAATAACATTTTTAGTTTTGGACAACCTTTCAACAGGAATTGTAAAGTAGATATATTTTCCTTATTTTTATGACAGAGGGTCTAATAAATTTGTTAAGTATTGTATATTATCTAAAGCTATTAAAACACACTTCTCATTTTGTCCAAGAATGCAAATATGATTACACTTATTCTTCACTTAATCCATGGAAGAAAGTTATTTCATTTTATGGTATTTGCACAGAAATGGAGGGGTACCACTGCTGCAGAGGCACTGAAGAAATCAAGCAATCTCAGTGTAAATGTGCATTTAAGAGTTATTTGGCTATTCCAAATCAAATTTACAAATGTAAAATAGATGAATGTTGTATTCAAAATAAGATTAAAGCACATAACCAGAAATGACAGAATTCCTGCTCAGGTCCATAGTTTATATGAAGGCTTAAAAGGAAAACCACTAATCAGTTGCTTGAATCGTTTCAGTCTGATGGGCACTAACTTTATTTCAGATTCCGCAAAGACAAAAATGTCAGTAATACATTTAGACTGACATTATCCGTCCACATTGATAGAGCCAACATCTCCTCATAGTGTCAGCAGCGTCCACTTGAGGGAGCAAGTGCTCAGTGTTTGACTGTATTACATGATTATGGGTGTGTGACACAGTATTAAATCTGTGTTATGGACCCCAGGAGAGACAGCGGCGCAATTAGAAAGTGGATCACAGAGCTGAGTGGGAAAATGAGATTCAGGGCACCTGTTGACCTTTGTCACCGCCCACTTAGATTTATTTAAGGAAACGCATTTAATTTATATCACGTTTACCAATTATCGACTGATTTGTTCAGTCTTATCTATATATAGGTTTAGTATGCAGTGCTCTGCTCTCCTTACTGTCTGCTACGAAACAAAATACATAATTTTCCTTATTCCTTTGAGGGTGCTTAGCTGTGATTTGTGAAATGGGGACTGTAAAAGAAAGAGAGCTTAAGATGATTAGACATTTATGAAGAGTAGCATTGTCTAAAAAGTGACCTAGCTCTGGAAAATGTTTGGCTTTCCCTGGATTTACATGTCACATGTTTTTCAGGGTCTTTTCTTACCCACCACTCTGTCCTTTTTAATAATAATCTGCAACACTGGAGTTTAGCAGCCATCAGAATGTGCTCATAGTTGTGGAGAATATCCCAAAGATCCACAAGAGCAGAAGAGAAAGAGAGAGAGAGAAGGAGGGGAGGCAGGAGGGAAAGATAGTCAATTAAAAAAGGCAGAAGGGAAAAGCTAAATGAAGTAACAGAAAGTGAGTGACGGGTGACTGACACTGTTTTGGAGATGGTGAGGGATAGAGGAGGACACAGATAGAGAGCTTGAGAGAGAGATATGGATCACTGGAGAGGTGAGCAGATAATTTAAGCAATAATGTAGTTGGGGGGTAAACCTAAAAAACAGATCGTGGAGGAAAAGGTAGAAGACGAGGGGAAGATGAGTGTGAGGTGGGAGACGGAGGGTCTTCAGACGGTCGGCATCGTCTGCCTGGTGATCATGTTCCTCAAACTGATGCACCTGCTTGGCCTGATCGACATCACTGAGACAGGTGAGAGAGAGAACGACAAAGGGAGACATGTAGGCTGGAGCTAAGTTTGTTTGTAAATTCAAATGTTAGATATTTGTCATTGTTCCACCCATGATTGTGTACTTGTTGAGCTTCATAAGAGAATAGGATAAGATAAACTTGAAATGCCAATGTCTGCCCATCAATAAACATTACAAAGTCTGCTTTTGAATACATAAAAATGGAGTTGTCAGCATTTAAAATTTAATTATGGGGAGATTGGTCAAAAATGAACATATTTGACTTTTAAAGTAATTTCAGTCACATGTTCTTTTGTCATTTTAGATAAACCATTGTTGATTTTCTGTAGTATGGCGGCAGTAGCTTGATGCTACTCCCCTTAGCCTTTCCCTGCTTTCACAGTGGTGGGAGATGAGGGCAAAGTTGCTCCTTTGAATTTCATAGAAAGCTTAAAACACTAGCAGAGTGCTCAGTGGACAAGCCAAAATGAATCTGCGCCTTATGATACCAGACATGTCAATGTTTCATTGCTCAGCTTTAGCTTTACTTATTAACTTTTTGATTAATAGCCATTTGTTTGTCATTGAGAGGCAGAATGTGTTTCCTAACAGAAATTGACATACATTCATGTAAAAAAAAAACACCAAGTGGACACTTAGTGCTTTTAGTTTGAAACAATACAAATAATGCTGTAAACAAGCTTGCTTACACTCAGTACCTGCTCGTTTAGGAAAGATAACCCCCATTGATCAATCATTATTGGCCTATGACAATAAAATATATATGACCTGCTTATCAGAATCAATGAAGTTACAGATAATATCACATGTGGTGAATACTTTGAGCAGCACATTGGGATTCAGTTCAGATATGTGTTCAGTCCTAATCTTGCAGTGCAGCTGGATCCGCCTAAGTCAATAGACAGGCAGATTCATCTTGCCAAGCTCCAACACACAATGACTGTGCATTGCTTTCAGCATTTTTTATAGTAGGAAGAGGCAGGAGCTACGGGCAAGACGACAGCAGGAAACGACTGTTCGCACAGAGATTAGCACAGATGCTAACAGCTTCAGTAGCAGTTTTGACAGACCCCACTGAGCCCATTTATTTATCAAAAGAAATGAAAAAACAACACTGAAAGCATTTCTCAATAGAAAGAATATTTTTGCTCCACATCCAACATGTCTTGATGAGAGTTTGTTCACAAAGTGGTTCATCTTTTGTACTTTTCACTGCTGCAGTAAGTAGTGTTGGCCCACTAAAATATCTGATTGGCACGTTATGGATGTCGTGGATGGAATGATCTTCCAATCACTTGCAAATCTTGCTTTTAAAGTTTTTTAAGCTTTTGCACATTGTCTAACACTTACTAGTGATTTAAGTGATGACAAAGGTACCGTGTGGTAGGCTTAAGGCTGAGAAATAACACAAGGATACCTTTTATGCATGATAAAATTACTATTAGACAAAGGTCAGTCCATGATGCATTTAAATGTAATTTCAGGAAAAGGAAAAGTTTTTCTGAACAGTATTAAATAGTTGCTTCCCTTGCATAATGTTACTGGGTTGATGCTTTTTGACTTGTTTGTTTCTATTTATTAAACTATTTGTACTATTTAGCCATTTTTTCAGTCTTTTCATGATTAATGTATTATATGCTACAACTTGCACTGGATTTGGAGAGCCTAAGGACAATTTACAGCTGGTGGATATGAAGATTTATTCTGATCTAATTGAATTCTATCATATTCTTTTTGTTGATTAAATAAACACACATAAGTCATCATATTGTGTGATTCAGCTGTCTTGCTGTAGGACATGTCTTGCATTGCTCTATGTGAGGTTTTTGTGCTGTTCTGTTGATGAATGTTGTTGACTGACATAGGAGGGCTTTTGTGGTCAATTTATCAGGTTACTCAGCCACCTGTAAAAGTTTCCGGTACACTTCAACACTTATATGACTGAAAAACAGCTGCTGCATCAAAGCACATTGGAAAATCCATTTATTTTGGCTGCTGTTTGGTTTTAAACATCAGTTTTAGCATTGGGGAAAAACACAAAGGCATACTTAGTAAATAATCTAATCAGGGACTCATGTGGCTGTTTTGCATAGAAATTAATTTGGAAACATATAAAAAACAAATTAAAGCTGTTTAGATGTTATGCTAAGAGGAATACTTTCAATCAATTAAAGAAGAACTTTTAAACTCGTTATCCATTCACTGGAGTTTTCTTGAGTTTCCAAAAATGTTGAGATTTTTCAGGTATTTCTGTTTAGACATCAAACTTTATTCAATCAAAGTACGTCTATTCAGTAAAGTCACTGTTTGACGGGATTTTTTATGCCATATATACCAGTGACACCCCTTGAGCCAGGTGTCAGTTCAGCCCACAGCCAGATCCAGGGCAAGAAACAAGGCATGTCTTTGCAGCCAGTGTAAACATTAGAGCACACCGCTAAAAAGCTGAGGCCAGACACAACTCATGAGGGTTCATATTCCTGATATGTTGCTTCTTTTTCACAAGCTTTTTTGGGTGCCAGATATCCCCAGAACCTACTTTAAAGCCTCTCACCTTAAGATCCATTTGTATATCAGGTTTTGGCATGCCAACAAACCCCTCTCTTTCAGCTTTGCTTAGAACAGGAACAGCAACTGAGGAAGAGGAGGGATTTTCTCATGTTAGAGGGATTTGTTGACATGTAATAGTATTCATGCATAAAAACTATTTAAGACAATATTTTGCATATGGGAACTTTGGATCAACTTGTTCTGCTTAGGGCTGATACAGATCAATTTGGCTGTTGACCAAAGTCAAATATATGAGTGGAATCAACTCTAGAAATATATTCCAGGGACATTTCGATCTGTGTAAACTTGTTGAGAATGTATGAAATATGAGAATGCATGAAATAACTGCTTTAAAAAGTTGTACAGCAAACCTTTTGATTTTAATAACACAAATGTTCATGTGCTGATGGGGTCGGTGGTCATCTAATGCTGTTTTCAGTTTGTGCAGCTCAGTACAGTCACTGAACTGTCTCTACGTTAATGTAGAGCCTGAAGGAATTCCCTCCAAGTGTTTTTACTTTGTTTCACAGCCTATCATATATCAGTGCTCTGCTGGATGTTTAACCACCGTATAACATGACTCTTTTTCCTCCTCACCGCTCACTGCTTCATCATATTTTAACTTCTCTGTGATTGATCTGACTTTTTTTCTTTGTTTTTTTTCCCTTCCTCTTACTGTCGCTCTCACTGTTCTCCATTTACTCTCTTTCACTCCATCTTTGTATTAACACCTTCTTACCTACTCCTCTTCCTCCTGTTCTTTTCTCTCTGTCCTAAGATGGTGAGTATGGTTAAAGCACTATCTGAAAGAAAAACTTCCTTCCTTTTTGAAGTTCTGACGCTCTTTTTTTGCCCAGATGTGCAGTGCTTTCTCATATTGTGTGTGAAACTTGAAACCAATTATGCTGCAATTTTAAAGAGGTCATATCAGGCTTATGTCAGTTTTATTTTAAAGTGAATTTTCAATTAATATACCCTTTAGTGTGATGAACATGTCTCCTTGTTGATGGAGCACTTTCCTGGAAAAAAAGGGGAAAAAAAGCTGCATTAAGACCTTGCCTTCTCCCTATCTGTGGCACCAGCAGCAACCTAAAATGTCTGCCTCCTCCTTCCCCCCTAAATCAACCTACTTGTGTTACAGCCTACCATCGTTCAGTCATTATTTTAGGCCCATTGGCTCACAGTTTCAGCCCATTGCAGAGCCCAGACGTTAGAAAGAATGCAGAGTTGTTGAAAACACGGCTGAACTGAGCAACTACCACAGAGTAGAGCTGGAAACCAATCACAGCAGACTGGGCCTGTGTGAGGGAGTGAGTCTTAAAGGGACAGGAGCTCCAAAAGACCATCTCAGAAGAGTACACAGCACAATCAGGGGTACGCCATATGAGAAAAATATACTTTTTTGGAGCATAGGTGATTGTGTAGTCATCGAATATGAAAATATGAACCTGAATCATGGTGAAATATGACCTCTTTAAATCAAAAGGATTCAATTTTACAAATCCTGTATTTTTATGATCAGACATCAAACTGATCAACAGTTCATGTTTGGTGACATTTCCGCCATAAAGAAAGTACAATCTCTTCTTTTTCTTCTCCCTGATTTGGCCTGAGTTTTTTTTTCTAAACCTGTTTATTTCACCCCACCTGCTTTTTTGTTAAATGTCTCCCTCCCTGAATGGTAACCTGCATCCACACACTCAATGTCTGCTCCCATCCTCCATCCTTCTCTCCTCATCCTTTCCTCTCTATGCCACCTCTCTTTTCTTTCTGTCCTCTCACTACCTTCCTGTCTGTCATTCCATCCTTCCATTTCTGTCTTTCCCTTCCTCCCACAGACAGCAGCGACAGTGATTTGGAGCTGTCGACAGTGCGTCATCAGCCAGAGGGACTGGACCAGCTGCAGGCTCAGACCAAGTTCACTAGGAAGGAGCTGCAGTCTCTTTACCGGGGCTTCAAAAACGTAAGTCTGGTTCCTGAGACATACTCTGCTGCACCAACACCATTAGGTTAATTTACGAAGACCTGAAATCTTCTAATTGATGTAATTCCTCCCTCTGTGGAGCAGGAATGCCCCAGTGGAATGGTTGATGAGGAGACATTCAAGTCCATCTACGCTCAGTTCTTCCCCCAAGGAGGTCAGACACTAAAATAATTTCTCCTTTCAGTGGCTGTACAAAAATGCTCTGCTTAGAAAGAATTATTATTTGTTTTATATATTAAGAAAGAGTACCCATTTTAGATTTGATTTGTTTGCCCTTCTCTTGGCAAAATCACCAGACCTTTTTTTGCATACAAATGCATAAAATCCCTTAAAAACCATGAATCTCTACCTCTGCAAGCAGCATGCTTGACCACATACATTAAAGTTTTGAACCCAAGTTTTGTCCTGAATATTTCCTGCTAGCCCCCAGTATTTCCCTGCCTCTCCTCATCCATCACCTAAAACCTGTTTCACACATGCCAGACTGTTATTTAAGGGCAGCCTACCATGTAAATGTCCTTGTATGCTTGTTCTTACTTGCCCCTTACATCAGAACATTGCCCCAAGTTTGGCTGTAGGGCCACTGAACAGTGAGGGTCTGGGGAAAACTACGGTGCATGAAGGAAAAACCTCGGTAAGGGTAAACCATCTTGAGGGGGTGCCTGTATGGTAGAGCAGGTTTCAACTGTAAACTAATTATGTACTGAGGCTCTTACTCATTTGGGCGGACAGGGTTTGATTCTGAGCCAAGTCCAATTTACGCATGTTTGTCCCTGCTCCCCTTTTTCCCAAGTCTATTCCCTGCCTCTCTAACCTGGCACGTAATGTGTAAGGTTAGAGGGGTAAGAGAATAGTCAAAACCTTTCAAAAGCGTATTTGGCAGGTGATTTGATGATCATTCTGTCAATCACATTCATGATGAACCAATCAGATAATTTCATAGGCAACCACTACTGCTGTGGTGCAAAGGACTAAGCGTAAGCCACTTCATAAAACAAAGTCTGTCAGAAGTTGAGTGAAAATATTCTTTCAATATAGAAGTTTGTAGTGTCTGTTTCTCAATAAATAAATGTGGTCCAGATATCATAAAGCTTTTACCAAAACTGTTAGCATCTATGCTAACCTCTACACTAGGGACGTAACGATATGAAAATTTTGTATCACGGTTATTGTGACCAAAATTATCACGGTTATCATTATTATCACGGTATTGTTGCAGCGTGCTCAAAATGTTCAAAAAGTACTTTTACACACAATTTAAACACTTAACCCCTTCAATATTATTATCATAATGGTTCTTTTTTGTCTTTTTTTTTCAATAATGTGAGAAGAAATACCCTTTGAGTAGATTTTTTTACCCTTCTTTCATGAGAAATAAAAATAAACAATCCTGGAAAGTATTTGTCATTATTATGTTATAAACGGTGTGATTACAAGAAAAGAAAACAACTGATTTGAACATCAAACAGGATTCTCTTCATAAACAATTGTAAATGAACATGTTCAAAGTTTTGAGATGACAAAAAATGACCTTAAACTACTTTGTATACACCCACACATTTTTGTTTGCCTGCAGCATTAGTGTCCATGTTACAGCTCCTTATATTAGACCATGTCCAGGACTTTTTATTGTAAATGACGATAGTCCCTGAAGCAATTAACCCCTTCATGATTCGTCTCTGGTCTCCCCTCCCCTCGGTAGAGCTCCTCGGTATTTTCTCCTCTAAATATTTCCAAATAACGATCGATGAAATCCATAAAACACGAACTTTGACGAAAAAAGACGATCTCTTTCAAAATACGGTGAATACACGGCAAATCAAAGGCAAGAACACACTCCAGAATGATATTAATTCTGTTATTTATAAGATTTATACATTTTTGGATAGAATTACTGATAAGCTACCTGTTATTCTCTCAGGTATGGCTCACTGAGTCCTCGCTCTCTCTCTGTCTCTCTCTCTCTCCCTGCGGCTCCGTCAGTTCACTTACTCGAAGACTTCCTGCTGTTGAAATCGCGCACATCATTTTCTTCTGCTGCAGCTTTGTGTTTAGACAGGGAGACTGTCTTCTATCAGTTTCTCTTCAGGATCCTTGTAAAAATCCAAAATTCAACCAGACTTCAGAGTCCGTTTCGAGAAAACTCAGCTGTGTCTCCAACTTTCGCCCTCAGACTCATAGGCCAAACAATGAAAACTGCGCATGCGCGCATCGGTGTAGGCCACTTAATCGAGGACAGAGACATAGGTCCGGCTTTTCCAGGCTAACAGCAGCATCACCGTGCGTTATTGACACAGGATGGTGATCAAACACGGTAAAACGGTAATTTTAAAAAGACACGGTAATGATTACCGTGGGAAATTTTACCGCGGTTTATCATTTTACCGGTAACCGTTACATCCCTACTCTACACAAACGGTCAATTCCTGCTGTCATCTCACTCATATCTTGTGCTTCTTCCTGCCCTAAATGACACTGATTAGGCCATGCTGCTATGGAACTCTCACCTTTGTTGTAAATTGGAGTCTGGCAAAATGGCTCTCTGATTACTACAGACACTGATTTAAGCAGAATTAGCAGCATGGTAACTGCAAGGTTCCTGCCTGTCCGCTATCAATAAAGTAAGAAAAACACAAAAATATCTAACAAAGAAAAATGATAATTTTAATTATATTTTAAATCCTGCCGATTGTCTGACACAAACAAAATTGACCCTTAATTGGCTTCCTGATTGCTTCACTCACCAACCAATCAGATTCAGAGTGCTCCTCTCAAAAGCAGCCATTGGTTTGTAACTCCAGTCAGACAACAATTGTGTTGGCTGAGTCTATTTTAATGCATTGTTGTGAAATCATAGACTGTAAAAGAATTGGATGTAGCCATATGACGTCAGTAATTTGATTTTGAAAGGAACATTTTAAATACCTTGCAATGGATGCTTCCATACTGCACATGTCATCTCAAACAAACTTTTCGTAGGCAGCCACTACTGGGACTGGGGATGGAATTAGCCACCTGCCTATAATCTTATGCAATTACATGTAAATTTTCTTTAATGCATACTTTCACATTTAAAAAAAAATAAATGAATAAATCTCTAATCTCAAATATGTATTTACCTAGTCTGGGAAAATATCTTTTTCCTGCACGATTTTGTTTCAGTCAGGTTTCTGCAGCCAGCCGCAAGTGGACACTCAGGGTACTGCAGGTTTTGACACTTTTACATAGGCCTCTATTTTCAGCCCTGGAGGCAGCCCCCTGTGTGAAATCAACCCTTTGTCAAGCCCAGCCCTTTACAGGAAGTGATCCTCAAAATCTGTTGTTTTTGGGGGCTCTTTTCCATTTCAAACAAATGGAAAGAACTTGCACTTCAGCTAACTAGTATTAAGTTTAATTGATTTGATTTGATGAACTACAGCAGGGTGTGTGAAGAAAATCTTCATCAATCTGCTGAGATGATTTAAAAGATAACTGGCGAATGATGCTCATGTCAAGAAATAGGTCACTCATTTCCACTAAATATTCCTTAAAACAGCAAATATTGTCAGAATCAAAATTGTCTCTTATCTTTGGGTATATACTAGCTCTCACTCTCAGTATCTCCAGACTCTGATTATTGATTGAGCCAGAATAAGAGTTATTATTCCCTTAACAAAGTTATTATGAAATAATGTTTGGGAAAAGCATTTTTATTAGCCTCATTAAAAGCTCGCACCATGTTTTGTATTATCAACAGAAATTTATCCAGCAAGTTGCTCTCTAAATAGACCAAATAAAAGAACTATTTTCTCCATTTGAGTAACTTTCCTTTGCCTTTTTGACTTGATAGGAGATGTATTACACACTTAATTTCTTTCTTTCATAGATGCAACCACCTACGCCCACTTCTTGTTCAATGCATTTGACATCGACAGAAACGGATCAATCCGCTTTGAGGACTTTGTCATCGGTCTGTCAGTGTTGCTCAGAGGATCAGTCACCGAGAAACTCAACTGGGCCTTCAACCTCTACGACATTAATAAAGATGGCTACATCACCAAAGAGGTTTGTGAGAGATAAGCTCAGTACATGCAGGCACGTCTAATTACAGATAAAACAAGAGTTCGTTCTGGCTGAGTTATCTGAATGGACAAGAGGTTTCAGGACTGCTGATATGTGTGGCATCTCTGCAACTTGAAAAGTTTACTGTTCTTTAGCCAGGAGCTCTGATACTGTCAGTAAACACCATAACAGAGTATTTTTTTCCGGGTTATAAAACCAGTCCTTTTTTAATGATATAACAGACCTGTATTGCTATGGCTTGGTGGTGGTGGCTGCCCAATTACAAACCCAAAACCAGTGAAGTTGGCACATTGTGTAAATCTTAAATAAAAACAGAATACAATGATTTGCAAATCCTTTTCAACTTATATTCAATTGAATACACAACAAAGACAAGATATTTAATGTTTGAACTGAGAAACTTTATTTTCTTTTGCAAATAATCATCAACTTAGAATTTAATGGCAGCAACACATTGCAAAAAAGTTGACACAGGGGCATTTTTACCGCAGTGTTACGCTGCCTTTCCTTTTAACAACACTCAGTAAACATTTGGGAACTGAGGAGACCAATTTTTGAAGGTTTTCGGGTGGAATTCTTTCCCATTCTTGATGTACAGCTCAAGTTGTTCGACAGTCCGGGGTCTCCATTGTTGTATTTTACGCTTCATATTGCACCACACATTTTCAATGGGGGACAGGTCTGGACTACAGGCAGGCCAGTCTAGTACCCGCACTCTTTTACTACGAAGCCACGCTGTTGTAACACGTGCAGAATGTGGCTTGGCATTGTCTTGCTGAAATAAGCAGGGGCGTCCATGAAAACGACATTGCTTGGATGGCAACATATGTTGCTCCAAAACCTGTTTGTACCTTTCAGCATTAATGGTGCCTTCACAGATATGTAAGTTACCCATGCCTTGGGCACTAATACACCCCCATACCATCACAGATGTTGGCTTTCGAACTTTGCACCTATAACAGTCCGGCTGGTTCTTTTCCTCTTTGGTCCGGAGGACACGACGACCACAGTTTCCAAAAACAATTTGAAATGTGGACTCGTCAGACCACAGAACACTTTTCCACTTTGCATCAGTCCATCTTAGATGAGCTCGGGCCCAGCGAAGCCGGCGGCGTTTCTGGGTGTTGTTGATAAATGGCTTTGGCTTTGCATAGTAGAGTTTTAACTTGCACTTACAGATGTAGCGACGAACTGTAGTTACTGACAGTGGTTTTCTGAAGTGTTCCTGAGCCCATGTGGTGATATCCTTTACACAGTGATGCCGGTTTTTGATGCAGTACCACCTGAGGGATCGAAGGTCACGGGCATTCAATGTTGGTTTTCGGCCTTGCCGCTTACGTGCAGTAATTTCTCCAGATTCTCTGAACCTTTTGATGATATTACGGACCGTAGATGATGAAATCCCTAAATTCCTTGCAATAGCTGGTTGAGAAATGTTGTTCTTAAACTGTTGGACAATTTGCTCACGCATTTGTTCACAAAGTGGTGACCCTCGCCCCATCCTTGTTTGTGAATGACTGAGCATTTCAGGGAAGCTGCTTTTATACCCAATCATGGCAACCACCTGTTCCCAATTAGCGTGTTCACCTATGGGATGCTCCAAATAAGTGTTTGATGAGCATTCCTCAACTTTCTCAGTCTTTTTTGACACTTGTGCCAGCCTTTTTGAAACATGTTGCAGGCCTCAAATTCCAAATGAGCTAATATTTGTAAAAAATAACAAAGTTTACCAGTTCGAACGTTAAGTATCTTGTCTTTGCTGTGTATTCAATTGAATATAAGTTGAAAGGGATTTGCAAATCATTGTATTCTGTTTTTATTTAAGATTTACACAATGTGCCAACTTCACTGGTTTTGGGTTTGTACATTATGCAGCAGTTCCTAAGTGGTGTGTCTGTGTATCCTGCGCCTTGGGCAAATAAACACGTACTGTGTGCAACCATGAGTCACCACAACCTAGCAACAACTGATGAAAAAAGTTTGATTCACTTAATCCACCTATGTACATCCATCTACATGAGCAGCTGAAAATTCTGTTCCTCTATAAAATCTTTTAAAAACCTTTTTTGTTAACAGGTGAGTCAAGGGACTTATTTCCTTTACGCCCCCCTTATTTATGAGTTCACCCAAGTGTAATTTTGTCAGTAGAAAGCTCCTGAGTTTACTCTGATCAGATTCTATACGGCATTAGTTGATTTATAACAAGTATATCCTAGCAAGAAATTATAACATGTGCTAAAGAAACTGTTTCTGCATGGATGTGGACTTGGTGTGTTCACTGACGGAATCAAACAATTGGAAGAAGCCTTGTGATGTCTGATTTTTCAAAAGAGCCTTTAGGAAGTTATTGGGGCCAATCTAGAGACAGCCATAATATACATGCTGTCTTAACCAAATTTTAGATCAACCTGGAGAGAAGCGAAGTTGAGGCTAGACTTATGCCGTCCGATAAGTTAAAAATCTGTCAACAGTGACTCAAAAGTAGGTTGTGTTAAAGCTTTCTCCTCTGCTCTCTTGTCCTTAGGAAATGTTGGCAATCATGAAGTCTATCTACGACATGATGGGGAGGTACACATACCCATGTGTGCGAGATGAAGCTCCATATGAACACGTGGACAAGTTCTTTCAGGTTCCTAATGCAATAAAATAATTTTAAAAGATATGCCATAACACACCCTGAAGAAAAGCCAGACAAAGCTTAAAATTCACTTTATTTGATTAGTTTTTTGTTTGTTTGTTTTTTTTCAGAAAATGGATAAAAATCGAGATGGCGTGGTGACCATTGAGGAGTTCATTGAAACCTGTCAGAAGGTACATTTTAACATAATACAAACAAAGACTGATGCAAATACTATCATACAGGGTTAATGAGCAACAAAAATAGAGGACGACAGGTCAGGGTTAAGCGATGTTGACAACAGAAAGTCATGGTTTATTGCAGTGATGACTCACATTTTCCAATTCCATAAAATCCCCTCAAGTTCCCATCATCTTTGTGGTTCTCTTTCAGATCAATCTTCTCCATGTATAGTTTCCATTTTGAAAATTGAGTGTACATTTAAATTTTTTATTTTAATTGTATGCAATTTTCAGTGATTACGTGATCATAGTTTTGGTACCAAAACATTGTGCCATCTAAGGTTTGAAGCCCAAATTAAAAATCATATTCATAAAAATGAAATTTTATTTACCCCCTATTCTGAACACCTGTCATAAAAGAAGAAAAACTTAAATGTTATCTAAGTCTTTCACAAACTGGTTAAAAACGAACAGGAATGAGGAATTTTAAACTAATTTTACCTTTTTAGCTCCAAATTTGAGCTCACTGGGTTTCTATGAGAAGTCAGAAATTCATCAAGCATAAGATTTAACCATTAAAACTATTTTCTTCTGGGATGCAATTAAATAAATATTATTGACATTTTAATCTAGACATAATAATATGCTTTCCTATTGTAAGGTTTTTTCTTTGTAAAACAGTACATATGAAAATTCATGCATAACAATAATAATATTATGTTATCATTTAACCCTTTAAGGCCCAAGACCATATAGATTATAACCAGAAAATTCTAATTTTTTGGAGCTGAAATGTTTGTTTCACTTTCTGCTAAAATCCATAAAAATAAAAATGTTAATAAAATTCAACATATAGATTTTTTGTGTCTCATTTGATACATTAGGTGTTTTTGGCAACTGATAATCCATTTGAGGACATTTTTTTTCATTTATCTGATTGTATTCAGATGTTTTTTATGTAATTTGTTGATTGTATTTAGTAGAAAGAGGTATTATAAAAGTATGTATCAAATATGATACAAGTGGCTTTATAGGGTTAAAATATTTCAGTTAAAGAGGTTCTACATATAAACCATGATATGAACATTAAAAATGATTTTGGTAATTATCAATGCTGTTGAATTAGGGCAGCTGTGACATAAACATTTTATTGAGTGATGGTCTTATAAGTTTACTAAGTTCTGTGTGTCAGCTGACCTTACTTTAAACTGAGCTTTCCAACATACTTCTGAAATATGTTACACCATTTGTAATCTATACCAGATAACTGTCTTATAACAAGAGGTCAGAACTCTTGCAAGAATTCCTCCCCAAGCTATTTAAATGATTTCAAACAGGGGTTTTCAAAAAGGAGCTCTTGCAATGAACACGTTGTAAAAATTGCAGTAAATCAAAAGCATGCACACCAATCAGGCATAATGTAATAACTACCCGCCACTCTGACTGGTCCGTGGCTATGCAGCCAACAAACTCTGATGCTCTGTGAACTCAGACACTTTTCTATCAGAAGCAAAAACAACTTCTTCAGCAGTTTGAACAATAGTAGCTCATCTGTTAGATTGGACCACATGGGCCAGCCTTTGTTGCCCTTGTGTATCAATGAGTCCAGCCACCCATGGCACTGTAACGGGCTCAACACTGTTCCTATTTTGGACCATTTTAGATGGACACTACAGTTTTAGAGATACTCTGACTCAGTCACCAGGCCATGACAGAATGGCTGTCCTCAGACTAGCTCAAATCCTTACACTTACCCATTTTTGTATTTCTAAAATCAACTTTGTTCACTTGCAGCCTAATATATCTCACCCACTAACAGGGGCCATGGTGAAGAGGTGATCAGTGTTATTCACTTCACACTGTGACAGTGGTCTTCATGTTATGCAAGATCGGTGTCTGTGATCAGTCATGATCACTCTCAAGCATTTTACCTGCTCTCACACCAATTTAATGCAGTCAAGTTAAACTTGAGCATTTATCATGAGATCAGATTCATGAAAATTAGAGTGCTTCATGTGTTTTGGCTAATATGAAACAATAATCTTTAACTGTCAAGAAGGGGGCCTTCAGTGCATGGTGTGCATGTGCAGAGATGATCGTTCCTCTGTTGTGTCCAATAGTTAACATCAATAATGAAATCCAAAGTGAAGGCCCGCTCTTACAGCTGACTCATCCTGAAATTATACATCACTAATGTGGAGATACTTTATTGTTCTCTTTTGTGATCAGGACTTTGTTCTTGTTATTTTCTTTTTAAAGCTGAGACACAGTTTATGAGGTCTAACTGTTTATTGTAACCTGAAGTCATTCCAAACAGAAATGAGGACATGTCTCTGCCTGAAACAAAAACATGTTTTCACAGCTTGTTAAATCATAACTTACATTTATGAGCCACAGTGTCAGCGTGTTGGAATAAATCCAGGTAATTCGTAATTGGTTTAAAAAAAGTATTGGTAGGTTATTTTTCTGACTGAATGTGAATATTAGCATAATTATGAATATAAGCTTGATCATGTTTACTTTGGTTGTGCTTGAAAACATTTGTGAAGCTCTGACTCAACCTGGATGAAGCAGATCAGGAGACTTAAGCTTGAGATGTTCTGTGATAGGTGTTTGATGTACTTGATATTCAAACATTGGGCAACGAATCTGCTGCAACTTTATCAGCTGCTTAAACATTACCCATGTAAGGTACTGGACATCTGTTGTGAGATAAACTCAAATACAAATGTGTGAGTAAAGTTAAGACAGAGCTTTGTGTAGTGGTTGTCCACTCTCTTTGTGATGAACCGGGTTTAATCTTTCACTTTTGGCATCAATAGAATTTAAACCTCATGACAACAGAAACATAACAAGAGTCACAGTTATTAGTTACACATTTCAATAATACACAGGGACACTGAGTATGTTTACATGCAGCCAATACACAAAAAATAGGAACAATTTGGCAATGATGATGAACTAATTTGATGCATTTAAATACTCTTCAATAATATGTAATTAAAAAAATGTTATTACTCTGTTGGTGGTCATACATTTTCCACTGTTACATTACTCAAAACTGAATATTCATGTTGATTTATTAATTTCTCAGGGAACAGTTTGTAGCAGCATGTATATAAGACAGAAGCAAACCCCATCACCACACCAAAAAACACATAGCTAAGAAAAAAGAGGCCTTAGACTGTATCCTACTAAAAATAAAGTGAATTCGTAATAGCCACACTCGAGAAAGGACACTAAAAAAATGAATACATTTTCAAAAGCACAACACACCATGCTGTTAAAAAAGCTGTTTCAGTAAATAGGATCTTGCTGTATGTCTGGTTGATTACTGTGCATGTTTACGGACCAAACATTTTACAAATCACAGGATTCAATGTGCAGATCTGCACAGTCCTGAGCAGACAGCAGAGGCCTTTCATGCTCATCAGTCCAAGGGGGAACTCATAAGTACATATTATTTTCAGGTTTCCCACAATTGAAAGCAATAAATAAGATTAAGTCACAAATAATGACAAGCAATGGCAACTAGAGTCATTACATTTGCAATTTAGATCCAACAAAAATAATGGTTTCTAGCATGCCAAGAATTCAAAAGTAACAAAACTTTGATCAGGAAACTGATGTAGAAAACTAAGAAAGAGCAAAGGTTCATTTGTTGATTTTTTTTTCTCCAGTGTAGTTGAACAGTACTGAAAGTAATACATTTTTTAAAAGTAGCTTATAAATCAGATAGGTTGACTTATATCAAAGAAATACAGTATAAAACCTGGGGAAAATACAGAATATATATTAAAATTCAACAAAAAGATAAAAAAAAAAAAACTCGATCACTAAAATAGAGAGTAAAAAACAGTCACATAGCATCAGCACTTGAAGGAGATTTACAAATAAATCAATTGTATTTTAACGTTTAGATTTATCATAACAATTTAACTATGATTTTGAACAAAATATGATTATTGACTAACAGATTTTTTAATTTATTGTTTAAATTAGGAGAAAAAAAAACACCAATGTAACAAGTTCATTTGGAAGAAAATGAGCAGGATATTAATCTTATTTGATCAGCTTCTCATTCACAAGATACTAATAAAGCAATAAAGCAGTCAAATCTGAATAAAATAGCTGCAGATAAAATTTACATTTTTTGATTCACATAAATAATGAATCTGACACCACAACACACACAAAACAAAGGCTGGGTTGAAAATAATTTCTGTGAATAATGAGTTTAATTCTAGTATGTACTTTTATTTATTTGTTTTATTTATCTGTAAAGATTTGGCTGTACTTATACTCTTTTTATCTCTACTCCCTTTACACTACAGTAACTTGTCTTTTTTCAATTCTCAAATGTTTATCATATTTTAATATAAGCTTGGTTTGAAGAGTATAAAAATGTACTAACTCATATGATTTTAATTGTGCAAATAGTGACATTGATGGATATCTGCACCATCTTCTACTGACAGTTTGCGTGACTTTTTTGTGTAATACAAAAACTGCATAAGAAAATCATCACTGCTGTGCCAAAACTTTTTCTCAGTTTCTTTCCACTGTTCACCTTCCATGTTTGTAAGTTGGTTTTATTTATTTTTTTTATGATTTAACTTTTATTGAGTTTTAACTTGTAACATACAGCCCATCCAACAATCAATATAAAATAAGACAAACTTAAGATACCCACTCACTACAACAGTGAGACATACATAAAAAATAAAATAAAAAAATTAAATAAATAACTAATAATAATACTAATAGTAATAATAGTAAAATTTGTGTAAGTTGGTTTTATAAAATTTCAACCCATTAAAAGTACTAAAAAGAAATGTGTAATCAGGACAATGCCTTGTTTGTACATTTTCTAAAGTGGTTCCTTTTTCATTTCCTAAAAAGTAGCTGTTGTGGAGCTAAGAGATTTGTCCCAAACATCAAATTTAAGGTTGATCAGCACTTCAACACAGGGGGGCAGATATGAGACATAAGAAAAGATTTGAAGTTTATTATATAAAAACTACATTTTTTATCTTCATATTAATCTTTTTTGTGTCATTTTTATTTTTACTTTGATCTATTTAACCCGAGATTTTAAGCTCAGGTTTTTATCAATGATGTCACAAGAAATGTTTGTTTCAATATCATTTTTACACATTAAGGCATATGTGTTTTTCACTTTGCTTCTAAGATTAAATAATCATCTCATATTTATTTTCAGTATTTAATATTTTCTTTTATTCTTTTTTGACTGCTTCCATCTCCTGTTTTTTTTTTTTTCATTTTCCCTGTCTACAACAGAGAAATATTACTTTGAGTATATTTATTTGTCTGAATTTTTAGAAATCAGAGATTAAAGATATCACAAATTATATATAAAGGTTTAAGGCATTTTAATGTATACACAGTATGAAGACTTTTTGTATTGCTATTATTTATTTAATTCATATATTTATATCACCAATGATTTGCTATATTTTTCTATGAATTACTAATAGTTTATCTTCAGTCATCACTATTATTTCATATGATTGTTGATTGATTTATTTTGTTTTGGCAGTAACAGTTATACTCTCAAACACCTGTAAAGCATCTTTTTGTAATAAATAACAGTTCAAAAGTGTTATTTACTTCTGTCATTTATGTTTTTCTCTTTTCTTTTCTCCAGGATGAGAACATCATGAACTCCATGCAGCTCTTTGAGAACGTCATATAACAAATGAAGACTCTCTCAGTTACTTCCTCCCATAAACCCTCATGACCGCACACTTCACACTCCATACAAACACACAACCCTGCACATTATGTAGCTACTGTAAAGATAAAGAAACTAGACACTTTTTCTATTCCCTGCTGCACTCCTTTAGCTGTTTTGTAGCTGTGAAAAAAGGACTGCAGACAGAAGAAGAGCTTCCTGGTTAAAATCCCTGTTGTCCACACAGTGTGTTTTTGTGTGTCTAAGATGAAGAAAGAGAGAAGCATGCAGTGTTTTCAATGTCAGATTAAAAGAATCAAAAAGGAATCAATCTCAGAGAAAACCATGCATATTAAGACATGATTACTTTTTTTAGAATAAAATTTTTGTCTATTGTGTGTATATGCAGAACAAAAAATACACATTCACAAAAATCGACTAAAGTACTGTAGATTTACACTTGGGCTGGCATTGTTGCCCAGTGCATTATGGGTAGTGATATTAAAAGGATGAATTGTTTTAGCATTTTTACACAAACTGCACAAACACTGATTTCTAATAGGAGGACTCTTCATTTGAACAGTTGAGGGAACAAGAACAACACAACTGTTAGAAAGTGCATTGCTCTACACAGACGATCCACACTGACAATAATCCATGTGTTTTTGTGAGGGCAGGGTCACTGTGGCAGCAAGTTATAAAAGCTCCTCAGGCTTGTCTCTTCATTGTTACTATCTTGCTCCTCCCAGCACATCCTGCAGTGTTCTCAGGCCAGATGGGATTTCTAATTTCTCCCATGATCTGGGCAACAGCCCATAGAAAATGTTTAGGAAAGAGAAGAAACTGTCAAAACCATATTCAGAACTGGATTGGGCAATTGTTCAGTCAGGCACAGTAGCTTTCATTGTTTTTAATTGTTTTTTAGGAAAAGAAGAAATTTGATCCAGATGTGATAAACCTATAACTGAAACTTTTAGCATCCACGCTCATCTCTGTACAAACGGTCACTACCTGCTGTCATGGTCAAAGCTCCCATCTCTTCCTGCATCATAGGATGCTGATTGGGCAGTGTCGCTTTGGGCCGAGCCCAGTCGTAGCAGATTGGAGCTTGGCAAGATGGATCTGCTTGATTACAGGCAGTGAATGAGGTTGATGTAGCTGAACTACAAGGTTAGGGGTCTCCTTAGGTTTGAACTGATTCAAAGACCTTTGGGCAGATGCTTAATAAGATACTTAAACAGTATGGAATGAGAAGCAGCTCTTCTCAAAATACATTATCTGGCCCTGTTTATGAACATGCAGTACTCTTAATCCCTTTTCTCAGTGCATTTCTACAAAATCCACATAATTTAGCTCTGCCACAATTTCACCTGAAGACAACATATTTATTATATAACTGGAATATTGGATTCACAGGGCAATACATAAGGCGCAAACACACACATTGCTTTGCTCCCTTCCTGACTCCATGTGCTCCTCTCTGTCCTTTGGGCCTCAGGTGATAGCATGGCAGGAGAATGAACTTGTCCCTCCATTAAGCCTCTGTGATGTAAAATATCAAGTATCACTGCTTCGACTATTACTACCATACCCAGGTCATTGAAGTCTGGGCCTCTGCTTCCCCTCCTTAAAGCAAACATGTCTTAATATGCAGGGCTCTTCAATGCTTGCACACAAACACACACATAAACATAAAACCTGCTGTTTCCTCAAGAGTTTGCAAAGCACTGGATGAAGTGAACCGAGAGAAACATGAGGTGAAACTGCTGTGGCACACAACAAGAGAAATGAAAAAGCATGTTTGTCATCAGATATATGATGTGGAATTAGCTTGCACTACAGTTTTGTGACTATGTATAATATGCGCCTAAGATAAAGGCACTGTAGATACTTGCACCTGGCACACACATGTAAACAGTGTGTGTATGTATATATGTATAGTAATAGTTCTATATCCTACGATGTATTGGTCTCATCTGTTCTGCACTAGATGATCTAATAGGACCAGAGCTGAATATCTGATTTAAAAATCTCTGTTAACTTTGTGTTAAGTAGAAATTCTACACAAAATTAAAATGTATTATTCATATTTTTCTTCTGTTTTTTTTTCCAGAGATGGCAGGTTTTGTTAAAAAGGTCGTAATGGGTAAATCAACTGTACAGTACTGTGAGGAAACACTAGGACTGTTAAAAGTGTGATCTTATGCTGCATTAAGGCTTCATTTTGTTCCTTCAGTATCTGCAAGCATGCTGACTCTAAGTGCCACAGTATAACGAACAGTACAGTAGGACCTTTGTGATGTGGGTTAATTAAAGATGCTGTCGACAGATGTGACTTGTCTTTTTCTTAACTGTCTCTTGTTACTGTGCTTCTCTCTAAATAAACGTGATTAGGCAGCAGAAACTGTGCGGGAAAAAAACAGGAAATGAGACAGTACTGGGGTCATTTAGTGGGATAACAGAAAACTGTTGAAATGAGGATGTTCTGTCAGCAAAAGTGAGGTGTGACATTTGGTAATACATCAGCATTATGTTATGGCAAATTTCTTTATTTTTTAATTTTCTTGCCCTCTCTCCAACAAGTGGTTTATTATTTGAGACCAGAGGAGAATGGTTTCAAAAAAAACTTAAAGTCAATTGCAATTTAAACTTTATTGTAATATCATTAACAGAATGGACTGAATCTAAAAAGACACATTTCACGATAGTCAACAATGCTCCTGGAGAAGTGGTATTACACCATGTTTTCACACATTTTGATGCCATCAAATTGAACTATAGCTAACTTACATCTTTTAGAATTAGTATGTTTGATAAAAACTGACATATCAGAACAGGCTTGGACACTATAAGCTTTTCTAATTATTAATGTTATAATGTTAAACAATGTTACACTCGTTAGCCACATAGAATCACTTTAAGCTCATCCTTAACTAGTGAGAAACATGAAGTTATATTTAAACCATATCATATATTTTCTAAAGTTTGACACTGACACTTTAACTGAGACCCTGCATTTTTCTCTGACAGTAGAGCTGGTCCCAAAGTTAACTTGTTTTCTGCTCCATTTTTCACCCAAAACATCAATACATAGCAAGTGTTGTGTAAGAGCCAAATGGAAATGAAAGTCCTCCATTAGGTAGTCACATGGTTGTTCTATTTTTATAGATATTGGTCTCATGACATTTATCTTTCTGTCTACATGTAAGTCTGCTGAATTCTTGTGCAACATCTTATTTTGGCCTTTGGCTATTTAAATGTAAATTCTGGAAACAGTTCATTCTCATGAAAACATGACTTACTTAAGCAACTGAGAAATACTAGAATAATACACAAAAAGACATGAATCAGTGGAAAATGTAACATTTCCAGCTAAACTTTTGATCATGTTACTGGGGTTATGTTTTCAAAACTTTTTAAGCTATGCAGTAACTGTGTATTTTGAAACAATATCTTCATCATCATGTTAAACTCATGTTGCCCTTAGTGAGACAAGCATGCATCAGTCAATATTTAAGGGATTGAGGGGATTTCCAGGCTGCTTTCAAATTAAATAAGGCCCACAGGCTCCTCACACTTGTTATCAGTTTTGCTAAAACATAACTTGTCTTTTAAGACTGTAACTTAATTTTTTTCTACAGTGGTGTCAGAACCCCTTTTTTATCCTTTTTTTGTGGAAAAACTAGGGATTTAAGTAAGATAATATATAACAGATATATACAGGCACACAGAAAGTACAATTAAAACTTTTATAGCAACATATTAGGTTTGAATACTACTTAAAAATGATAAAAGTCCAGTCCCAAGTATTTTTTAAATAAGCAATCTGTTTTAGAGGAAATTGATTGCAAAGAAAGAAAGAGTTGACTTTAGGAGATCAGCAGATTGTGATAGCAGTTGACCTTAAAGTTGTTGGGAATTTATAACTTATGTAACAAACAAAATGGAATAAAGACTGTCTTTTAATGCTCAATTCTTATAGCATTACCACAGGAAACGCTGTAATCAACTTTGTCAAGGATTTCCTTCATAAAATATATATGCCGTAAACTATACAATCTCATCTAAACCTTTTTTGCTACTTCACTGGAAATAAAATGTGTTTTTCTACAGGGTTTGTTACTTGTAAAAACACACAACTTACTATAGGAGTCAGGTTTAAGTGTATTATTTGAAGTGACAATGGGCTGGACATTATCTGAAACTGTTACTTTTGGGCTTTAAGTCCATATAAGCGTTCTTTTCCCACTGAGACATACAACAATGATTATACCAGTATTTAATTTATTTTCATAATTATATGTATAAATTACACACACACACACACACATACACACACATATATACATATACACGTGAAGTGCTATAAGTCAAAAACCTTCCTCTGTGATTGTGGTCCATTTTGACAAGATAGCATCACACAGTTGCTGCAAATTTGTCCAATCCATGATATAAATTTACCATCCCACCACACATCAAAGGTGCTCTATTGCATTGAGATTTGATGACATTAATAGCTACAGTCAGGCTGTGGTGTTTAAACAATGAATGCTCAGTTAGTACTAAGGAGCCCAAACTCTGACAAACTCATGTAACACAACAAGTATGCAAGCAATCAGTCATGAGGCCAAAATATTTCCCTGAAGTTGACATAGAGTAAAACAGAGCAACAGCAGAGGTATAATCTCAAACATAAGGTGCAAATAAAACCCTTTATGATGGAATCTTGGGGGCCTGTAAACTTGGATCACTATTGCACATTGTCACGGGGTCCTCACAACATCTTATGACCCTGAACAACATCTTATATTACTTTGACTTTGCTCTATAGAAAACTGTTAAACAGAAAAAGGAAAATTTTGCCCAGGGTTACATCCCTTCTGAGTGGCTGTGCATTAGTTTTAGACCCACACTGTTGAGCAAAACAAACACAGTTGTATAAGATTATATGATAGGTATAATTATGGGCTTACAGATGATTGTTGTTCTCAGGCAAATTTTCTGGTTAATCAGGTCTTTGTGTGAGCAGGGAACGACAAATACTGTTAATGGCTCTCAAGCATATTTAAAGTAACCTGACATTTGTTTGATAATATCTGCTACTTTGCTACTGATATAATTTTACAGTGTCAGCTAGTTTTTAAGTTTTCCTGCCCCCAAGTGGCCAAAAATATTTGAATAGGGCTTTTATAATAAAAGGAAGTCGAGTTATTTTAGGTAACAGTAAAATTAGTCGAGATTCATCACAACACACACGCATATGATAATTTGAGCTTACTTTTTAAGTAAGTTCATCTGAATCTTCCTGGAGGGGGGAAGTGAAATTGTTAGTTTCATTTTTATCCTGCAGATTGGCAGTGAGTGATTTCTCTTGCAGCTTCTTTGACTCCTTTTTTGCTTTAATATGTGTGTGTATCTTGACTTGACTTGCTGGTCCATCGCAGTTACCAAACACCTTGCCCACTGGGTTATGTCAGCTAACTGTATCTCAAGTGTGAATGTAGGACAGTCAGAACAGTGTAAATAAACAACCATTAGATGGCAGTGTGGTGGAGTCCTGATCCTGAGGGCACTGTGGATAGATAGAGGAAAGACCTCATCTTTACCCTCCAAAAGAGTTTAAAGTCTTTACAAAACGGTTATACAGCTGTGGAAAAATACAAAGTAAATCTGATGCAAGAGAGGCCAATATGAAAAAATAAAACTGCAGACAGCACTGTCACCGAGATCTTCAGAGGGGAGGGTTGGAGCTCGACGTCATTACCCCCGCTCAACCCTGATTGGCTGAGCAGCTGTTTCAAGGCGGGGCGAAAGCAGAGGTAGCCACTTGACGTCACGCCTGGATGTGGGCATGCGTGTTGTCCTACGTCTACCCCGTGGTTTTATGAAAGACGTTTTATGATCTCTCTGGAGCAGCGGTAGGCGTTTAAAAACCCGTCCGTAGGGGAGGAACAGCTTGTGTCAGGACAGCCTGGCTTGAAGACGACCCGCGCCTCACCAGCACGCTTAGTTCTGCTTGGGCTACCCTCTCCGGCTTGGCTATCTCTGCCCCCGCCTCCCTGCTTTCCGCGCTCCGCTTCAACAACACACAAGCCACAGGGACGAGCCAACAGACGTTACACTAGCCGAGAAGGGAAGTGGGCTTCGTCTTGCCTTCCATCACGCAGGTGAGCACAGAACGTGCCCTTATCATCCCTCGGGACATGTTAACACATATCTTGATGTTAGGAAAGAGGACATTTTGGTATTATTGCTTTGAATGTCCGATAAACGTAATCATAGCCGGGGCTCGCGCCGGCGGCGGTTATTAACGGTTTAGAGATGTAGCAGAAGGGTCTCGCGCCTCCCACAGCTCGAGGACGTGTGTGTCGATGATGCTTTACTGTGACCGTGACTCACAGGGCCACAGATATCTTCTATCTTTGTGTTTTGGAGGCCATGCTCTTCAAGCAGTGTAGAT
The DNA here is from genome assembly GCA_036419115.1 of Scarus forsteni. Classification (NCBI taxonomy): domain Eukaryota; kingdom Metazoa; phylum Chordata; class Actinopteri; order Labriformes; family Labridae; genus Scarus; species Scarus forsteni. The sequence goes on from JAZDUH010000066.1 coordinate 21,966,851, forward strand.
AAGGGGCTGTGTTGTGTCTCTTTGGCCTGTGACACATGTAATGTCCATCTCTAGCTGTCATTTTACAGTATCGTTTTATTTAACGAGACCCCGAAAGGCAAAGCTGATAAGAAACTGCAGCAACCGGGCAGCTTTAAGTGGGACACCAGGGCTTATTTGGCCATTAGGATTTATTGGCTCCTGATGATGGTGTTGTCCTGGAAACGTGGCTTGGCAGGGTGTGTGGTTGAACACGCTTACAGTAAGAGTACAAGTGTACTACTCATAGGCCAGCTGGTTTTTAAAATCAGTCAGTTGTAATTTGTGTAGAGAAATAGACATGTAATGTGTCTGGATCAGGGATAACCTGAAGATCAGGGCTTAGCATTTATAAGTCCTCAGGAAGAGCATGATATTAGGCTGTTATTCCTCCGTCTAAAGCAAGTATAGCCAGTAAAAACACAATTATGAAGCATCTATATTCAATCAAACGGGATATCTCCGTTTTTTGAGGCTAGATTGTTTGAGTTACATGTTATTCGTGAATTCATTTCCCATACTGTAGATGTCAGCTCTGCTTCTAAGCAAGGAAGTTCTGCTTTTCATTGCTGCAGATGGGGCCATGGAGCTCGGAGTTATTTATGGGAATTTTAGGTGAAACTATATGATGAGACTATTGTCAGTATGATCAAACTCAGCATTGGACACATTGTAATGCCAGTCAGCCCATTTATTGAAGTACCTCTTTGACACACCTTTTTCCTGTATATTAGGGTTGTATGAAAAATACAGGTATGCCAATATATTGCCATATTTTTTCTGGACAACACTGTACCAATGTTTAATTGCAAAATATCAGTATTTTTTTTATCATGAATTTATAGAAATTGAGAAAATTTGTCTTGTATTGTAGCTGCTAACTTCTGGTTGGCATTCAGCCATTTGACTCTGTCTGTCAGTTACACCTTATTTTTTCCGTCACTGGGACAGACCGCAAAATTTGGTTACAAGAAAATTGTGAGATATCGCTCTTCTTATAGTATTGCAGTATGTTTAAAATTGTAAATTTGTAGGCAAATCTTGTCCTCAGATTTTTGCTCAACACACCTGTATGACATAGCCTTTTGGTCATATTGAAGTGTCAATTAAAACACAATGTTACATCAATACATTTTGAATGCTTGCCTTGTAGATGCTCCTTCTCTGCTGAAATAAAATGAGCACAATTAATATACAGAAAGCAAAAAGTTAAAGTGCTTGTTTAATTATATTGGGTGACACCTCCCCAAATGATGGCAGGGGGAACTGAAAGATTTATCTTTAGTTTTGGTGACATTCACACACAAACCTGTCGGTCATATGACCCTTTACTTTAGGATTCTAGGACCAAATTCTTCTAAACATTTGTTTATTGAGATTTTTCACACAGGTAAGACAACTGGGCTTGAGAAATCAAAGTGGATCCATTAAGGATGTAAAATCTGCTAGGGCATGGGTCACGATATTTCCCTCATAGGGTTGTACACTCAGAGAGATTGTTGCTTGCAACTTGACCATTTTAGCCTCCAATGAATTCAGTTTGTATTGATATGATCCAAATGAGACACTCCTTGTTTAGACAACATGGCTGTCCCAAGTGCTTACACCAGAAAAGTAGCTCCCTTGAAGTATTTATTTACAGAAAGTGACGTTTCGAGCGTGATCGCTCTTCCTCACGCTCGAAACGTCACTTTCTGTAAATAAATACTTCAAGGGAGCTACTTTTCTGGTGTGCGGATCTCTGTATACATTTTCATGTTTTGAGTCTTTTGGATCCAGCACCCTACATGGGATGTGCGCGCCCACCCCGTTAATTTTTGAGTCCATGCAGAACAGAACAACCTGAAGAAATCTTAACCAGTCCATTTTTATTTTCTCATTAATTTTATAGATTAATAAAATAAGGGGTGCTGGGTTAATGGGTTATCACAGCCTTGACAATAGTTGAGTACCTTTTAATTTAGGATAGTGTGCACATTGCTGGTGATCATGTGAAAATTACTATCATATATCAGTAAGTGACCTGTTTTTACTCAGACTTTTTGTCAATCATATTAATATGAGTCTGTCTTTATTTTTGGAGCCATTGCTAAGACTGCTGAAAGACACTGTGACAGACTTAATGCTAGAGTTAAGTCCATTCTTTTGTTTCTGTGGTTTTCTGGATCTATGCTAAAGATCACCGTACTTAGGAAACATTCAAGTGTGAATGATTCATCTTTCAAGACTTTCCTTTATGATAGTAGAAGGCAGAAGTGATTTTTTTCTGTTTAAAGAATCACTTAGATATTGTTATTGTTTGCTTATGACATGAGTTGTCAGACTTCCAAGTAGCTCAATTATTTTGTGTCTCTTCGACTAAATAATTTTAGTTTGCTGTGTGTTTGAACAGAAAAAGCCTCTGCCCCAGTACTATGGGGATACTAATTTTTTAAGGACAAAAGCTTCTGTGGTTTTTCAGAAGCTGGCAGCCTTCAACCATTGTTATTAGGGAAAGCATCTGAAAAAGACTGCTCTAGGAAACAATGAGTGATCACATAGTTTTAGTGACGCAGCATTAAGTGAAAAATCAAGTCAGTGAAAAGATTGCAGATTTGCTGAATCATGCTCAGTAATTGTTGAATGTGATCGAATCATGTCCATATGAATGCACCCTGAAGCAAAAAGCTCTCGCAGTGCTCTATCACAAGATTTTGGAACATCATTTCTCCCTCTGTCAGTCCCTCACAGATGCTCTTAACTCGACGACACACAGACTCGCACATTGTGAGCCAATGACAACACCAGCTAGGCTGCTTTAAAATTCTGCTCTAGATCCAAAACACAACACTGGAGGTACTTTTGCATTATCAAGAGCAGCGTTCAAATATTTTTGGCTCATTATTAGACAGAGTCATGAAATGCAATCAAAGCTAACAAATATCTGGGTTAATTGTAGGAGGCAGTGCTGGTAGTTTTCTGGAGAAATTCTTGCACAAGTATGTATTTTTGATCGACCATTTGGTGCTATTGGAATTAAAGAGCCAATAAAATCTGATTGTTTTCCCAGTTTTTAGTACAACTGATATAAACAAAATGTTTCTGCCTTGTGTTTGCCAAACTTAAACAACAAACTTTTGGGAGGGCAGACAGAAGATCGCAGAGAAGCCAGAAAGTGCTTCAAGGGTCTCTATTGTTAGGAATGTGAGTTGTACGTGTGTAAGATGTCAAAGTGAGCTGTTTATTCAAGTGATGTGAGTGTACCTCAGTGTTAAGAGCCTCTTAGTGGATTTGGTTAATTCCTTTAATTAAAAACCACAAAATCATATTTTTAGCTTTGAAGCTGGTGTGACTAATGACTGTATCCTTGAAAATGTGTGCTTTATTATTCTTGTTGTATTTGTCTCAGTGAAAAGTGTTTTTTTATTTTAAAATGGCTGAAGAGTCTTAGAGTTGGAGCCCTGCAGTCTATCGACACATCCCTTGTCTTGCATGAGAGTATTTTGCATGGCATGTGCCTGCAGTTTGCATACTAGTCAGCTTTAACAAATCTTGCTGCAGTGTTGTGTTTGTGCTTTGGTCTCTCAAGCTGGAGTTGACTTTTGGTGGTTGTATTGAAATATTGTTATTTACAGTAACTTTAAGCCAGTACATTAAATGAGAACATATTGTTGAAACAAGTGGAAGATTTTGGTATAAGAAATGTTGTTGTTTAGCCTAAACATACTTTTCCACTGTGCCAAGTCAAAAATGTAATGAAAAAAAGTGGATTTGAAGTGATCCAAACTTTAAGTTAGCCTGAGCTCCTAACACCATGCCCTAACTGAAAACATCCCAATAGACTGTCTGCTACAAAACCAGGCTAATCACATGGGATCCTAGGTGAGTGTCCCAACTGCCTGCGAGCGACATGGCACAACGATTTTGCCTCGACAACCCACCTCCCCATTCGTTCACTAGCGTAGACACAAATGAAAAGCAAGGAAAGAGGGATTTTGAAGAAGTGCTGGAAGGATTTTCTTGATTTTCTTTAAGTTTCTCAATCATCAGAGTGGTTTAGTCAACAAATTTAAACAAAGTGGAGGTAATGAAGCACTCCTCTAAGGGGCCGTTTACATGACGCCGAAAATGGCCAATTCCGCAAACATTTCGTTGCGTTTTGGCCTTCCGTTTAGATGAGACCACGCTGCGTTTCCACCTAAAACGCAAACTTTTGAAAACACTCCCCAGAGCGGAAAGATTTGAATCCGCTCCTCCATCCAGCCTCGTGTAAACACAGAGCAGAGCGTTTCAGGGGGAAACGCTGACGTCACCGCATGCGCAGTACTCTTTCACATGGAGGCTGCGCGCGCATACCACGAACAACAGCAGCCTCCTCTGTCCGCCGAGTAACGTGTGAGCATCTTACCGTGCTCGGTTTGTTATCCAGAAAAAACTATCCAGACAGATTTGATGTCCGAACTGATTTGTTGTCCAAAAGAGAAACTCCTGCTTCTCTGTGCGTCTATTCGCCATTGTTGTTTGTGAAAGGTTTTCTTCTTCGTTTGTGTGTTGTAGCAGCGCTGCATCTCTGCAGACCTACACCGCCATCTACTGAACCGGCATGCACACTACAGCGGATTTACAGGGGATTAACTCGTCTCCAAGCGTTGTCATCTAAACGCAGAAGAATTCGAAAACGCAAAGGAAGAATCTTTGCGTCTTCAAGTCAGGAGTTTCCATGTAAACGGCCCCTAAGTGAGGGAAATTATTTACTTTCAACACAGAGGGGGGAAGTTTGCCTAATGAGTCTTTGAGTCCAACACTCAAAACAAAGCACTTCCCATCACTTGATGTGCTGTTTGCAAAGCCAAATATGCATGGAATTACATTTTTTGCATCCCGACTGCTTTGAAGAATTTAATATTAATCCGACATGTTGATGTTTGCAGGGAGGGGGATGGGGGGTGGGGGTCAAATTAAATATGCCCAATTAACAACATGCAAAGCTGGAACACTTATTAAGGAAATTGAAAAAGTGACATTAACAAAATGCAGATGTTACAAATCCGTCTAAACAGTGTGCATTTTATTTGTTATTCTTTTATGTATTTTAAGTTCATCACAGGGCATACTGGTAGGGCACAGGAAGAGCATACCATATTTGGTAGGCCTAAGTCACTGAAACTGATGAATGATTTCTGCACAGATCAGAATGACGGTGCTGAATCTGAAATGCATCACAACACGGCCACCTGCAGTGAGGTCAGGTATTGTGTTGTAGCTTGGAATGTGGTTGCATACCTCAAGTCTTCACACACCCTGAGCACAAGTTGACTGGAAGGTGGCTGAGAGAGCTGGCTCTGAGACAGGTCAAGGGGAAATAGACAATATATCTAAATATTTTTAGATGAATGGCTTTATTCAGTATATTTCGCAACGTGTTCTTTTGTTTAGGAATTATACAAATGTATTCAGTTTTAAGTTATATTCACTTGAACTAAATGAGAATTGTCTTAAACGTCAAAATTTGCATTAGTAAAGTGTTCTTTTATCAAACCAAACCAACTCGGGATGCTGTTTGGCTGAACAATAAGCAGCCAGGCATGATCCGTCAATTCTGCCTGCCAATGTTTGAATCCAGCCTGTGGCCTTTTTGCAGAGTGTCCTCCCCTACTCTCTCTCTAGCCCCCTTTCACAAGGCTGTCCACTGTCCCTCTCCTATCAATAAATGCACAAAATGCAATAAATACATTATACTTGTTGATAAGTTGGGTCAATTTTCTGCTCTGCTCAAGCTGATTGACTAACACATTCTGTTTTCTATAAACTCTTTACATTGGAAGTCGTCATGTATTTGTCAAAGAGCTTTAAGTTGAAACGGCTCCACAGGAAGCAGGAACGTCGACAGCAGCAGCAACTGAACCCAACTGAACACAGCAGTCTAAACAGCTGCTGTAGAAGCTAAAACTCACAGTGAGCCTCAGTAACTGATAAAAACATTTTCCTCTGAATTGATAAGCTTTACACAGTGAACTTTACAGGACCCTGTCTCTGCTCCAAACGTTCACAGAGTAACTGCTGCAGGCTTGAGGGGGGGCGGTTTATAGTGTAAGAAGCTGTGATGGCAGATTCTAAATGAAAAACACAGACTTTAATCAGGGATTGCTAGCTTACACTCATCACTCACCGACTGCTGCTCCGATCCCTGCTGGCTCACATCAAACCTAAACTTTATTTCTCCTCTTCAGCTGTTATTTGACTTCATTGTGATCTATTCCTGCCCTCTGTGGTACAACCCCCTTTCAGAGAAATGGCAGCTGGTGTTCAATTATTTAACGCAGCATAATTAAATTGATCTGAACAATATTGTCTCAAATATTTAAGATGGAAAAGTTGACCTTTCTACTAAGAAAAGAAAGGACTCATTGTATCATATTTGGAAGAAATGAGAGAAAATGTGCCTTGACCAATTTGCACACACTCTGGACTCTTTCTTTTCCTAAAAATGGAAAGGCAAATTGTTTTTGTATATACTCTTTGATTGTATACCTGCCCTTTCCAAATAAAAATAAAATGTAAAAAAAGAACAGTATTGTTTTATCCCATATTTCATTCAAATATATGGCATTATATTTAAAAACTCCATATATCGTCCAAGCTCTTCTCAAAGGCCACAGTCCTTTGGCAACAGCTCTCTGAAACTAGACATCTGGCCTCCTAGAATAACCATACCACTTTCAGTAAAAGGAAATGATACCAAAAAAGTTGAACACAGTCTGGCAAGAGGAAGAAGAAAAATGACACAAAAGAACATTGAATGGAAACAATATTGTGGAAGAAGTGGTGGCGTTTTTGAGGCTAGTTCATGACCATGATGCCTGTTTTTGTGATCCCCCATCTGTCAACTAGAGCTGCAACTAATAACTGTTAAGTCTGCCATATGCTGCCAGAGAGACCACTATACCTGTAAAATAACACAAAAGAAGGAAACAACTATTTTAATTACTTCACTCTTTTATTTAAGTCTTTTATTTGGCTTTCCTTTCAAATCGGTGTATCTAACTATTTTCCTTATTTGGCAAAATACCACCTCTGACAGCAATTAACTCTTTGGCAGTTTTCCTTCAAAAATTACCTTTTTGTTCCAATGAACACTTATATATCATCAGTCCATTGACCTTAATGTGCTCATTCTGTTCTGCTGACATACAAGTATTGTTTATCATGTTTTATTATACTTAGTTAAACTGGTTTAGTTATTTGTGAAGTCAAATCACAGCTCAGCTTTTTTCATATTTTCGCCTCATAAATGATCTTTAGTCATTTTTAGTTTACACTGATATATCAGCAGCATTAGATTATTTCATGTGTCACACAGATAAAATCACTACAAGCAGTATTTTTCTAAGATAGTTCATCTATGAATGGATTTCTTCAGAACGTTGTGTAAATATCACAATTAGGACATTTTCTGCTTCTTCAAAGATACTCGGTTCCTCTTTTACATTGCATGTGAAGAATCTGCTGACAACAACTTTAATGTGACTGCTTTACCACCCTTTATTTGCAGTTCGTACTGATTTGGCTAAAATGTAGTAGTTTGCAGGATGAAGTCAGAATCAGATAAAATTTGAGATCTACAGCATACCAAGGTTTTACCTCACAGTCAGCCTCTCATACTGTTTCCCATAATGCAAAGTGCACACAGGTCAGAGAATAAAATGAGCAGTAGTGATCTTATGAGCATTGATGTTGTATTAATGTGCAGTGATGTTCATCTCATGCAGGTGGATTGACTTTATTGGGGGTTTGGCGTTACCCATCTTATCAGTGCAATTCATCTCTATGAAAATTATAAAATTGCATCAAAAGTCACCGGTAAGCCTTTCAAACATTATAATTGGAAGTCGTTCAACAGTGACATTAAGCACTAGCTTGGCTATTGTTTACTTGCATTTTCCAAAACAGCTTAGCTGGGCTCTGCATACTGCTAAACTTTCTACAACCAAATGGCAGTCAGACAGCATATCACAAGTTTTATTTCCAGCGACAGTCCTGTGATCATTAAAACAATATAATGGACATTTAGTTAGTGGCTGTGTTGCCTGTAGCCTTGCACTGTTTTTGTCCATAGGTCTTGTCATTTGTCTTAAATATTCAAACTTTGTCATGATACTTTAGCCGGAAAAGCAGATCCACACTCACTCAAGCACACAGTTAATTTAGATTTATTGATTTATAAGAATCGGATGCACCTATGGTAACAAGCAGGGTCGATGTTGATTGCTTATTTTTAAAAAACAATTGTGTCATTGCATTTCTAATTACTTCTCTGGATGTATTTTCCACAAAGCCAGTATTTTCACTTGTGTGACCATGAAACAGATAAGAGTATGTCCAACACTGGTAATTTCCTCTGCCCAACAAGAAACGTCCCCTCTGAATCAGCAGTTATGTGCGCTTAATTAAGTATTACTGCAAGTTACAAAACAGATTAACAATAGAAACTGGTATTTGTCCTGTACAACCGGGTGCAGATGTATGTGAAAATTGCCTGTGCTGGTGTAAAACAGTGCATCTGTGTATCATTATAACTCCACATTACTTCTTCAGATTTTTTTCACCCTATTTTCAACAGTTGCTTCTTTTTTTAAATAGTTTGAAACAATAATGTGTTGAATGTTGAAGTCTGATATATGAAAATATAGAAAATCAATGAGTAATGTTTTAAATAGTTATCATCCTAATATCAGTGCCAAAATGATTGTGTCTGATATTCCAACACTTTACCAGTCTTTATATCTTCATGAACAATTGTGTCTGCTTGAGGTCAGAAATTATCCATCAAACGTTCACCAAATGAGGATCAAAATCTAATTTTGAAAGCTCTACAGTTCTGCGAGAATACACATTTTCAAATAGGTGATGATTAAGATCATTATTTTGGCCAATGCTGATACCAATGTTTTTCCATTACCTCCATTGGTGTAATTTTCCCCTTGTTCGTTTTTTCTCCTGTCTGATCTGAAAACAGATCACAGTTTGACCAACAGGTATTTTTTACTGCCGAGGATGGAGAGTCCTCTCAAAGTCAGCAGTTAGGAGTGCTGGATATCAGCACTTAAATGGTGCAAATTAATACCAGAAAACTGTTATTGGTTCACCTCATACATTTTGCAGATGGCCGATGAATGTAAGAAGTGCTTATATACCAATTACTATTATACCAATTGCTTATTCAAACTTAACATTTTGTTTTGCAGTGACTCTATTTGTCATTTGTGATTATCAGTTATGATTGGCAGCCCTCAGCCCTGAGTGGAAAGCTCTGGGTAGTATGTAGTTAAGGGTTTTTACTGTAAAGCTTGGCGTACAACTCTTTAATCAGCCCTGTGTTGTAAGTCTGACTTACAGTAAATGGATGTAGAGCAGGGGATCACCTCAGAGGATGTAGGTCCAGACTGGGCCAAGAACAAGCACAGTGAAGTGATCTGGGTCACTGAACGGATTCCGGCCACTGTTTGTTGAAGGCAGCGTGTGACTAAGATTACACCACAGTGCTGGGTCATGCTGTGCCTTCCCACTGTGCTGTGTAAAGTGCGGACATTTCATATTGGCAGGTAAAGGTTTTCCCATAAAACTCTGAATAGTGTGCCCTGAAGACATGAATTACTCATATCGTTATTCTGTCACCCTATTAGTCGCTTGGTAGAGACATAGTTTTTGTGCTTTGTTTTGCTAAGTCTCCATTTGCATGTGGAATGAAAGAAATCAAGTAATTTAAGGATTAAAGATTCTTACATAACAGACCAAACAACAAAGCCTGCAGCATTACACTAAACTAGTCTGCATCCATTACTGCTACTCTAACAGCTGATTCTGCTGCTTCAGGTTAGCTTTGTAGCCCTTTGTTTAGGATGTATCCTGTATCAGAATCACAATAGGCATTTTATCGAGCCACCATCATAGAGAGATTTCCTCTTTGTGCGTGCTTGTGTTCTTGCTACTTAAATGCTGTGTAAATGCAGTTTCTTTGTTTATAATAATTCTACAAATGTCAGTGATTCAGTGTGTCACATCTGGCCTCATGTAATGAACTGGTAAATTAATGAGCATTCAATAGATTTTCCCTAGTATTTTAATGATTTTGTGAGAGGGAAGTGTGGATAAAAGAGACCAGTGGGACCACTCATTGATTTATTGACAATCCCTACCATTCATACTCGGGGGCAGACACTTGAACAGGAACTTTCCTGATTGCGTTGAGTGTCCTTGTGTTTTAGGGAGGCCCAGACTTTTATGTGGTTTCTGTGTAGCTAAAATCTAAAGACCTTAGTTAAACTGTCACTGCATCAAGGTCTACCTCTGTGTGACTCAGTCTATGTATATGGCTTGTCAGGCGGGGCCTGACCTCTGAAGCACATCCATAGCTCTTTATTGATCTCCTTTATATGCAAAGGATACGAGGAAACATTGTCCACAACCTTATTTCTTAATGCAGGTCATTTCATACTTGCATCACAGGAAACATGAATAGTCATGTTTAAATCTGGATTTTGTGGGAATAACTTCTGTTAATTCAAATTACAGTTAAATTGCCTTCAGTTTTGGAAAGATGAGTGAGGCTAACATTACCAACCTTTGCACCACTCCGCTGCAGCCATAAGTCCTCATGCAGGTTATCATGTCCAGACTTAATGTTGTCAGACGTTATTTTGGTCTAAGGGTAGTAGACAGCATTCCTGACACACATTTGTTTTACATATACCGTTAGGTATACCATTTGGCTCCATTACATTTTTAACAATTACAGTTCTGGTTCTTTATGTAGCAGCCAGGTTCTGTAGTTCCCAAATTCTGACTCCACATTTTTTGGAAAAAAAAATGTGATGAATACTCTGACAACAAAAATCTGCCCGACATTACCATTGACCTCAATAATCTATTGTTGCAGGGATTTTTATTTTCCATTTCCTATCTGGTAGACACCAATAAATACTGGCCGTATTATGAATATGAGGTAGATAATGTTGCTCTGACACAAAAACGAAAGAGGAACCTTTCGACAAATTCAGCAGCTTTCATTAAATCATAATTCATAGAGTAAATTTTGTAAAAGGATCTTTTCTTTCTTTAGCCTCTTTAAAGCTATTCCAAAAACTCTTTCAGTCTCCAAAAATAGTCTGTAATGCTACCTCCACAGATCTCTAGCAGCTTAACATAGTAAGCTTTTGCAAGTTTAAAATACGGGGCTCTTCATTGAGAATTTACTTAAGGTGGCATCAGAAGTGGTGAATGATAAAGGCGTATTGTTACACAAAAAAAAGTCATGTTTATTTGTAAGAAAATTTTTGCTGCACTCCCTGTTTTGTGTGTGTCTGCCAGAGGGCTGCAGTGTGTAATGGATGAATAAGTGGGTCAAAAAATAATAATAATAATAATAATTTGAAAATTTAATCACATGTGTTGCTAGTGAAATACACAATTTTCTTAAAGGTTTCCCTTTTGAAAATCACTACATATAGATGTGTGTTTATGTATTTATTTATTTATATCACAGAAGGCAAATATATTTCAATATCATTTTCCCCAGCATGGTTTAACCCAACTACGTATTCAAAGTGATACAGCTGAAAAGTCTGAACATTGAAAAAGATTTTCTGAACTTTATTTTATCAGACTATTGGAAGAAACACAAGTTTAGAGAAGTTCCCATTGGTAAAATCCAATGAGCTGTGGTGTACATGGTTGAGCTTTGTAGGACATTTGGGATCTTGAAATAAGACCGGTAAGATCAATGATGCTATTGCGGTTCACTCACTGGCCTAATTACTGAAGTGTGAGTTTGAGGTGAAAGTGGTTTTGGTTGCAACCAAGGGCCAGAAGCTTGGTTGCAATGAGATGTTTCTTCACTGAATGTTATCTTTCCATTCAGGCTTAAGTATGTTGTGTTGTATTCAAATATTCAGCCCAAGTACCCGTGTTACTGGTAGGGCTGGGCGATTTTGCCTAATCTCAATATCATGATTAATTAAAGCTCTTACCTCGATAACGATTAATAAATGATTATTTTATGCACTGCTGGAACAAATTAGTGGTGATACTGATGGCCGTCAACACGGTCTCCCTGCAGTATTCACACTTAACTTCTTTCTGCTCAATGTCCTCTGCACAGAATTAAAAAATGTGCCCAAACAACAGAGACTGTAGTTTTCTTGGCTACCAGGTCCTCTGATAGATTGGTGCTTGTCTTCTCCATGTTGGTGGCGCAACCATCGCTCTTGGCGAAAGTAAATGAAAGGGGTGCTGTCACGTGACTTACACAGAGAAAATAATCAAAATAATTGACATGAGTAAAATTACTTCGATTACAGGGTCTAAATGTTGATTTCGATTATTTTTTGATTAATTGCCCAGCCCTAGTTACAGGCAGAAGTTTGCCTGTGATTTCTTAAAGCTGCAATGAGGAGAATTTATCGCCGGCGTAATGCTGCGTTCCAGTAACCTCGGAAATGGGAGTGACATCATCTCCCACTTATCGGCGTTCCAGTTGAAGTCAGAAAAAAACATGCCGATCTACCAGGCTATTGTTAGCTGTTGTTAGCACGCCCTGTGTTGTTGTATGAAGAATGTGATTATCACGATGGCAGCATTTTTGTAAATATAAATCTAGCAATACTATGTATACAGCTGATCTAGAGCGACACACCCCAGTCAGAAATGCAAATAAATTGATTATTACAGGAGCTAAATAACTGTTAACACTGGGGGCATCCATCTTCGATTGACACCTCGGGGGTGGCAAGGTTTCACCGAGTTCCCAGTAGGAAATTCTGACTTCGGGGGACGTTCCAGTTTTAGTTTCGCACTCGGAACCCAGAAATTCCTACTTCTGACTACAACTTGAACGCACCGGAGACGTGAAGCCCAATGTGTTTGTTTGTAATGGTAAATGCAGCATGGATCTTTGTCGGAACTCTGCATTGCTTTACAAGTTCTTTTTCAACAACTTACAGGATGCAAAGCGACGAGGTAATGTAACTCTTTCTAGTTACGTAGTGGTAGTTTTTGATGTGTGACGACAAGCAATGCGGGGAAAAGTTATTATCGTAGTTGTAGCCAGCTATATATCGCTACTTACAGCCCGGCGCTCTCAGACGTGTAATATAAATAATAAAATAATATAAATTTGCTCTAGTTTTAATTGTCTGGTTCCCCGAAGTTGAGTATCCAGGCCAGTCCAGCCCTGTGCGACCTGGCTAGGAGGCTAAGGAATAGCATTTATAGATAACCTATTTAGATGCTGTAAAACTCATCGATAAGTGCGTATTTCGATCAGGCATACATCTAAAAGTGTGACTTTTTTGTAATTACTTAAAAACTCCTCACAGTCCCTTTAAATAAAGCACAAAAATTAAAAATAAGAATGCGTCTGAAGGGCCTTTGTTTTTGTTGTGGTGTATTATTAAAGGTTTTGATATTCTATATCAAGCATTTGATATCATCACAACCCTAGCTGGGTGCTGATTAGGTGTAAACACAAGGTTTTCAACCTTTTTTTTTTTAAATCAAACATTGAGTGACTATATATATATATATATATATATATATATATATATATATATATTTTTTTTTTTTTTCCAAGGAAGTAATGTTATGACTATTGGATGACACAGACTTTCTGCAGGTGCAGTAGATGAGAACAATTCTTAGCTTCAGTCAATGATCAAAGGAAACTCTTAATCAAGAGTAAATAAAAGTTTTGTTTGACATATGAAGAGGGTCTGGTCTGTCCACCTTTTAATGTACCTCTTATCAGAACAGGTTTAATATTATCATCAAGCAAAGACCAGGATGCAGCAGTAACATCCACTTTTCCTTTGTTAAGAAATCTGATCAGCCACTGCCTGGATTTCTTTCTGCCTCACTCTAGCTTAATGGCCAATCCTTTCCTTTAAGGCTGTCAGTGTTGTTTTCCTTTTAAATGTAAGTAGTCCATTTGAGGTCTACTGCTTTACTCATTTCCATGCAGCTATTTATCAAGTTGTTTTTGTGAAATCTTTAAGCCGTGCATTTTTCTTTGAAATTTCCCAGCAGGACCTGGACAGGAAGACAAAAGATTTAGAACCATCAAGATATGTTGTGAAGTTCTTGGGCTGATATCTTAGATAAGACAAGATAAGTTACATTATAACATTATGATGTTAGATCCCTAACCAACAGAATCTAACCATGTACAGCAACCAAAACGTGATGAGAAGAGTTCTAAGGGCCTTTCCTGTTCGCTTCAAAATAAAAGTCAGAAGTGAAGAGGAAAAGAAAAACTTGACTGGCAGCACTCAGCTTCCTCAGTTAAATAATTCTGATATGAAAAAATCACTAAGTGCACACATGACCTGGACTGTGAGTAGCAATAAATGAAATCATCTGCTCATATCTTCTCAGAGAGCAGGAAGGATGCTCAAATTTCTTTTATTGTGTGAATCAACAGTTTGACCAGTAATGGAAATCAATTGAAAGTGACTTTAAAAAAGAACCATGGAGAATAGTCTTGTATTAAAGAGCACATGTTGATGTTTTTCTTCTGAAGAAAAAACAAGTTAATTCAAGGACACCAGCTGCCCACAGCTCAATGATATTATAATATGATAGATATACTATATACTGTAATAGATTTACAGAATCCAGTCAATGTTGTCTATAAGAAGCAGGTACCGACAAAATAGTGATATTAAGATTTAGTAAATGAATCTTAATTTATTGCTGAAATAAGTCATGTAGGAAGTTGTTAATACCTGTACCTTTATACCTGTTGTGTTCTCTGCTTAAGACAGTTGAGTCCACATCTCTATTTTCATTAAGCCAGCCTTTACATACTCATATTCCTCTTTCTATCCAACATGTGCTTGTTTGCTTATCTGCCAAGATATGAAAATCAGAATGAAGTGTGACTGCAGCTTTGAAGGACATATTTAGCTCTCTGTAGATGTTCTTATAGAAAGTATGTAGTAGAGGGAGGAAGAGAGAGCAGCATGACCTCGTGTGTAAAAACCTTGAACTACCCGTCATTCATTGATCTCCATCATCTACTGGCTTTTGGTATCATGTCTGCGCCGAGGAGCCTCACCCAGTGACATCTCCTTATCTATGGCACCCTTATTTGTGTAGTCTGTTTTTTCCTCTGCTCTGTCAACAGGGATCACGTGTACCACAACATTTGTCTGCAGGACTTGGTGGGTCAGGTCATCCATCAGCATAGTATGGAATTGTTTGTACATAATAATAACTTTTGGCTGGCAGAGAGCCACTGCTCCACAAGGTGGTGCTGTACAAAGTGCTTGATGTAGCCTCACATCTGAAGGGTTAGATTCAGGTTTTGCAATCATTGTTTGCTCTCCCGACTCACTGCTCTCGTAACCTTTTCATGTGCTCATAAACTTGTGGTGTATAATAGTAAGGACACTAGTGCTCAATCTTTGGAAACCTGTTGGTAAATCTGTTTCATAATTATGCTCTTTCACTTTTGGATGTGAATGTTGAAACAATGTTGGGCAAATTACCTTCAGAAGTAATTAGTTATATTTAGTAGTTACTCTCTTGAAAAAGTAATTGAATTACTTATGGAATTACTCCTTTATAAATGTTATTACCATAGTTTTGAAGGAAAGTAATTGATTTGACTTTTTGAAAAAGCTTTTGCTGCTTGAACGGCGTGGATTTTGTCTCTGTGTCCTTTCCACTGGCGTTATCTGAGTATTTGGTCACTAGATTTAAAGAGTTACTCACAACGGACAAACACTTTACTTTTGGACATAATGTACACTTCACATTAGGGCTGAGCAATTAATCAAAAAGTGCAATTAATCAAAAAAAACAACATTTAGACCCTCTTATCAAAGTAATTTTACTCATGTTTATTATTTTGATTATTTTCCCTGTGTAGTCACGTGACCTCGCCCCCTCCATACAGTCTGCATTCACTTTAAGTGTGACTTGTGGCGCCCTGCTAATATGAAGAAGACAAGTGCAAATCTGTCAGAGGACCTTGTAGTAAAGAAAAACGTGTCTCTGTTGTTTGGGAACATTTTGGATTCTGCAGAGGACATTGAGCAGAAAGGAGTTAAAGTGTAAATACTGCAGGAAGACCATTTCAACGAGCGTCAGTAACATTTGTTCCAGCGTATCGTAAAATACCCGTTCATTAATTATCATTGAGATAAGAGCTTCAGTTAATCGTGATACTGAGATTAGGTTAAATCTCCAGCCCTACTTCACATGTATGTTCTTGTCTTTTACTTCTTGTACTTCCTTCCAGAAAATGCCAGTTTTAACTCAACGGACGTATTCTCCATTACTACTTCTAACAGTGTTTCCAGATTTTGCCTCTGAAATATGCACCAGGTTGATTAAACAAACCTCCTTTTTATTTATACAGGAGTGACAGGGCTTGACTTTTGTTATTTATAACTCTGTTATTGCCAAACAGTCTTTCTAATCTTGATTTTTGTACCTAAACAAACATAGTCAGGCTTTTATCTAAGTTTAATGTTGATCTTCTACAGCGTTATTATGGAGAAAACAGTAATAGCTACATTAGAAATAAACTTAATTCTGGCTATAAGGAATTCTTTTAGATGGAAACTTCATTTTTGCCCCTCTTTTTACAGTAAAATTTACATTTGTGTTCAGAGTGGGGTAAAATAATTGGTAGATTGAGGTTAAATTAATGGTAGACCATGAATCAGATCCTTCCTGGGTTTGGGTGTATAACAAGCCAAAATGAGCAACTGCACTATTGGAACAAGGCCCAAATACCGCAACCCCCAACTGCCAATATTTACAAGCAACTTTAAAAAAAGCAGACAGACATTTATAATAAGCAGACCTGGCAACTCTGGTGTCTCATTCTCTTGTGTGGCTGTTTGTGGTGCAACTCCTGTCCTGTGCCCGGCTGAGCGAGGCAGGTCGGATAACAACTGCTAGACATCGGTGCATCATCATACGCCACATTTCACTGTTGGTAATGGTAACTGTGTTGTAATGTTTAACATAGTAACTAATTAATAACATTATCTGTTACTGGGAAAAAATTACCGTGACAGTAGCGCTGTTATTTTTAACGCTGTTATTCCGAACACTGGAATTAAACAATGGTTATCCACAGACAGAATCATTGAGTGATGTGAAGAGTCTTAGTCTCCAAGTTAATGTTGATTATTTGGTGGTTAAAAACTCTCAGTCTGCATCCTAGAGCTGGATTTATCTGGTCGTTTACATGACTGGACCTCTAAGTTTTGGAAAAGGTGGTAATTTATACATGTATCTCAGTCTGGCAGCTTTTTAAAGAAGCAAGTCTTTCTACATTTGAGAAAAAAACAAAGATGTAAGAAGGTAAAAGACAATTTTCCATGGGCAGTCATTAGCAGAAAGTGACATGTAAAGTATCATTCCTCCCCTAAAACTAAACCATGAAAATCTTCTGCCCGGAGTATTCCGGCAGATGGAAGACCACAGATGGGCAACGCCTTTGGGACTATAGAGGAAAGAAAGACTGTTTGACAAAGAGCAGGATAGAAAGTTAGTAGCTTTTGTAATTTGCCCGTTTTTCTTCCTCATGTGCAAGAGCATGATTACTTTACTTGCGATTTTTCTGCTTTAGATGTCTAGAAGTTTGTGTATTTTATTTTCAGCATGATTGCTGCCAGGCCTTACTATAGACTTTATTTCTCCCGACCTCACTCAGTGTTACTGTCCTGCACTCGTCCGCTGTTAACCAATTGTATCATTTTTACCTTTATTATGCAGTTCTTGCTTCGATTTCCAAATTGGATTGTGAACCCCTTATTTTTGGCTAATTTTGGTTGTGGAACAAAAGAATGTGCATTTGTTATTCATTCAAACCTTGTCTTGTCACTGATCCAGCCACATGTGATTTATGCTATGGCATGTAGTGTATTTATCAGGTGTGTCACAACAATGTGGTTTTGTCGCTTACATTGGCTGTTGAGTTCAGTAGATGTGTGCCAAAGGAATACATGCCTGAATACTTACGGAACTTATTTTTAATATGATGTTCTGCATGCGCCCATCAACAGTAGTGCATCAAACACTGGCAGCACAAACCTCTTTCTTGTATCATCCAAGTCTATATTCAGAGAATACTGTGATTTCCCTGTGCAAACAACAGTGAGGACAGACAAGTTGAGAGTAATATACGGATGTTATTCACAGTCTTCTGTGATTTTCAGATCTTCATTCATGTGCAGTGAGCTGGCTGGAGAATAAACAGCTTATGAGCAGAGCTTACAGGACTAGCACTGCTAATATAAGCTGTGCTCCACTATACAAACCAACTTTACAACATTCATCTGCTCCTGAACAGAGGAGGTGGTCTAAGACACAATCACCCATCTACAATGCAGTTCTTGACACTAACTTAATTGAATTAGATGCATAACTCAAGACTTTGGTTCTACATTAAGCTTTTAACAGACTCTGACCCATTTAGTGCTCTGATTAAGTTCCACTTATTTAATGTAACTGAGTAACTGTTTGCTGTAATAACTGGAGGTGTCTTGTGCCAGGCATTGTAAGGACTTGGTAATAAAACTGTTAAGCAGCTGAATGAAAGCAATCTCTTTACAGACTGATGGGCAAGCAAATGAAACAGTGTTTCCCCATTGTGAGAGACAGCAGGGTCTTCTCTTAAAAGATTTAATGTACTTAAAGCAACAATGGACACCTTCTGTCTTAAGTTTCCCTGCTGGGTTTGGTTAAAAAGTCTGAGCTGGTGGGTGGTGGAAGAACCTATAAGAATTGTGTAATGTTACAGAAAAGGTCGACTTTGTCTGAAAACAACTGTAAGAAAGTATGTCTTTCTTCCCGTATCTAACCTTTCACGCCCATTCATATGCTGCTGACGGCATGCTGTGTGGGCGTAGATGTTGGCGTGAGAACTGGAAGGGCTAAACATCTCTATTCTCCTAAATGCAACTGTCCTTCCTGCTGCTTTGGTTTTTTTAAACTGAGGAATGTGGTTTTACAGCTCAGCATGGGAGTCCACCTGCTGGTGAAGTATAAAGTACCTAAAAAAGCAAGATGAGACAGACCTCACACCAGCTAACTGTACAGACTGAACCACAGTTCAACAGAGGGGGGATTAAGGTTCAAACCCATTTCCATTCACCAAACCAGTTCATCCCGAAGTGATTCTTCAATTATCAGGGATACACAGGATGAGGGGTTTGCCATTATGCATCATGTCAGTGTTTGTCAGTGCTACCAAAAAACAATAAAGCTTAATTTTTAATGAAATCTATACATGTAATGTTATACAATCCGTTTCAATGATTAGTGACAAGTACAGCATGTGAAGTGGATCCTGAAGAGCCAGAGGGTTGAACTGACCCACTTCTGCCTCGATTATTAATTAGATTTTGAATAATTATCAAGTAAGGCTGCTGATCATACTTTACATCAACTGACCGTCCATCCCTTCAAGTAAAACATTAAGACAAATATAAACAGTTTTTGAATTATTTGTAAAAACTGCAGTGAGTAATTGACTTTAAGATCAAAATTTCTCTCTGGTTGTTTGAGTGCTTCAGTGTTTTAAAGCCTGAGCTCAAGGCTTTATCTTTTCATAATCATAAACTTCTCTTTGAATGAACACATTTAAAGATTAAGAAACCCCATAACCAGGGGATGTGCGGTAATAAACACAAGACAAAACCTCTCACGCACTCACTGATCTGCTCAGATGACATGATTGAGTTATAAAAGCAGAGCACCTGGCACATGGGCACTTTCTTTGTTCTTTGCTGCTCTCATGAAAAATGAATGTGTGCACATTTACCTAGAGTTCATATCCACTTGTGTGGATGGAGGAGGGTCAGAAAGTCATGAGGTGAAGGGTGATGTGCATGTAAAACCAGACCTTTGCACAGTATTTCTGAATTCTTTTGAAAGTGAGGCAAAGGATTTTATGAACAATAAATACAGACTAGTATTGGTGATTCTGTTCTGGGCTGATAGCATCCAAACCTTTGCAGGATGATCGTTTTCATTTTGGCTTGACTCTGTCTTAGCTTGTCCCCCGACAATAATGTAGATAAAATATGATTGTTTATTGATTAGCAGCATTAGATATTTGATCATTTTGAGAGCACCTAGTAGTGCCAGACTTCTCGGGAGAGTATTTAAGATATATTAGTTTTTTTTTAAATCAAGAAATCCTTTGTATTAATACAGATGATACTAATGTTGATTAAAGAAATGTTCCTATCCCCAATGTGTAGTAAAAAAAAACAAAAAAAAAACACACCAAAAGTTTTCTACTTATTAACGACAAGACAGTTTATTTGAAGTATTTGATTAAGTGCTGGAAAATATGAAAAAATGTGATTTGACCAATACATACCATGGTATTATTTTTAACTGTTGCCAGTTTAATTACTGTAATATGTTATCTCAAACTGTTAATAACTTTAGCTTCTGCAGAACAATATATTTAAGATGAATAAAACAGTTTGCAACCAAAAACTTTGTATAAACAATGCCAGAAAGATAACCACTTTGGGAAAAGTATTCTGTTTGGGAGTTCATAGCGTAGCACTTTGATCAGTTTCTTTACCTATGCAACAAAAACAGCACTTGTCTTTGTCTTGCTCCTCTTTGAATGTTTCTTAATGTGGTACTGACTGCTAAAGCTGGCGTGATAGATTGTTGTTTTAGGTCACACTTCTTCAGCACTGTTAATGCTGGTGCTGCTGATGGCAGATGAGCTAAATTAAAGAATCGTTTTTATTATTTTTATATTTTTGTACTCCATTAACATCAGTAATTTCATGGAGAATTCAGTAGCATCAGAATTGTCCATAATCTTAGTGAAACTCATCACTGTTTTTCTGTCTGTTGAACCAGTTCCAGAGCCATTAGGATAATCGTGCTCTTCTCCATGTGCCCCCTCTGGTGAGCAGCCCACGGTCCCTGCTGCTGGCTCTCTTATCTCTATTCACCTCTGCTCCACCGTCAGGAAGTTGACCAATGCAAACATGACCTTGCAGCCGTTTTTACAAACTCGCCTCATGGTGAAATAGGAACCCCTCACGTGTAACCTTTCATGTCAACTGTGTAACATTGTCGCCCGAACACGTGTGGCTGCACACACAAGTTGTTACGCATACATGTATAATTTAGGTGTACATCATGGTTCCTTGGCTCTGATATATTATGTCCACAGTTATGTAAGAGATCTCTTCTTTGTAGATGTTTTAATTTACCTGTTTGACGGGGTGAAATCTGGGTTAAAATATACAGTGTAAAATTGTTCATTTAAATATACTGTAGTTACCCATCATACATCGATGTTCTCATTTTCAAACATTCAAGACAGGTGTGCCATGTGACTGTAGTGGAGATGAAGTAATCTTTTAGTATTAATTTCTAAAATTATATCTTATAATTTAAACATGGCAAAGTTAAAAAACAAAAATCGTCGTCATCAAACATGCAGACACCAGTCATGCAAAGGGCTGCTGGTTTTTAGTGTTGATAAATCCAATATGTCCTAACTAAGGCTTATGTACATTCATGATCTATTGCTTGATAATTGTCAAAAAGTCTATGTGTAATATGGTTGCACATCACTCTGGGCAATATACAAGTGCCATCTGACACTGCCTGATTTCAACTCGATCTTTATTTCATGGTCCAGAATATTTCTACTCTGCTTCAGGCTATGGCTGACCGATATAGCGATATCGTATCTATATCGAGATATGAACATTCAAGATATTAATATTGAAAAGCAATGCTATAAACGATACAGATCTTCCCCGCACTCGCCCTGCATGTACAGCTCTGGAAGTCACAACAAATTTCATTTTTACAATTGCCCTTGAATGCAACACTTGGTTTTCACTGAACCCATAGTCATATCATATCATATCGATATCGAGATATCTGGCATGAATATCGAGATATGAAATTTTGTCCATATCTTACAGCCGTACCTCAGACTAGAGATGGGACTTGACAAGGTTTTAACCAATAGCAGTATTATTAACCACGCTGCTAATCAATCCAATTCTATAATGATTCTCTTATTGATTCCTGCAGATTTTTACATGTGGGCAAATGTTTGCCTGTAGATTTTCAGTGGCAACAATGTCAAACACACATCACAGCATAGATTACTGCTCCTGCAAGTTGCTGGTGTTTCCACTCACTTAAGGCTGTGCAGTAGGAGCCTTTTGAAAAAAAAATAAGTCACAATTCTGACGCTTCTGAACCCTGTCAGTGGAAGGAATTGATAAGGGAATTAATTAGCAAAAGGACTCATGATATTGATACTTTGATGAAGCTGTTAACAATTCTCAACTGGAAATGTTTTTTTTTGATTCCCATCCCTACTTCAGGCTAAACAATGTTCTTACTTGAAGCTGGTTGTGTGTATCTGGGAAAACACCTTAAACACTGACACTATTGTCAGTGTTTGAGAAAATGAAAGATTAGAAGAACAAAAATTAGTTTCACAAGTCTTTCAAAAAATCCTGTTGCTTCCCTGGAGTCACCAGTGTGATGATAGGATAGGATGTCTTTGTGTTGAAAGTCAAGTGTGTGTTAATGAAAAGAAGCTACTTCTTGTGTTGTCAATAGTGAGTGTATCAGCCACAGGAGATGTCAGTCAGGGTGGCTACTCAAGACCTTTCATGGCTATAGGTAGCGCTATTTGCACCACATTATACACCTAGAACAAAAACAACAACAATTATAATGTGGGGATAATTTCATTCTCTGAAAAAACTCATCACTTAACTTTTCTTCTTGAAAGCCCCTTTGCCACATACCTCACCTCATACAACCCCACGTCCAAAAATACTGTGCTGTTCCCTGAAGCATACAACCACAACCACAATACCACGTACCTGTTTATCACTTTCAGAACTTCACTAGTCCTCAAATATGTCCAGAAATGTAATGTAATGTTTTAAGGATATGTAAGATGACACTTTCCATTCCTGTACACCGGCAGCAGGCTTGAATCAGAGCAAAACTTAGGAGTGAACTACAGACCAACATCTGGTGGGAATGGAGTTGAAGAATACACAAGCACAGATTTAGCAACAGAGATAAGGTACCAACACAAACATCTGGTGTAAAGTCTTCCTCTGGTAGAACATCCCACACAGAGACACAATCCTGCACACAGACCCACAGATCAGGTTACCATGGTTATAGATCCAGGCAGTCACTCCGTCCACCAGCCTGCATTTTCTAGGATGAGTTAAAATTACCACCGAGCATCTCTTCCCCTCCTCGCCCTCATTTCTCCTCAGTGCTCTGTCTGTTTCTTTGTTTGATGTCCTCTTTATAGATAAAACAAACATTTTTCAGATTGCATTACTTTAAATTAGGCTGGTCAGTATTTAGAGTTTTAAAGTTTTATCGATGTTGATATTTTCTAAATAGATCTAAAGTAAAGTGTGTGCATACAGTAGTTAATCTTGATGTTGAGAAAGAAGGAAAGAAAGTCCAGTCCTCATACTGGGTTAAGAATTTAACAGTGAGGATGGGATCGTTTTTCTGAACAGGAGGTGCTGCTTGGTTTTCTTATTTAGAGAATTTCTCCATTTCTTCCTTGGATTAAGTCATAATCCTGTATTAAATGAACCATCTGGGAGACTGTTACTGAATTGACTATTTGTCATAGAAACACTGAGATTCTAATGACTTTTTTTATTTTATTGCTTCCTAACATGTAGGAACTTTGAAGGAAATTGAATCTTTAAATCCTGAGAGCAATGGTATTTTTCTGTTTTAAAAATATAATGTTAATCCATTTAGCATTATTAGATAGAAAGATTTTCTTCACTTTTAGCAACTCGTCATAGTTATGATATATGTTTGATGATCAGAGATATGACAGAAAAGCCTGGTATAAATCAAATATCTAATTTTGATTTTGAAAGAGAAGGAAATCAAGCCTGAGGCAAAACTCACTGGATGTTTTTGCGCTACTTGTGGCTAAATGCTAACATTAGCTTAAATCTGATGGTAGCTGGGTGATAGAGTTTATTTACCAAAATACAGACTTGGTAAATAGCATACACATCACATGTGAGTCAGCTTTTAGGATTATTCAGCAATATATTTTAACCAGCTGTTTACACTTTCTCTTCAAAAGCCTGAATTGCATTTAAAAGTGGCTTATTAACACAGACTAAAAAGCATTTAAATAAGGAAAAAAAGTTTTAACTTTTCAAAAATTCAAAAATGGTCAAACAGAAAATTCCAATACTTGTGTGAATCGATTTTTTCTCTCATCCCTAATTGTTAATGTCCACCCTGAGCGGGACATCACATGAACACGGCTGCTGTGAGAATATTGTCCATCCCTGTAGACTGAGGTCTTAATTATTTTAATAAATGTAGCAGAGATGCAGTCTAAATATGGCCAGATGATGTTGCCAGAAAAATGTACATTTGCATGTAAACTTCACTTAAATGTTTTTGACCGTAATGTAAGTGACCACACAGAGACTGAGCAAGAACTCCTTTCTGTTTGAGACAGCTCAAAAATGGACTGCAGCGTAAAGTGTACCTTATTCTTTAATTGTAGTATTTTGCTATCATACCTAAATGTGTTCTTTTTTTTTTACCATGACAGCGGATTAGAGTTTGTCTTGTGCCAAATAAAAAACGTCTTCTTGAATCAGAAGAAGTGAACTTGACTCTAGCCCTGATTTTGACTTTCTATGTAAGTTCTTTAAAACTAACACCAAGACTGTCCTTTGGAAATTAGATGCACAATATTAGATTTTTGCCTGTAACCTATCAGTGCAGTTTTGATATTTTTCATCAAGAGCACAAAGTCTTTGCTTTAGTAAAACTGACTTTCTGCTTTTAGGTGACAGTTTTAATGTGTGAGGAACAGACATAAAACAAGAAACAACACTTAACTATTGATAAGTGAACTCTTGATTTTTAAATGTTACCATGCAGAGATGAGAGGGTGAAGCATTATGGAACATTTGTGTATTTTGCCAGAATCACAGCCAGTAAATGGGATGTATATGGTAGATATGTATGACAGATATGCCTGCTATAAATATCTGAGCTAGTACTGATATTGCATGGATACAATGGTGCATCCCTATATGAAATTGATCACAGCAAACTACCATTCAGCTTGAAAAAATATGGATATGTTTTTTTACATATTGTCTAATCTGTGGTATATTGTAGTTTTAATTGTATGAAACTGGCATATTTTCCCTCTATTACATAATCCCACAGACTCAGCTTCATGTCTCCATTCTCTTGCTTCAGCTCTCCCTCTCTCTTTTTTCTTTTTCTTTCCGGCTGTCTGGTGTCGTTTGTCTGTTGTGTGTCTGAGTTTGTGTGTGTTCGACAGAAAACACAGGGATGAGTACAGTGTTTCTGTCTCTAGCCTCAGTGGGAAAAGGCATTTGAGGATGAAATGTTACCGTAGCGTGGCTCTTCTGGTGTTGGCTCATGCCTCATCAGACTTCAAGTCACCCAGGGGCTGCTGGGATATTTTCTGTCGCACTCAACATCTCAGTACTGACACAGCCTCAGGCGAGGAGGCTCTGAGGTCAGCTATGTGCTCTGTTTCCACGTGCTGAACAACATCCTCGCTGTCTTTCTAGAGATTTGCTTCAACACTTGGTGAATGTTTTACATTTTAGTGTGAGCTTTTCCATTGTGGTTTCAGTTTTGTCAGTTGTACTAAAAACAGAACTATTGGTCATAAGACATATGGAGAGAATATAAAATGTCAGGAAAGTAAAGAAGGTTTAATCATTTGCTTTTGTTCTCTCTGTTAAACAGGTCAGTAGTTAATATGTCACCAGTTTATATGTAACTATATATGTACCTAACTGTGTTTATATGCAGCATGTTTGATCCTTACGAGCTGATGCAATGGCAGCAATTTATTTTGTTGGGTTTTGTAGGTGATTCAACATCGTGTCACAATAAAAAACTGTTGGTGTCATTTTTATTTTGTAAGGCTGCAAATTTTGGCCCTTCATCAGATAAATCTCTAAAGATTTAAAGATATAACACAAGATTAGATATGATTTATTAAACATAAACCTGATAATGGCAACAATAATAATAATATGCTTGTGATACAGAATAAATATAAAGGGAAAAGAAAGGCATAACGCATTTTGAGACAAATCTAATTGAACACTAGATGTTCAGTTGTAAACCATTAATGTAATTAAGCTAGGAGTAAAAATCCAGACATAATTACATACTGTAGATGAGCTGGGGGACACTCCTGACCCCAGCCCCTCCTGTTAGCCCCCTTCATGAAAAAAGCATGTCAAAAGAATGACAAGAAACCACTCCAGAATGATTTTAATCCTATTATTCACACTGTTCTTTCATTATTTACACAGAAAATACATGTTCATGCACAAAATCACATTGTCATCAGTGCTCACCAGGGTGCCTTCACATTATGGGTGACCACTTGTTATCCAGTTTCTAATATCTAATTTCAATCCCAGGTTCAAATGTGGTCGAAGGGGAAGCTGTGTGATCCATCTGTATGTGGTTTCTGTTTGTCTTTCCTTTCATCAGCTCAAAAATGACATTTGCCCTTTTTTTGGGGGGGGACTCTACTTGCACAGTTACCTCTCTTTGCCTCTTTAAATCCACATCATCTTAGATTCTGGAGTAAAAGCAGCATCAGCAACACTGCACACTAACTTTTGCCTGTGATTAAATGCTGTCTGTCAAATTAACTTATGTCTCACCTCCCTCCTCCTCCTTATCCTTGACCCTCCTCCTCCTCTCTGCCTCTTCCCTGGTCTCCCTTTACACTTACTTTCTTTCCTCCTCTCTCCCTTTCTCCTCTCCCTCCTTCTCTTGCCCCTTCCACACAGATGCTCCCAGCCGCCAAGCTTGACAGGAGTGATGGGATGTGTCAACTAGGTATAACACCTATCCCAACATTTTACACTGCAAGCAGTGGGTGGGAGAGGAGACTCTGGGATTAAGACAAAAATCAACAAAAAAATACAAATGACTCAAAGGAGAGGTGGGGGCTTGATTTAAACCCCAGTGTGTAGGATATGGACAGGGCGGGGCAGAGTGGACGTCCTGACTTTTTAAACATCGGTCAAAGAGTCTCTGAGGATAGATTTATTAAAAATATAACTGTAAAGTTTGGAAGTTCAGGGTTGCAAAATATATTTGACTCCCATTTAAGATTTTTGCGAGAGCTGGGAGCTATATTGAGTTTTTGGAAAATATTGATTATGTTTTGACAAGATATAAGCTGATACAGTAAAGTTCGTATTGCTTAAGTTGTGCTGAATTGAGGCTGGTTGTGTATAAGTTCTTGGACGAGCAGTAGAATAATGTCTTTTTGCTGAGAGTAAAAGTTTAAGCATGAATAATCTTTTCTTTTTTAAATTGGCAACACAAAGTTGACCACGACGATAATAAGAGAAATGATCTGTAGTCCTACACCCTGAGCTTTAAAAGCATTCTGCTTATATATGAATTTTGTCCATATTGCCCAGCCTTACCTCTTACAAGACATGTCCAAAGTTTTTGAACATACAGTTTGTTAACTTATACAAATGTTTTGGGGTCTCGCCAAGGATCTCTTTCTTTTTGTAAACAATGATGGTTTTATAATATGTTTAAAACAAGACACTGAAATCATCATCGATCAGCAGTTAGTGAAACACACAGAAAAGAAAGAATTGGAAGAAAGACGGCAAATAAAGTTGCTCGAAACAATGGAGTTAAACAACAACTTTTCTATAAAAATGAGTTAATAGTCAAAAATGAGTCAACAACTCTGATTTTTAAGTAATAAATTAGATGAACTTTCAATGATAAAAACTTGAATGTAATTGAAAGGTCTCTGTTGGTTTTAAACAAAGTCAATCGTCATTCATCAATGACAATGTTTGTTCACGTAGTAGGTATGACAAAAGTATTATGTTGAAATTAACAGTGTTCATGTTAGTGTTAAAAACTTTCTCCTTAATGAACCGTCTGACAGTGCTGATGATCAGGTAACAGTATCAGTGTTTGATTAACAGTATTAACAGCTGAAAATGCTACATTTGCCTCAGTAAGCCTGAAAAAAAGGTCTTACACTTTTCTAATAGTTAAGCTACTCAACAAGGGTATCAGAGAATTGCTTATGATGAGGGGTTGTTTTTATAGATCAGTAACTGGTCAGTAGACAGTTTTCACGAGAAAAATGAATGACTGAATGTTCAGAATTTAGGCTTAATGTCACTGATCAGATAACCTGTGGTTTGTCTGCTGTTTTCGCAGCATTGAATCGATGAATCCTCATTCAAACTTTCTCTGTTCAGCACTTTTCACTCAAGACAACGTAGCACAAAGTGCTCTGCATAGAAACATAGAGCATTTCTACATAGAAACACAATAACTACAACACACGCAAAAGATACGTGGAAAAAGATCGAGACAAAATAAAAAGAATGATTATAATCCTACAAAACCAAACCTGTCCTTCCAGTCCACATTCAGCATGCACCAACACTCATGCACACACCAGGGGACCAAAAGAAGGGGGAGGACTTTAACTGTCTGCCTGAAAACCGCTCAGTCATCCACCTGAAGCTGTGGTGGTGAACTCCCTTAGACTTTATTCACAATCCCATTAGTGAAAAACAGAAATGTATTGTTAAGATCCATGTATCCATGTTGGTATCTGTGTCAAAGCCACTTAAACTAGTTGTTTAAGTAGGCCAGGTAACATCACTTAACATTAGGATACTGTGTTTTCATGGTACTGTTGGTAAACTGACCACAAATCAAAGAAATACATAACAGGATTGATCGGTTTTGGGGTTGATATTGGCCTTTATGTTCGGTACTGTAACATTCATTAGTGAAACTTTTTTTTTTAATATCTAATGCACGATTCATCCACACTGTGATTAGGGCTGGATAGGTTCTTTACCATTGTAGCCTTTTCTTGGCCCATTGCTGACTTTGTTAGGTTCTTTTCTTGTTCTCGGTGAGACAAGTTTCCCCTGAGTTTTCCTGCACATAGTGCATACAGTGTAGCTCACCAGTAAACTGATTAAAGTATTAACAGTTAAAAATAAGAAATGTAAGTGGTTTGTGAAACCTGACTAATCTACAGAAGAACATGGGAAAGAAGTCCTCAGTAATGAGCTCCAGTTTGACTAGCTTTAATAACTCAGTCCTGTTATGTTGGCTGTGTTTGATGCTGTAGACAAAATTAATACCTTAAGGTGCTTTTCCTTAAACCTCTCGGTCGTAGTAGGGATCAGAATGGGTTGTTGAAAAAATTGCTGACAAATGTAATTTGATACAAAAAATGGCTTTATGAGAACTAAGTCTTGAAAGGCATTTCAGTACATCATTAAACAAGTCATCGTTTAACCGAAATGAAGGCAAAATCCACCTCAAAGCTAGGATCAAACTTTTTGTGCAATTTAAGGAGTGGGAAGAGATGTCTGTTATTTGTTTTGAACACCATGAAAGCATAGATGGTCTATCACTTACCGGACTCTTTCTACACCAGCTGAAAGACCTAAAATTACCATTTTTCTGTTATGAACAATATTTAAGGGGAAGCACCGCTCTTACTACACTTCCTTTTGTTTTTGTTTAGGCCTAGAAACTCTATTCCACTTGTGTATTCTAAATAGTAGGGCTGGACAATATATCGGTTAAAAAGATTGATTAAAGTTATTTCCTAAAGAAAAATCTGAAATCAAGATTTTTTTTCTTGACTTCCTCCACTTGTAAGTTCATGATGATAGACCCCCATCAGTTCTTTCACATGCACTTTTAGAGGCTTGTATTTGTTTTTTGAAATGAGATTAAATACTGATGGAGCCTCATTTTACTGAAAAAGAGCCTCAGTGTTCAGTGTTTATAGAGACAAACCTACCCATGCTTAAACTACAGGTACATAATCAACTTTTTATGACGCACACTCTAAGAGGGAAATTCTGTTTGGTTTTGGAATAAATTTTGACAACATTAAGTGAAAACTTAATTTGTGTCGTTGTGTGTCACTTGGAGGTTGTCATTTTTTAAGTTTTATTTTTTTTGAGAGGAAAAATGGATCAAAATCACAAATCAAGTGTTGTGGAAAAAATCTGGGATTTTACTTTTGGACGTTATCACCCAGCCCCTGCTTTATAATTTGTTCCACAAATATGCATGCAATAGGGGTGTAGGAAAATATTGATATTTATAAATGTATTTCAATAATCAGTGGCATACTGCATATCTCAAAGGGCAACATTAATATTTTATCAGCATATAGAATTTAGGCTCTTTCGTTTGTATGGTAATTAATCTTCTGGCTGTTAGCTGGCAGCAAGCATTCAGCCTCTTCTCTTCACCACATTAATTGTTACTGTTTCTGTCACTTGGATGGACAGTGAAGTTCACTCATGTTGTAGGGATCATACTTATTTTAACAATACTAAGAAAAAACTGTTTTAAGGGTTCCTAATGCTATAAAAATAGGCTAAAAAAATCGAGTGAATTCTTCATTTTGTCACAATTCAGTTCATTTCTGGGAGTCATAAACTGAAGTAGTCTGATTTGATTCAAACTTATTAAGGATTCACAAAACATTCTGTATTTGCAATAGGATG